>JAVQMG010000076.1:3632500-4095766 GCA_032878915.1 Castanopsis chinensis | reverse complement strand
GGATTGTTGGCTTGGATTCCAGCAATGGATTCAGACAGCCCAAGACTATGACAGGACTGTCTCACAGTGAGAGAAGCCAGTGAGTCATTGGTGACGAAGAAAAGTGGACAAGTGAGTCTAACACAGTTGAATCCCATGGAAGCAAATCTTCTTGGAGATGGCATCCATGGGCTGCTTGCTAAGGTCCTCACTCACCATGGGTTCCAGATGTCAGGGACGGACCCAAGATTTCAAGTTGGGGGGGGGGGGGGGGGGGGGGGGGGGGCCAGAGATAAGCAAAAAAAAAAAAATTTCAAATACGCATCCATATTGTATTAATAAACTATCAACCAAAACAAATACCCAAAAATCATTATTTCTTAATATATTAAGATACAATCATCTACCAACAAAAACAAAAAACACGAAACACTATTGTTCCTTAATACAATCAACTATGAAAAAGGAACTCAATGCTTTTTTAAATCTTCGAAATCATATATGATCCAAACTAAATGTTGAAGCTATATCATTTTCAATATATGACATCAAAGAGTTTGTCAAAAAATCATTTTTCATTTTGTTTCAAAGTTTAGTTTTGACCAATCTTGTGAATACCATTTCGGTGCTCATTTTGGTTTGTCTATTAGAATGGAATATTTCGATATCGGATTGGTACTAGGTTGTTTCGGCGTACTGTTTCGAAGTTACCCTTTTTATACTTTTTTATTTATTTATAATTTTATATACTTATATTTCCTTATATATTATTGGTCAAAATCCATATAATTTATTGAGTCTTAAAACTAGAAGCCCATATTTCAGCTAATATATCAATTTCAAGTCTAAAACTCTACCCAATAATTATAATAATACTATTGATTCTCAAGATAAAAAAAAAAAAAAAAACTATTAAAACAATTTTACTATTAAAATATTCTAAAAAAATTACTATTAAAAAACTAAAATATAAAAACTCAAGTTAAATATTAAAATAGTTTTACTATTTATATATTATGTGTGAAGTCTCTTTGTCAAGTCTCTTTAATAGTTTTTCTATGGGAAATAAGGCGTTGTCAAGTCTCTTTGTCAACTTTTTGTCAAGTCTCTTTGTTATTTCCAACACCTAGTCACGTGCTAGGTTCACAAAACAAGAAAGCAAACACAAAACAAGGCAATGAAAATTCAAAATAGAATTGAAGAAGGACCCGCGGAGGAAAAGAAAGAAGAAAGAAGAAAAAGAAGATGAAGCAGCAGTAGCAGCTGTCTCGCCTCGACCTTTCTATCTCTCTATGACTCTGTCTTGCCTTCAGACATTCACTTTCTCTGTTAGATTTTGCTGAGTCTTTTTTATTTTATTTTATTTACATGGGTCATGGGTTCAGTTTTTCAACATATGTGTAAATATATGTGCTGTAGATATACTTCATGAGGAGGCCGGCTGGGCTAAGAATTCATTAGGGGGGCCTGAGCTAAAAACTAAGGGGGGCCCAAGCTTATATATATATATATATATATTGAAAAAATTTAAGTTGCGAATTTTTTTTTTTTGGGCCCAGGGGGGGGGCCTGAGCCCCCTTAGGGCCCCACCTGGGTCCATCCTTGCCAAATGTGACACCCAATTCACGCATGCCAGCTTCACTCGTTGCCCTCCTGCTTCATCTACTATCCACCTAGAATTGGTGTATAGAGGTAGAGCCATGACTGGCTTGCTTTGAGTTAGGGATTTGGGTCCTTCTCAATATTTGCTTTGAGCCAAGGCCCTCAGTCACCATGTTTTATTTTTTCTATTCTTTTTTTTTTTTTTTTTAATATCAGTTTTTTTCTTTTTTTTTTTTATTCTGAAATTTATGAAAAAAAAAAAGAGCCAGTACAACGTCGTTTTGGCTCACTTAACGACAACAAGTAATTGAGGTTTAACAGAGTATTAAATTGACAATAATTAAAAAAAAGTTAGAGGATTGAAATGAAAAAAACTGAATGTTAGAGAATCAATTTTAGATTTTTACCAAAATTTTAATAGTTTTTATTTATTTTTTTTACGATAAAAGGTTGCCATTTTTTTGCTTATGTTTTTTTTTTTTATTGTCTTTTATTTTTGTTATAAGAAAGGTCCACGTTTGTTTTTGTTTGAGTGTTGTTGTAGGTGTTTGTTTTTTGTTTTTGTTTTTGTTTTTTTAATTTAATTGTACTTAAATTGTAGTGTTTTAATCATATAATTTAGCTATGTACTGCTCATTTATAACAAAAAGTTAAGAACTTAAATTAAGATTTAACAACTACCTTCTTTTTTTTTTTAACAGTAAAAGGTTGACATTTTTTTTTCCTGTTGTTGTTCTTTTTTTTTTTTTTTTTTTTTAATTTTACTTATGACAATTATCAAGTTGTATTTAATCCTAAAATGTAGTATTTTAATATTGAAATTTAGCCATGTACTACACATCCACAACAAAAAGTTAAAAATGTCTTATATTTAATATTTAGTAACTACCATTTTTTTTCTTTTATGGAAAAAGGCTCAAAATGGGAATGAGGCCAAAATGTAGAGACGAAAAATGCATTTCTGCCTATATTGTATTAACTACTCATTTAAAGGCTCCCCAATGTGAAAATTCTTTTTTGGCACCTTGCTCTCCTCTTTTGTAGGAGTTCTCTATCTCGCTTACTATGAGACCTCTCTCCCTTAGGGTTTCCTACGGAGCTGGTTTCTTTTTTCCTTTTATTTTGTGTATTCCTCAATCATGGCAGACAGCGTCTCAAAGATTTTAGAGAAGATGACATTAACTTTGGAGGAAGAAGAGACTATTACTATTTCTGATGAAGGTCGAAGAGAAGAATTAGAGAGCTGTGCTTTGAGTCTTATTGGAAAATTTTTAACCTACAAATATTTTAATAAAAGAGTAGCTTTGGTTACACTCAAAAAGGCGTGAGGTTTGGAAGATGGAGTGCAAGTCGTTGAAGTGGGGTGCAACTTGTTTCAATTCAAGTTTCGATCTGAATTTGAGTTGGACAAAGTATATACAAGAGGCCTCTGGTGTTTTGATAATCAAGCACTATTACTAACCAGATAGAAAGCAAGGATGACGGCAACGAATGTCAAGTTTGACTCAGTTTCTCTATCGGTACAAATCTAGGGGGCTCCTTTTGATATGAGATCTTCTCGGATAGCAGAGGAGGTGGGGAACTGGTTGGGCAAGGTTTTGGAAGTGGAGAAGCGACACAACAATGATAGACAAAATTTCTTTATGAGGGTAAAGGTAGCTGTTCCTTTTGAAAAAGAAATACGTCGAGGGGCTTTCCTAGTAAGGTCGAATGGGGAGAAACACTAGGTGAATTTTAAGTATGAACGGTTGCCTGTCTTTTGCCATTATTGTGGACTCCTAGGGCATGATCTACATTATTGTGCTACATATTTTAGCAAAACAAAAATTGGGATTGCTGTGGAATGTGGCTATGGGGATTGGCTAAAGGCAATGAGTGGAAGGGTACGATCACCATAGAAATTGGGGTTTGTGAAGGAAGATAGCAGTGATGGAGATAAATGAATAATGAAGGGACCAAGTGAATCACAGAGCATGACGGAGGTAGATGAAAATGGCGGCGGCAAAGAGAGTGACCTTAATAAAACGGTTATGGAAGTTAGGGAAGGTGTAACCAGATTGGTGGGAGATGATTTGGTAGGTCTAGGGCCGAGAATCATGGGCTTAGGGGAGTGGATAAGGAAGGCAGAGTATCATGCTCCATTAATTTAGGTGTTCAGAATTCTAGTCTAGATGGGGGGACTAATTTGGTGCCAGCTATACACCAAGAGCAAGTGCACTGTAATGAAGAAGGGGCTGGGTTGAGCATTAATAAAAAGAAAAATACATGGACCAGGCTTGTCCGTATGGATGTTAGGCCTGTGGGAATAATAAAATAAGGAGCTAAGTCTATCTTGGGTAAAAGAAATATGTTGGATGTGTTTGTTGTTGGGGAGGCAGAGGATGAATATAGTAAAGGAAAAAGGGGGAAGGTATGTGAGGATTCAATCATGAATGAAGCGGCAGGGGTGTTGAATCACCCTTGTCGAGAGCAGCAAGGCTTTTAAGTTGAAACTGCCAGGGGCTTAGGAAACTTTGGACAGTTCAAAACCTTCACAAATTAGTGAGGGAACCAGCTCCCAATGTATGCTTCTTGATGGAAACAAGATTGGATAGAAGTGGGCTTAAGAAGCATTGTGGTGATTTACCATTTAGAAATAAATTGATAGTGAAAAAGCCAAATTTGGGTGATGGGTTGGCTTTACTTTGGAAGAAGGAGATGATATTGGATGTTATTAACTTTACTGATAATCATATTTTAGCGAAGGTAGTAGAAGATGACGGTTTTGTGTGGTACCTTATAGGATTCTATGGGTGGCCAAAGGCAAATGAAAAGCGGAAGTCATGGGCTCTTTTATCTCATTTACGGTCTTTCATTGAGGGTCCTTGGTGTTGTATAGGTGATTTCAAAGCCATACTTCATGCATCTGAGAAGCAAAGCATCCATGCACCTTATTATAACCAAATGGAGGATTTTTGGGTTGCCTTGGAGGGATGCAAGCTAGCTAATTTGGGGTTTAATGGGCATAAATTTACATGGACAAATAGAAGGCCAAATTCAGCTTATACAAAACAAAGGCTAGACAGATCTATGGCTAATAGGATGTGGATTGAAAAATTTCTTGCAAGTTCGGTCTCTCATCTGCTCAGCCATGCTTCTAATCACCTTCCTATCCTTTCGAAAACTATGAATGATACGCGGGTTAGAGGGAAGGGGGGTTGGTGGTTTCAAGTTTGAAGAGAATTGGTTACTGTGGGTACACTATGCGTGACTGAAGCATGGACAAATGGTGGTTGTGGTAGTCCAGGTTTGAGTGGTGTAAGTGACTGTTGTAAAATTTTAAAGTACTCGCAAGTGTACGAACTGTACCAAATTATAGTTTGACAAGAACGATGTTGAATCCATAAGGACTTGAATGAACGTAAGAAAATTAATTAAACCTTAACCAAATTAATCCTAATCTACTTTAATAAAAATTGGTTTTTCTAAGATTAAATAAACTAAGAAAATAATAAAATTCAGCAAATAGTTAAACTAAGAAAAAGATATAAAGCAATAAAAAGATATAAACAATCAAGAGAAAGGAATTAAGGTTTTGGAATATGCCCTGTAAGTCATATTAGCATATATTTATGATCATTAATTTTTCCCAACCATTACATGATAATTTAGAAATCAATCTTGTAAGTGGCGGAGTTAGGAATTTAGGTCAGGGAGGGCAAGATTAAAAGACAAGATTAAAAGTAAAAAAATGAATCTAAAAATATTTATCAATACTAATAACAAAATAAATAAACAACTATATGCTAATGTAATTACCATATAGAATCTAACATAAAATCATGGTTTTAAAAACCGGTATGGTAAAAGAACCGGAAAAGAGACTGGTAGAGATATTTTTTTTAACAAATTTAGGGGAGTACTTGTAGTAATAATATAATGACTTGTAGGATCATCTAATGTTAATATGAAGTGCCACGTTCCCAACATTTGTACAATACATTTACATCAAATCATGTGTATTAAATTGTTATTGATTTTAACTGAACACATCACTTAAATTATGTTTTTTCACTAGTATTTTTTTACAAATCTAGTGGAGCACTTGTGGCAATAATATAATGACTTGTAGAATCATCTAATATTAACATGAAGGGTCACGTGCCCAACATTTGTACAATACTTTCACAACAAATCATGTGTGGTAAGTTGTTATTGATTTTAATTCGAACACACAACTTAAATTATTATTTTTTTTCATTAGTATTAGCTAGTAACAACCCTACACTTAAGATTTATTGTAAAAATATTGTGATAGCATTTCTTAATTTTAATTTCATATTTTTTATTTTATTTTTCCCTTATCTCTTTTTTCTTCATCCACACATTTCTTTATTATTTTTTCCTCTTTTTTTCTCCTCCACACACCTATTATTTTCCTTCTCTCTGATCTCTATCTTCACTTTTGACTTTTCTTTTTACTTTTCTCCTCTACCAACCTACCACTTTGTCCACTCCATATTCCAGAACATACCAATGTACTATATTATATGTAAAAAACTTTGAAAGCACAGGGGGGCACCTACCCCCCCTCGCCCCCCCCCCCCCCCCCCCCCCCCCGCCGTCTTTCTCCGCCCCTGAATCTTGCTACCATAGAAAATATTATCATTAAAACTTCAATTTAAATATCTAAAGCATATTCTTCTTCACTTCTTAAGTTTTAAATCAAATTATCAATTGTATCTATTAACAAACAAATTCCAAAAGATATCCAATTTTAAAATCAAAACAATTATAATCCAAGCATTCGGTTAATTAAGATAAATCCCAAATCATGAGAAAAATATGATTGAACTCATATCTAGAATCATATCTTAGTTAATTGATGTAAAGTAAGAACAATTTGAACCATTAAAGAAACTGCGTGTTATTGCCAGCGCTCCAGTCCTAGCCGCCTCCCTATTTTTTTGTTTTGCTCCCTTTATATACTTGCCCACCTACAGCCGACCTAAAGCCTCCAAGAAAACCCACAGTGACCTAGAGCCTCTCTTATTTGTGGTTTGGTGGAGTAAGACGAAAGCCCAAGCCCAAATGTGGGTCCACGAAAACTAGCCTCCTATCAATTATTTCTTCTTCTGGTTTTTTTTTTCATCTCCTTGCTCCTTCACGTGTGGCATGACTTCAGGTAGCTTCTCTTTATTCTTAATCCTTGCTTTTTATTTCTTTCTTTTTACTTCACGTGCTGACTTCACTACCTCATAATTAAATATTTCCTTGGCACTTTTACCTTGTCAGATTGGATAGTAAGTCTCACTTCTTATTCTTTACTTTTTTGTCTTCTCTTGAATACACACTTGGCTGGATGTAAGTTGGCTGGATTCAATTGGCCTAGTCCTACTTTACCTGTAAAGTCCTTATTACTTGCAACACAAAGATATTATACAGTCAGTCCCAAAATAACATAAAAGTAAAGTTAAATTTGTAAATATGTGACCAGGTTTGAGTGGTGTAAGCGACTGTTGTAAAATTTTAAAGGTCTCGCAAGTGTACGAACCGTACCAAATTATAGTTTGACAAGAACGAGGTTGAATCCATAAGGACTTGAATGAACGTAAGAAAATTAATTAAACCTTAACCAAATTAATGCTAATCTATTTTAATAAAAATTGGTTTTTCTGAGATTAAATAAACTAAGAAAATAAAAAAATTAAGCAAATAGTTAAACTAAGAAAAAGATATAAAGCAATAAAAAGATGTAAACAATCAAGAGAAAGGAATTAAGGTTTTGGAATCTGCCCTGTAAGTCATATCAACATATATTTATGATCATTCATTTTTTCCAACCATTACATGATAATTTAGAAATCAATCTTATAAGTGCCGGAGCTAGGAATTTAGGTCAGGGGGGGTAAGATTAAAAGACAAGATTAAAAGTAAAAAAATGAATCTCAAAATATTTATCCATACTAATAACAAAATAAATAAACAACTATATGCTAACGTAATTACCATATAGAATCTAACATAAAATCATGGTTTTAAAAACCAGTATGGTAAAAGAACCGGAAAAGAGACTGGTGGAGATATTTTTTTTAACAAATCTAGCGGAGCACTTGTGGTAATAATATAATGACTTGTAGGATCATCTAATGTTAATATGAAGTGTCACGTTCCCAACATTTGTAGTATACATTTACACCAAATCATGTGTATTAAATTGTTATTGATTTTAATTTGAACACATCACTTCAATTATTTTTTTCACTAGTATTTTTTTACAAATCTAGTGGAGCACTTGTGGCAATAATATAATGACTTGTAGAATCATTTAATGTTAATATGAAGGGTCACGTTCCCAACATTTGTACACAATTTTCACAACAAATCATGTGTGGTAAGTTGTTATTGATTTTAATTCGAACACACCGCTTAAATTATTATTATTTTTCATTAGTATTAGCTAGTAAAAACCTACACTTAAGATTTATTGTAAAAATATTGTGATAGCATTTCTTAATTTTAATTTCTTATTTTTTATTTTATTTTTCCATTATCTCTTTTTTCTTCATCCACACATTTCTTTATTATTTTTTCCTCTTTTTTACTCCTCCACACACCTATTATTTTCCTTCTCTTTGATCTCTATCTTCACTTTTGACTTTTCTTTTTACTTTTCTGCTTTACCAAACAACCACTTTGTCCACTCCATATTCCAGAACATACCAATGTACTACATGATATGTAAAAACTTTTGAAAGTTCAAGGGGGGCACCTACCCCCCCTTGCCCCCCCCCCCCCTTTCTTCGCCCCTGAATCTTGCTACCATGAAAAATATTATCATTAAAACTTCAATTTGAATATCTAAAGCATGTTCTTCTTCACTTCTTAAGTTTTAAATCAAATTATTAATTGTATCTATTAACAAACAAATCCCAAAAGATATCCAATTTTAAAATCAAAACAATTATAATCCAAGCATTCAGTTAATTAAGACAAATCCCATATCATGAGAAAAATATGATTGAACTCATATCTAGAATCATATCTTAGTTAATTGATGTAAAGTAAGAACAATTTGAACCATTAAAGAAACTGCGTGTTATTTCCTGCGCTCCAGTCCTAGCTGCCTCCCTATTTTTTTGTTTTGCTCCCTTTATATACTTGCCCACCTACAGCCGAACTAAACCCTCCAAGAAAACCCACAGTGACCTAGAGCCTCTCTTATTTGTGGTTCGGTGGAGTAAGACGAAAGCCCAAGCCCAAATGTGGGTCCACGAAAACTAGCCTCCTATCAATTATTTCTTCTTCTGGTTTTTTTTTTTTTTTTCATCTCCTTGCTCCTTCACGTGTGGCATGACTTCAGGTAGCTTCTCTTTATTCTTAATCCTTGCTTTTTATTTCTTTCTTTTTACTTCACGTGCTGACTTCACTACCTCAAAATTAAATATTTCCTTGGCACTTTTACCTCGTCAGATTGAATAGTAAGTCTCACTTCTTATTCTTTACTTTTTGGTCTTCTCTTGAATACAAACCTAGCTGGATGTAGGTTGGCTGGATTCAATTGGCCTAGTCCCACTTTACCTGTAAAGTCCTTATTACCTGCAACACAAAGATATTATACAGTCAGTCCCAAAATAATATAAAAGTAAGGTTATATTTGTAGATATCTGACCAGGTTTGAGTGGTGTAAGCGACTGTTGTAAAATTTTAAAGCACTCGCAAGTGTACGAACCGTACCAAATTATAGTTTGACAAGAACGAGGTTGAATCCATAAGGACTTGAATGAACGTAAGAAAATTAATTAAACCTTAACCAAATTAATCATAATCTATTTTAATAAAAATTAGTGTTTTTGAGATTAAATAAACTAAGAAAATAATAAAATTAAGCAAATAGTTAAACTAAGAAAAAGATATAAAGCAATAAAAAGATGTAAACAATCAAGAGAAAGGAATTAGGGTTTTGGAATCTGCCTTGTAAGTCATATCAGCATATATTTATGATCATTAATTTTTTCCAACCATTACATGATAATTTAGAAATCAATCCTGTAAGTGGCGGAGCTAGGAATTTAGGTCAGGGGGGGTAAAATTAAAAGACAAGATTAAAAGTAAAAAATGAATCTAAAAATATTTATCAATACTAATAACAAAATAAATAAACAACTATATACTAACGTAATTACCATTTAGAATCTAACATAAAATCATGGTTTTAAAAGCCGGTATGGTAAAAGAACCGAAAAAGAGACTGGTGGAGATATTTTTTTTAACAAATCTAGCGGAGCACTTGTGGTAATAATATAATGACTTGTAGGATCATCTAAGGTTAATATGAAGTGTCACGTTCCCAACATTTGTACAATACATTTACATCGAATCATGTGTATTAAATTGTTATTGATTTTAATTTGAACACATCACTTCAATTATTTTTTTTCACTAGTATTTTTTTACAAATCTAGTGGAGCACTTGTGGCAATAATATAATGACTTGAAGAATCATCTAATGTTAATATGAAGGGTCACGTTCCCAACATTTGTACAATATTTTCACAACAAATCATGTGTGGTAAGTTGTTATTGATTTTAATTCGAACACACCGCTTAAATTATTATTATTTTTCATTGGTATTAGCTAGTAACAACCTACACTTAAGATTTATTGTAAAAATATTGTGATAGCATTTCTTAATTTTAATTTCTTATTTTTTATTTTATTTTTCCCTTATCTCTTTTTTCTTCATCCACACATTTCTTTATTATTTTTTCCTCTTTTTTACTCCTCCACACACCTATTATTTTCCTTCTCTCTGATCTCTATCTTCACTTTTGACTTTTCTTTTTACTTTTCTCCTTTACCAAACAATCACTTTGTCCACTCCATATTCCAGAACATACCAATGTACTATATTATATGTAAAAAATTTTGAAAGGTCAAGAAGGGGACCTACCCCCACTTGCCCCCCCCCCCCTCTTTCTTCGCCCCTGAATCTTGCTACCATGGAAAATATTATCATTAAAAGTTCAATCTAAATATCTAAAGCATGTTCTTCTTCACTTCTTAGGTTTTAAATCAAATTATCAATTGTATCTATTAACAAACAAATCCCAAAAGATATCCAATTTTAAAATCAAAACAATTATAATCCAAGCATTCAGTTAATTAAGACAAATCCCATAGCACGAGAAAAATATAATTGAACTCATATCTAGAATCATATCTTAGTTAATTGATGTAAAGTAAGAAAAATTTGAACCATTAAAGAAACTGCGTGTTATTGCCTGCGCTCCAGTCCTAGCCGCCTCCCTATTTTTTTGTTTTGCTCCCTTTATATACTTGCCCACCTACAGCCAAACTAAAGCCTCCAAGAAAACCCACAGTGACCTAGAGCCTCTCTTATTTGTTGTTCGGTGGAGTAAGACGAAAGCCCAAGCCCAAATGTGGGTCCACGAAAACTAGCCTCCTATCAATTATTTCTTCTTCTGTTTTTTTTTTTTTTCATCTCCTTGCTCCTTCACGTGTGGCATGACTTCAGGCAGCTTCTCTTTATTCTTAATCCTTGCTTTTTATTTCTTTCTTTTTACTTCACGTGCTGACTTCACTACCTCATAATTAAATATTTCCTTGGCACTTTTACCTCGTCAGATTGAATAGTAAGTCTCACTTCTTATTCTTTACTTTTTGGTCTTCTCTTGAATACACACTTGGCTGGATGTAAGTTGGCTGGATTCAATTGGCCTAGTCCTACCTTACCTGTAAAGTTCTTATTACATGCAACACAAAGATATTATACAGTAAGTCCCAAAATAACATAAAAGTAAAGTTAAATTTGTAAATATGTGACCAGGTTTGAGTGGTGTAAGCGACTGTTGTAAAATTTTAAAGTACTCGCAAGTGTACGAACCGTACCAAATTATAGTTTGACAAGAGCGAGGTTGAATCCATAAGGACTTGAATGAACGTAAGAAAATTAATTAAACCTTAACCAAATTAATGCTAATATATTTTAATAAAAATTTGCTTTTATAAGATTAAATAAACTAAGAAAATAATAAAATTAAGCAAATAGTTAAACTAAGAAAAAGATATAAAGCAATAAAAAGATGTAAACAATCAAGAGAAAGGAATTAAGGTTTTGGAATCTGCCTTGTAAGTGATATCAGCATATATTTATGATCATTAATTTTTTCCAACCATTACATGATAATTTAGAAATCAATCTTGTAAGTGGCGGAGCTAGGAATTTAGGTCAGGGGGGGTAAGATTAAAAGACAAGATTAAAAGTAAAAAAATGAATCTAAAAATATTTATCAATACTAATAACAAAATAAATAAACAACTATATGCTAACGTAATTACCATATAGAATCTAACATAAAATCATGGTTTTAAAAACCGGTATGGTAAAAGAACCGAAAAAGAGACTGGTGGAGATATTTTTTTTAACAAATCTAGTGGAGCACTTGTGGTAATAATATAATGACTTCTAGGATCATCTAAGATTATTATGAAGTGTCACGTTCCCAACATTTGTACAATACATTTACATCAAATCATGTGTATTAAATTGTTATTGATTTTAATTTGAACACATCACTTCAATTATTTTTTTTCACTAGTATTTTTTTACAAATCTAGTGGAGCACTTGTGGCAATAATATAATGACTTGTAAAATAATCTAATGTTAATATGAAGGGTCACGTTCCCAACATTTGTACAATATTTTCACAACAAATCATGTGTGGTAAGTTGTTATTGATTTTAATTCGAACACACCGCTTAAATTATTATTATTTTTCATTGGTATTAGCTAGTAACAACCTACACTTAAGATTTATTGTAAAAATATTGTGATAGCATTTCTTAATTTTAATTTCTTATTTTTTATTTTATTTTTCCCTTATCTCTTTTTTCTTCATCCACACATTTCTTTATTATTTTTTCCTCTTTTTTACTCCTCCACACACCTATTATTTTCCTTCTCTCTGATCTCTATCTTCACTTTTGACTTTTCTTTTTCCTTTTCTCCTTTACCAAACAATCACTTTGTCCACTCCATATTCCAGAACATACCAATGTACTATATTATATGTAAAAAATTTTGAAAGTTCAAGAAGGGCACCTACCCCCACTTGCCCCCCCCCCCCTTTCTTCGCCCCTGAATCTTGCTACCATGGAAAATATTGTCATTAAAACTTCAATTCAAATATCTAAAGCATGTTCTTCTTCACTTCTTAGGTTTTAAATCAAATTATCAATTGTATCTATTAACAAACAAATCCCAAAAGATATCCAATTTTAAAATCAAAACAATTATAATCCAAGCATTCAGTTAATTAAGACAAATCCCATATCAGGAGAAAAATATAATTGAACTCATATCTAGAATCATATCTTAGTTAATTGATGTAAAGTAAGAAAAATTTGAACCATTAAAGAAACTGCGTGTTATTGCCTACGCTCCAGTCCTAGCCGCCTCCCTATTTTTTTGTTTTGCTCCCTCTATATTCTTGCCCACCTACAGCCGAACTAAAGCCTCCAAGAAAACCCACAGTGACCTAGAGCCTCTCTTATTTGTTGTTCGGTGGAGTAAGACGAAAGCCCAAGCCCAAATGTGGGTCCACGAAAACTAGCCTCCTATCAATTATTTCTTCTTCTGTTTTTTTTTTTCATCTCCTTGCTCCTTCACGTGTGGCATGACTTCAGGCAGCTTCTCTTTATTCTTAATCCTTGCTTTTTATTTCTTTCTTTTTACTTCACGTGCTAACTTCACTACCTCATAATTAAATATTTCCTTGGCACTTTTACCTCGTCAGATTGAATAGTAAGTCTCACTTCTTATTCTTTACTTTTTGGTCTTCTCTTGAATACACGCCTAGCTGGATGTAAGTTGGCTGGATTCAATTGGCCTAGTCCCACTTTACCTGTAAAGTCCTTATTACCTGCAACACAAAGATATTATACAGTCAGTCCCAAAATAATATAAAAGTAAAGTTAAATTTGTAGATATCTGACCAGGTTTGAGTGGTGTAAGTGACTGTTGTAAAATTTTAAAGCACTCGCAAGTGTACGAACCGTACGAAATTATAGTTTGACAAGAACGAGGTTGAATCCATAAGGACTTGAATGAACGTAAGAAAATTAATTAAACCTTCACCAAATTAATCCTAATCTATTTTAATAAAAATTAGTGTTTTTGAGATTAAATAAACTAAGAAAATAATAAAATTAAGCAGATAGTTAAACTAAGAAAAAGATATAAAGCAATAAAAAGATGTAAACAATCAAGAGAAAGGAATTAAGGTTTTGGAATCTGCCTTGTAAGTCATATCAGCATATATTTATGATCATTAATTTTTTCCAACCATTACATGATAATTTAGAAATCAATCTTGTAAGTGGCGGAGCTAGGAATTTAGGTCAGGGGGGGTAAGATTAAAAGACAAGATTAAAAGTAAAAAAATGAATCTAAAAATATTTATCAATACTAATAACAAAATAAATAAACAACTATATGTTAACGTAATTACCATATAGAATCTAACATAAAATCATGGTTTTAAAAACCGGTATGGTAAAAGAACCGAAAAAGAGACTGGTGGAGATATTTTTTTTAACAAATCTAGTGGAGCACTTGTGGTAATAATATAATGACTTCTAGGATCATCTAAGATTATTATGAAGTGTCACGTTCCCAACATTTGTACAATACATTTACATCAAATCATGTGTATTAAATTGTTATTGATTTTAATTTGAACACATCACTTCAATTATTTTTTTTCACTAGTATTTTTTTACAAATCTAGTGGAGCACTTGTGGCAATAATATAATGACTTGTAAAATAATCTAATGTTAATATGAAGGGTCACGTTCCCAACATTTGTACAATATTTTCACAACAAATCATGTGTGGTAAGTTGTTATTGATTTTAATTCGAACACACCGCTTAAATTATTATTATTTTTCATTGGTATTAGCTAGTAACAACCTACACTTAAGATTTATTGTAAAAATATTGTGATAGCATTTCTTAATTTTAATTTCTTATTTTTTATTTTATTTTTCCCTTATCTCTTTTTTCTTCATCCACACATTTCTTTATTATTTTTTCCTCTTTTTTCTCCTCCACACACCTATTATTTTCCTTCTCTCTGATCTCTATCTTCACTTTTGACTTTTCTTTTTCCTTTTCTCCTTTACCAAACAATCACTTTGTCCACTCCATATTCCAGAACATACCAATGTACTATATTATATGTAAAAAATTTTGAAAGTTCAAGAAGGGCACCTTGCCCCCCCCCCCCCCCCCTCTTTCTTCGCCCTGAATCTCCAAGCCTTCTTCTTCCTTCTATTTTTTTGTTTTGCTCCCTTTAAAATCAACTTGCCCACCTTACAGCCTAGTGACCTAGAGCCTCCCCGAAAAGCCCAAGCCCAAATGTGGGTCCCTCCTATCAATTATTTCTTCTTCTAGTTTTTTTTTTCCTCCTAACATGACTTGCTTCTCTTATTCCCCTGCTTTTTATTTCTTTCTTTTTATTTCACGTGCTGTCTTCATTACCTCTTAATTAAATATTTCCTTGGCACTTTTACCTCGTCAGATTGTATAGTAAGTCTCACTTCTTATTCTTTACTTTTTGGTCTTCTCTTGAATACACACCTAGCTAGATGTAAGTTGGCTGGATTCAATTGGCCTAGTCCCACTTTACCTGTAAAGTCCTTGTTACCTGCAACACAAAGATATTATACAGTCAGTCCCAAAATAATATAAAAGGTTAAATTTGTAGATATCCCCCCCCCCCCAATAAAAAGATGTAAACCCCCCCACCCCCCCCCCCCCCATATAGAATCTAACTTTTCTTCGCCCCTGAATCTTGCTACCATGGAAAATATTATCATTAAAACTTCAATTTAAATATCTAAAGCATGTTCTTCTTCACTTCTTAGGTTTTAAATCAAATTATCAATTGTATCTATTAACAAACAAATCCCAAAAGATATCCAATTTTAAAATCAAAACAATTATAATCCAAGCATTCAGTTAATTAAGACAAATCCCATATCATGAGAAAAATATAATTGAACTCATATCTAGAATCATATCTTAGTTAATTGATGTAAAGTAAGAAAAATTTGAACCATTAAAGAAACTGCGTGTTATTGCCTGCGCTCCAGTCCTAGCCGCCTCCCTATTTTTTTGTTTTGCTCCCTTTATATACTTGCCCACCTACAGCCGACCTAAAGCCTCCAAGAAAACCCATAGTGACCTAGAGCCTCTCTTATTTGTGGTTCGGTGGAGTAAGACAAAAGCCCAAGCCCAAATGTGGGTCCACGAAAACAAGCCTCCTATCAATTATTTCTTCTTCTAGTTTTTTTTTTTTTTCTTCTCCTTGCTCCTTCACGTGTGACATGACTTTAGGTAGCTTCTCTTTATTCTTAATCCCTGCTTTTTATTTCTTTCTTTTTATTTCACGTGCTGTCTTCATTACCTCTTAATTAAATATTTCCTTGGCACTTTTACCTCGTCAGATTGTATAGTAAGTCTCACTTCTTATTCTTTACTTTTTGGTCTTCTCTTGAATACACACCTAGCTAGATGTAAGTTGGCTGGATTCAATTGGCCTAGTCCCACTTTACCTGTAAAGTCCTTGTTACCTGCAACACAAAGATATTATACAGTCAGTCCCAAAATAATATAAAAGTAAAGTTAAATTTGTAGATATCTGACCAGGTTTGAGTGGTGTAAGCGATTGTTGTAAAATTTTAAAGTACTCGCAAGTGTACGAACCGTACCAAATTATAGTTTGACAAGAACGAGGTTGAATCCATAAGGACTTGAATGAACGTAAGAAAATTAATTAAACCTTAACCAAATTAATCGTAATCTATTTTAATAAAAATTGGTTTTTTTGAGATTAAATAAACTAAGAAAATAATAAAATTAAGCAGATAGTTAAACTAAGAAAATAATAAAATTAAGCAGATAGTTAAACTAAGAAAAAGATATAAAGCAATAAAAAGATGTAAACAATCAAGAGAAAGGAATTAAGGTTTTGGAATCTGCCTTGTAAGTCATATAAGCATATATTTATGATCATTAATTTTTTTCAACCATTACATGATAATTTAGAAATCAATCTTGTAAGTGGCGGGGCTAGGAATTTAGGTCAGGGGGGGGTAAGATTAAAAGACAAGATTAAAAGTAAAAAAAATGAATCTAAAAATATTTATCAATACTAATAACAAAATAAATAAACAACTATATGCTAATGTAATTACCATATAGAATCTAACATAAAATCATGGTTTTAAAAACGGGTATGGTAAAAGAACCGGAGAAGAGACTGGTGGAGATATTTTTTTTAATAAATCTAGTGGAGCACTTGTGGTAATAATATAATGACTTGTAGGATCATCTAATGTTAATATGAAGTGTCACGTACCCAACATTTGTACAATACATTTACATCAAATCATGTGTATTAAATTGTAATTGATTTTAATTTGAACACATCACTGAAATTATTTTTTTTCACTAGTATTTTTTTATGAATCTAGTGGAGCACTTGTGGCAATATTACAATGACTTGTAGAATCATCTAATGTTAACATGAAGGGTCACGTTCCCAACATTTGGACAATACTTTCACAACAAATCATGTGTGGTAAGTTGTTATTGATTTTAATTCGAACACACCGCTTAAATTATTATTATTTTTCATTAGTATTAGCTAGTAACAACCTACACTTAAGATTTATTGTAAAAATATTGTGATAGCATTTCTTAATTTTAATTTCTTATTTTTTATTTTATTCTTCCCTTATCTCTTTTTTCTTCATCCACACATTTCTTTATTATTTTTTCCTCTTTTCTTCTCCTCCACACGCCTATTATTTTCCTTCTCTCTGATCTCTATCTTCACTTTTGACTTTTCTTTTTACTTTTCTCCTCTACTAAACTACTACTTTGTCCACTCCATATTCCAGAACATACCAATGTACTATATTATATGTAAAATTTTTTGAAAGTTTAGGGGAGGCACCTACCCCCCCTCGCCCCCCACCCCCCCCCCCCTCTCTTTCTCCACCCCTGAATCTTGCTACCATGGAAAATATTGTCATTAAAACTTCAATTCAAATATCTAAAGCATGTTCTTCTTCACTTCTTAAGTTTTAAATCATATTATCAATTGTATCTATTAACAAACAAATCCCAAGAGATATCCAATTTTAAAATCAAAACAATTATAATCCAAGCATTCAGTTAATTAAGATAAATCCCAAATCATGAGGAAAATATGATTGAACTCATATCTAGAATCATATCTTAGTTAATTGATGTAAAGTAAGAAAAATTTGAACCATTAAAGAAACTGCGTGTTATTGCCTGCGCTCCAGTCCTGGCCGCCTCCCTATTTTTTTGTTTTGCTCCCTTTATATACTTGCCCACCTACAGCCGACCTAAAGCCTCCAAGAAAACCCATAGTGACTTAGAGCCTCTCTTATTTGTGGTTCGGTGGAGTAAGACAAAAGCCCAAGCCCAAATGTGGGTCCACGAAAACTAGCCTCCTATCAATTATTTCTTCTTCTGGTTTTTTTTTTCTTCTCCTTGCTCCTTCACGTGTGACATGACTTCAAGCAGCTTCTCTTTATTCTTAATCCCTGCTTTTTATTTCTTTCTTTTTACTTCACGTGCTGACTTCACTACCTCATAATTAAATATTTCCTTGGCACTTTTACCTCGTCAGATTGTATAGTAAGTCTCACTTCTTATTCTTTACTTTTTGGTCTTCTCTTGAATACACACCTGGCTGGATGTAAGTTGGCTGGATTCAATTGGCCTAGTCCCACTTTACCTGTAAAGTCCTTATTACCTGCAACACAAAGATATTATACAGTCAATCCCAAAATAACATAAGAGTAAGGTTAAATTTGTAGATATGTGAGCACTTTATTATATATATTTCATGCACGTCAAATACCCCTAAACCTATATTTTGCTAGTCCTTGAGCAAAACAAATAAAAAGCAAAAGAAGCCAAATAATTAAAATGAATAAAAAAAGAATGAAATCCTAACTAATCCACTTTCGCTGGAAATTTCGATTGCATTTAGTGTATGCAACAAGTTTTTAAACCCCTAGCTTACACTAGTGAACGAGTTGTAGTCTCGTGAGGGTTTGCAAGGAATAGACCCACAAAATTCTGAGAATGAATACTAAAGTAAACATAACAAAGAAAATCAAATATTTTTTTTTTTTCAATTGCCTTTTGCAAAGAGGATTAGATCAAGTTCAAAAACATTACAAATGCTAAAGAAATTTCTCATGCCATCAAAACTCAATGTGAGTGAAAAGTGGTAGCCAACCCGAACATAATCTTAGTTTTAGAATAAACTTAACTCGAATCTCTATTTGAAAGTATGCTTCAACTCAAATCTTTCCATTGCTATCACTGAAAAAATGAAGTCATTCTAAAATGGGGTGTAACACTCTCAACAATATATGTGAGCGGAATAAGTTAAGAAAAATCAAATACCTCACATATAAATTGCATGAAAAACGCTTAACCAAGAATGAACAAGTAGTCTCATGAAAGGATGCCAAAAAGAATTAATACCACACTTTTTATTCTATCATTTTAATATCTGAACTACACAATCTTCAAGATTAGATAAGGACTTTATTAGGACGTAGTGTAGGGTAAAAAGCAAAGGGAATGAAATACAAATGGGTGAAGGTAAATAATAAGAAGTGTTTTTAAGATTTGTCAGAATGTCAACTCTTTTTGGAGTTTCCATTCAACCTTTTTTTTAACTCTTCTTCTTCAAAGCAATACTCCTTCCTTACATTTCACTTCTCAAAATTTGATGAGAACCCTTTTTATTTTCTTCTTTTTGACACTTTCCTTCTTCTTCTTTTTTTTCTTCTTCTTCTTTGAATTCTTGCACAAACCACCACATTGAAACAAACTGATCAAATTCCATCTTGAAACACTACGGATAAGGGCTTTAAGAAGGAAAGGCTAATTAAAAGGCTAAATGGGGTGAGTAGCGATAATGTATCAAGAAAGAAAAAGAAAAAGAAAAACACATATATGGCTCAAAGTAGACAAAAATGGCCTAATCTCATCTCTCAAAGACTAGTATAGTTCATTTAATATCAATGACTTGAAAAGATTCAAGTGTGACATAATATATATATACATATATTTTTCTTGGCCAAAAGAAAGAACTACTAGACTACAACAAGGGAAATATGTTACACACTTCCAAATGAACTTTAAGATTAGAAACAATAAATAACCCTCCAAAAATAATGATTGGCTCAAAACTCACAGGTGTTACAGTCTCCACATTGTTATCATCAAGATTTTCATTTTTATCCTTCAACAAGTTGTGTTTAAGTGGCTATGTGCATGTGCAATGAATTGAGCAGGAAAGCAATGAAATTCGTTAAGCAAGAGTAATATAACGAACTCAAAACATAAACCTCAAGCTAGGCAAAAGTTTTTTTTTTTTTTTTTTAACACAACTAAACCAAAAAAAAAATAGAAATCTATATACATCCCCCCAAACCTAAACCAAACATTGTCCTCAATGTTAAAAATGATACTCTCTAATATATGCCTTGAATGAAAAGAGAGAAAAATATTAATATGCAACATGAGAATCAAGTAGAAACAAGTAAGGTAAGGAGAAGGAGGAGACGTACCTTGATCAAGCTGATTGTTATAAATTTTAATTTTTGTCAAATATCAGCTAGAACAAAAGAAAATAAAACTAAGCAAGAAAATAAACAAGAGAAAAAGAAAAGAAAAAAAATGTAAACCTGATAAACACAACTGGGATCAATCTTGATAAACAGGATCATCCAAGAGGACTTCTTCAACTTCTAGAGGCTCAAGTTCTAAAAATGGTTTCAAACGTTGGCCATTAACTTTAAACAGGCCACCATTTTTAGGATTCTCAATCTCAATAGCACCACGGGGATAAACAGTGCAAACTATGAATGGACCAGTCCATCGAGATCGTAACTAACCTAGGAAGAGATGCAAACGAGAATTATAAAGAAGAACTTTCTGACTAGGTTCAAATGATTTTCTCAAGTTGTTTTTATTATGAACCCTTTTCATTTGATCCTTATACGATTTGGCACAATTGTATGCATCATTGTGAATTTCCTCCAACTCATTGATTTGGAGTTTCCTTTCAACACCTGCTTTGTCAAGATCAAAATTTAACCGCTTAATAGCCCAATAAGCTCTATGCTCTAACTCAACAGGAAGGTGACAAGCCTTACCATACACAATTCGATAGGGGGACATTCTAAAGGGAGTCTTAAAAGCTATACAGTTTGCCCACAATGCATCATTGATTCTTAAAGACCAGTCTTTCCGAGTAGGGTTAACTGTTTTCTCCAATATTCTCTTGATTTCCCTATTAGATATCTCTACTTGACCACTTGTCTGTGGGTGATAAGGTGTTGCAACCTTATGAGTGATGCCATATTTCTTTATTAATTGCTCAAAAACTCTATTGCAAAAGTGCTTTCCTCCATCACTAATAATGGCACGTGGTGTACCAGACCATGCAAACACATTCTCTCTCAAAAACTTGACTATAACCTTGTGATCATTAGTTCTACATGCAATGGCCTCAACCCACTTAGAAACATAATCAACAGCAACAAGGATGTATATGTTACCAAAAGAATTAGGAAAAGGACCCATGAAATCAATACCCCAAACATCAAATACCTCAACAATCAAAATAGGGTTCAATGGCATCATATTTCTTTTTCCAATACTCCACAACTTTCGGCATCTCTCACAGGCTGAACAATATACATGGGAATCATGAAAAATGGAAAGCCAATAAAATCTACATTGCAAATTCTTGGCAGCAGTCTTTCTTGAACTAGAGTGGGCTGTCTCCACATTACTGGAATATACAGGTTGATTCAGTCGTGCTGCTGTCTATACTTGCAACTGATAGATAGTAGTTAGGTTGAATTATTTCTGGTCACTTTATTGTAAAGGGCTGCTTTGAAACTTTGAGCATTTTTGCTTTAGTATGTGTTTTGTAACGGATTTCCAAAGGGGGAGTTTGTTAGGTTCTAAGGAATTAGGAACTAATGTATTAAACTTCATTTTGTAATGTTGGCAACCATGATCTAAACGTTTAGTGTTGTTTTAGACTTGCTTGAAGTATATGTTTTTATGTAAAGTTGGAATTGAGTATACTGCAGGATTTACTATGTAAATTTGGCTGGCTCGATTGATCAAAGCTCGTGCAAATTGTTTTTTTGCAGAAATCTCCAACACAGCCCAAGCCTGTTTTACGTGTAAGATTTTTCCCTAGGTATAAAAGGGAAAACCTTAGCCACATTTTAAGGATGTTCTTTATGCTTTATGTGTGAATCTTTTGTGAGATTTAGAGATGTTTGGCTTCACATACACTTAGGATTATCAAGATCTAGATTGATGTCAAGAGCTTGGTGATCAATTCAGTTGCAGATTCAAGAGCTTAAAGATTTACAAACGGGAGTGCTTGTGCTTGTTGGGAATTCAATAAAGAAGTAGTTAGTGGACTCGGAGCTGTCACATTGTTGTGGTAGTAAGTTTCCTACTTGAGGTAGCAATAGGATGTTAGTGGTCAAAGTTGCTATTGTGTAAACTTCAATTCTTTCATAGTGGATTCAGTTTTACCTTGAGGATAGCTAGGTTAAATCCTCCCCAGGTTTTTTACCGATTTGGTTTCCCTAGATCATCATATCATTGTGTTCTTTATATTTCTGTTGCTTTACATAATATATTTGTGTTAACCAAGATCTACATAATTTACTTAAGTTAATCACTTGGCTAAATAACTAGGTTAATCTGGTTGTGTTTAAGGGGTCTAAAAACGTACACGAATAGAGTCATCAGTGAAATTCTAGAACTTACAAGTAGCACAAATCTAAAGAAAATCCTTCACATATATATATAAGGATCTTCTCTATCCAATCCATGAAAAGTAGGAAGAAGGTGGATTATCTATGGCTTCAACTCAAAATTTGCAACCGTGGTTACAGGCAATACTATGCAAGATGGAGGGTTGGTGGTTATGGGTGAGAACAACTCCTTAAGAATTTTTGAATCTTCTCCTATTTCTCCCATTGTGGATGAATAATCAAAACTAACAAGACAATTTTCTTTATCACGTATCAAAGATCTCATTCACCAAGCACAAAGATTTTTTTTTCTATTTAAAAATAAATAAATTTTAACTATAACTAGTAGAATGAAAAATTCAATTAAGACCTAATTTATTTTCCTAAGCAAGTCCCCTGCAACGGCACCAAAAACTTATTATGAAATTTTAAAGTACTTGCAAGTGTACGAACCGTACCGAAGTATAGTTTGACAAGAACGAGGTCAAACCTACAGGGACTTGAATGAACGTAGGAAAATTAATTAAACCTTAACCAAATTAATCCTAATCTAGTTTAATAAAAATTGGTTTTTCTGAGATTAAATAAACTAAGCAAATAATAAAATTAAGCAAATAGTTAAACTAAGCAAAAAATATAAAGCAATAAAAAGATGTAAACAATCAAGAGAAACGAATTAAGGTTTTGGAATCCGCCTTGTAAGTCATATCAGCATATATTTATGATCATTAATTTTTCCCAACTACTACATGATAATATAGAAATCAATCTTGCTACCATGGAAAATATTATCATTAAAACTTCTATTTAAATATCTAAAGCATGCTTTTCTTCGCTTCTTAAGTTTACAATCAAATCATCAATTGTATCTATTAACAAACAAATTACAAGATATCCAATTCTAAAATCAAACAATCATAATCCAAGCATTCAATTAATTAAGATAAATCTTAAATCATGAGAAAAACATGATTGAACTCATATCTAGAATCTTATCTTAGTCAATTGATGTGAAGCAAGAACAATTTAAATCATTAAAGAATAGCTATTATGGGAAAAATCAAATCACATAAATACTCCTGATAATCCTTAACAAGGTTTCATTCTCAACCTTAATTGAAAATTTAGCTACTCATGGTACTTGAGATAAAACATAAAAATAAAATACTAAACATTCAACTAGACAAATAAAATAGAGAAAAAAATAATCACAATGCTAGAGAAAAGTCACGTGCTGCTGCCTGAGCTCCACATGTGGGTCCACGAAAACAAGCCTCCAATCAACTATTTCTACTTCTGTTTTTTTCTTTTCCTTGCTCCTTCACGTGTGGCTTGATTCAATTGGCCTAGACCCACTTTGCATGTAAAGCCCTTGTTACCTGCAACACAAAGATATTATACAGTCAGTCACAAAATAACATAAAAGTAAAGCTAAATATGTAGATATGTGAATACTTTATTGTATATATTTCATGCTCATCAGAGACCAAATCCAAGCTTGTGGGCTGAATAGTATGCATGGAGTTCTTCTCAGATCAAATTCGAAACAGAGGAGATTAAAAGGCTAAAAGCTTGATTCGTATTTAGGCATATAGGTTAATTTGTCAAAAAACAAAGTTGGCAAAAGTCATTGTTGTCGGCAGAAAGTGGAAAGACACGAAGTCTTCGACTATTGCTAGTCTAGCTAGCTCTTCTCAAATAATGCAAGGATTATCCAAGAAAGCCTAATATAAGGTGTAGGGAAAGCACCAATGACCCCAAGTCTTGGCATTTTTGTTAAGTTTAGTTGTTTACGTCTTCCTAAATAATGCAAAATTGGTATATTACTAGTGGTGGATGCAACTTTTTTGTCTGTTGAATGAAGACTATCTTACAAAAAACAAACAAGAGGGTAATCAACTAAGAGAGAGAGGAAAAAGAAGAATGATTAGAGTCCTTGAAATACTGACATATCATCTAACCAAGAACTTATAGATCTTTGACTATGCCAGAGAGAAGCAAATGAGTAATGTTTAACTTTCAAAAAACCTCACTACATATTTAGTCATTTATATAGCAAAAAATAAATCTAAGATTTATCCCAAGTGAGTTGTAAATCTCCTAGTTGGCATTATTTAATAAATTATTAGTTTATATTACACTATCAATGTAAAACAATAATTGTTTAAACGGAAAAACCAACATTTTATCTAGAAAGAGAAAAAAAAAATGTTAATTTTTGCAAGAGCTTATTCATTTACAACACAATCTTACTTTAATTCCCAAATTCTAAAAAGATATCTCATGCGCTAAGCGCATACAAGAGTTTTGCCGGATCCCATATTTAATACAATTCATTTATTCAATGAGAGAGTCACTTTTTAAATATAGCTAAGGATATGGCCAAGCACAACAAACTGCCCTGTTAAAAGCATTTTACAGACAACACATGCCATTGACAAACCTATTTGCTTGGATAAAGTAGAAATTTTATTATCAAAACAAACACAATTTACAATGAAATCCAAACACCAAAACAAATTAATCCCTAAAACACAAATCAGTTGCAAATACTAACCTCTAAACTTTTGCAAATACCACTAACCTTATTTATTAGCCAAAATATTACAATTCCAAATTAAAACAATTATTCCAAACTACAGAAGTACATCACATCAGAACCAATGTTCAAAGCTCACATCAAATCCACAACCAAATATAACATTTGCAATCTTTAATTCAAAATTTTGACATCAATCTTTGCTATTAGATGATAGCTGATTCCGCAATATTCGCACATGCACATCAGTTACCAAGGCCAACCCCTATGGTCACACTGTTAATGTAAAAATAAATTCAAAAAGAAAGTTAGTGGTTAAATAGTTATTTGGAAAAAAAAATACACACAAGAATAAATTCTTGATGAAAAAGAAAAAATTGCTTTGCAGCTTTAACAAAAATTCATCATGCCTTCATTTTCATCGTTCTTTTTAAATACATGGCTACGGATTGTGTAAGCACCTATACTCGTCGGCCATATTCTTTGCTATAAAAGTTTGAGACAAATCAATGATGGTTAGAGAGTGGAAGAAGGAAACAAATCTAGAGTTTTGAGAGAAAAAGACCTCTATGGATAAACTAAGGTCACTAAAGCTAAATAAAAACTGATGAGATTGTGCTTTTGGATTTCAAATTTATTTCTAGTTTTTGAATCTTGCCTGTTTATAAATTAAATTTATTTGTGTTTTTCCAATTAATTCTTTTTTTTTTAACTAGAGTTAAATTTATGTGGTTTTGTTTTGTTTTTTTCATTTAGGAAGTTGAATCAGAGTTGTTTTAAATGTGTGGCCTTTTATTATTGGTTGAGACTACTCAGGACCTAGGTCCTAATAATTTCTCCTTAGAAGAACCTAATAGTATATATGAATTGAATAGAAATTCCCAGGAAAGAACCTACTTAACGACACAAAAGATCATCCAACTTCAACAAACCTTTTCAAACCTATATAATGGTTTTGAATCCCAGACTATTCAAAGAACCAAAGAACGAAGGGGCTTAAGGTTTTTGAGGTTTGACAGAGGTCTAACTGAGGTCGAACCATGATGATGTCATAATTAATTTAAAATTTATTTAAAATATAAATAAATATAATAAATTAGTATAAATGGAAAAAATGACTAAAATAGTTCCAAAAAATAAAAATAAAAACCATCTTTTAAATGTATTCTTTTATATCAACGGAATATTATTAATTGTTAAAATAATAATAATAATAATAATAATAATAATAATAATAATAATAATAATATTAATAATATTATTATTATTATTATTATTATTATTATTATTATTAATTCACATTATACTATCAAGATAAGATAGAATTATATTATAGACAAAACAAATGTTTACAAAATTATATATTTTTATGCAAATATGTATAATATTTGCACTTTTTTAATCTATAATATAAATTTTAATTACAATAACACATGAATATAACATATGAATACGTGGGTTTGTAGTACCAATAAATTACTGCAATTAGATATTTAAATGTCTTATAAAAAATGCAATTTTAAATGAAAATGGTTTAAAAAAATTTAAAAGCAAATTAATGGTGGAAACATGGCCACATGTCCAACCTTTTCATGGGGAAGGGGTAGTGTCTGCCATATTGGTAGACAATTTTATTGGTAAAAGAAAAAAAATCTTAGACTTTTGATTTCTTTTGGTTTTGTCATTTTGGGTACCAGTGATGGAGGAAGAAAGGAACCCTAAAGAAGCAAGAAGAATAATTGCAGAAAGAAAACACAGAAGATTGGAAAATGCAAAAGAAGCAGGGTAACAATAAGGTTTGTGCTTTTCATTTCTATTTTATTTTGTGGACTTGGTGTGTTTTGGGACTGCTTAACGTCAATGCCCCCATCTTTTTTCTTTTTTCTTTTTTTTTAGCTTCAGCTTGACCTGTCAGACCCAGTCGCTATATTTTTTGTGTAAAGTGGATTTTGGGTTTAAAGAACAACAATTTTCGGCTAACCGGGTCAGACCATATGGTCCGGTTCGGATTTCAAATCCTTTAATATAATAGAGATAAGAAACATTTCTAGCACCCAAATACAAGTACTCCAAAACTATCCCAAAAAAAAAAAAAAAAAAAAAAGACACTACAAAAACTTAACACCCAAATACTTAGACCGAACCAAATGGTAAAAACTGGGGGAAAAAATATAAAAATCCAAACAAATAGGAAAAGAAATTACTGTTATCTTTTCCTAGCAACAATAATGGCACTGGCAACCATGATGGCAGTAGCAGCCTGGCGGCCCTGGGGGCCCTTGTGGCCCTGGGGGCCCTTGTGGCCCTGGCGGCCCTTTGTCCCCTTTGTCACCTTTTGGCCCTTTGTCCCCTGTGTCCCCTTTCGGCCCTGGTTTTCCTGGATCCCCTTTGTCCCCTTTCGGCCCTTTTTGTTGGCGAATGTAAATTGCCACTACGATTAAGCTAAGTAATATTATTAAAGCCAAGATACACCCCAGCACGAGGCGCACGGATATTGATTGTGGTTGACTTGGTGTAGGCCATATGTTGTCATCTCGTAGTGATGGAGTGAAAGGGGGAGATGGGGGAAAATGTTGGATTGGAGTAAACTCAAATGCTGGCGTTGTCAATGGTGGAGGCTGAGTAAGGGAGGGTTGTGGTGGTGGTGGTGGTGGTGGTTGTGAAGAGAGGGTTGGAATTAGTGGTGCGATGATGGTGGTAAACAACATGAACAACAAGGCAAACATGGTTGAAATATTTGGATTTTGGAGTTGGAGGTGGAGGTCTGTCTGCTCTGAAATAGCCACAAGGCCATGCTTTTTGTAGTTGCTTGGATCACCATCATTTGGTAGATAGTCTCAGGCAGTCTTAGACTTTACCAACCTATTTTTATTTTTTGAGAGATGCTACGTGGACAACATTTTTATAATATTTTCACAACAAATCATAGGCGGTTAGTTATTATTGGTTCAAATTTGAACCTAAGACTAAGATTACTTTTTTGCCTTAACAATAACAACTAATAATAACTTGCCACTTAAAATTTGTTGTAAAAATATTGTGAAAATGTTGTGGACATATCATTTCCCTTTTTTTTTTTTTTTTTTTTTTTGCATGAACCTCTTTTGTTTTGTTATTTTTTCTTTCTCTACTACTAAAAGCCTTAAACAATAGAAAGCCTAAAATACTCCAAAAACAAAAAATAACTCCAAAAAAAAAAAAGAAAAGAAAAAAGAACTCACTGCTTTAAGCCCACATGGGCCATAGGCCTAAGCGACATGGACCTTTCTAATCACTAATCATTATGTTAAAGTTAAGTTTGATTTACTATTCTTTTTCCCCTTTTCTTTACTCATTAGCCATTTATGAAGCAAACAATTGGTCTACATTGCTCCAATTTTCAATAGAACGTGCACCACATGTGATTAATGATGTCTTCATCAATTGAAGTTGTGGCGAGGTATGACTCCTCTTTCCTCTTTAAATCTTATTAAAATAATATATATTATACTACATAACATTATAATATATATATATATATATAACTATTATTAAACTATTATACATCATATAATGTATAAAAAAAAAAAAGAAATATAACAGGATTTTTTGGGCTAAGTAAAACAATTGATCATTATTTTTTTTTTATAGTAATTGATTATTTGATTAGATTTTTCATATATTGAGATTTGTCTACTTTCTAGCAAATCTTTAATTTATTTTTTTTTTATTTTTTATGATTGAATAATTTGTTATCCCCTTCTTTGTCACTTATATTTTCTTCTCCTTTACTTTGATAAAAAAATAATAATTTATTTTATGGTTTTTAATGTATTTTTTAGATAGTGATTTTCGTATATGAACCACCAAGCCTTATGCCTGTGACTGTATATGATTTCGTTTAAAGTTTAGACCCGTTAAAATTTAAAACTTATTACTTTATGGGTTCGTATACTTTTTTTTTTCTTATATTTCTCTTTTGAATAATTATATATTTTTTGAATTGTTTAAATAACTTATTCTTTAATTATATATCTTTTTTGGCATTTTGGAAGTTTTAACATCTGAATTTTTGTTAGTTTTTGCAATATTTGAACATGTTTACCAGATTTCAATGACTATACCACGTATTATTCTTTTGAAGGTAATCAATTTTTCTTTTATATTTCTCTATTGTGTAATCATATACATTTTGTTTTGTTTTAAAATTTATAGGAAGTAAATCTTATGATTCTTTAATATTTTTTGGCATTTCAAAAGTTTTAACAACTAAATTATTTTTTTGATGGTAACACATCTTTCTCTTATATTTCACTATTGTGTAGTCACACACACACACACATATATATTAGCTATAATTTGTAGGCTTTAAATCTTATGATTCCTTTCAATAGTTATAACTATGGATTATTCTTTTGAATGTAACTCATCTTTCTCTTATATTTCTCTATTATTTAGTCATATATATTTTGTTTTGTTTCAATAATTTCTAAGCCATGAATCATCTGATTTTTTTAATATTTTTTGGTCTTTCAAAATTTTAATATCTGAAATTTCATCATTGAAAATAACAAAATCCATGCAAACATTAAAATAAAAGTTAATGTTAATGTTATATGAATATAAAAAATTTATAAATTAGAAAAGTATTCCTGAATACTGATTTACTTTACGTGAGTAAAATATAGGATTTTTTTTTCTCTTAATGTTTAAATGTGCATTTTTATTTAGGATTCCTAAGTAATTAATGTAAATCCATACAATATATTAAAATCTCTATGTTATTTTCAAATTTTTTAGGGGTGTGCAAAAAACCGACGAACCGAAAAAACCGACCGAACCGATGCCAAAATTTCGGTTTGGTTTCGGTGCGGTTCAGTTTCGGTTTCATTTTTAAAAAACCGAAATTTTCGGTTTCGGTCTCGGTGTTGGATTTTTTACCCCGAAACCGAACCGAACCGACTGAAATATATATATATATATATATATATATATATATATATTTATGTAATTGTAAAACATATCAGATCAGTGGCTAAGTGGTACGCTACCTTTGGTTTGCCTACCTGATCCAGTGTTCGATCCTTCGCGCGGTACTTGGGTCTTTTTTAGCTATTTAATTTTTTGAAACCCTAGATTGTGTAAAGACGAAAATACCCCTCTTATTTTCTCCCTTTTATTTTCTTCAGCCGCCCCTTCTCTAACTTTATCTTTCAATTTTTTCTCTCTTTCTACCTCTCTCTCGTTCAGTCGCTCTCACTTCCCTCTCAGTCCTCCATGCTCAAGGCTCAAGATCTCTCATCTTTGCTCAAGATCTCTCGCCGCCTCACCTCGCCGCCAACCTCCATAGCTCTAGCCGCCGACCTCACCTCCCCGCTAGGTTTCTCATTTCTTCTCTCTCGGTCACTCTATCTCTTCCCTCTCATCCCTGCTCAAGATCTCTCGCCGCCTCACCTCACTGCCAGCCTCCACAGCCCTCGCCGTCGACCTCCCAGCCCTTGCCGCTGACCTTCAGATCTATTAATCGGGTCGTGGGTATTTCGGATGGGTTTCGATGTATGGGTTTTGAGTCATTGATTGATCGGTTGGTTGGGATTTTGGGCCGGTGGTGGTGTCATGGTTGTGGCGGTGGTTGGTTGAGTTTTGGACCAGCGATGTTTGTGGTTGTAGTGGGCCGGCGGTGTTTGCTAAAGTTTGAGTTGAGTTGTTTTAGACCCTGTGATGTTTGTGGTTGTAGTGAGCCAGCGGTAGTTCTTATTGATGTTGAGTTGTTTTTTTCTTTTTGTGACTATGGATCTGAAACCGAAGACTGACCGAAAAACCGACGAAACCGAAACTAACCGGAACCGACGGTGTTTCAACTATTTCGGTCGGTTTCGGTTGACAACTTTGGCAACCGAAAATTTTGGTTTCGGTTGACCAGTTAAAAAAAAACCAACCGACACCGAACCGAAACACCCCTAAAATTTTTTGTAAGTCATTGCATATCCAAGCAATGACTTCTTCATCAAATTGTTACACAAATTAAAGTCACACAAGAGCAAATTGTGCAATGATGTAGTTTTCTAATCAATTTAGGATTTTATAAAATCATTTTTGTTTACCTCACAAATAGGTAGGTTCCCATGCATAGCACGGGTTAGCGACTAGTTAATTATAAGAAGATGCAAAAGTCCTTAAAAATGCAAATATGGTTCATTATTCACAAAAACCCTACATTCGGTAAGCCTTTTATCATAATATTTTATCACATGCTACAATTACATCTAAATATTGATGTTACATCCACAACTACAACTGAATATTTAGTAATGTACAATAATACATGCACCCACTTTCCTGTTGAATTGTCTATACCGGGACGTGATGGGTTTCTCACAAAACTATCTTGTGCTTTGCTCCGTATGTAATGGTTGTCAACTTCTCAGTTGTGGCTTGTGTGGCAGTCTTGATAGTGTGGTGTTTCAGGTAGTTGATTTCTAGTTGGGTTGTATTTCATGTGCATGTGTAATGTAAACTCTTTCTTTTAATAAAACCGCTTGTTCATACAAGTTCATTTGGTGTAACTTGAAAAAATTATACATTTTTAAGACCATAGTCACAGTGGTAGCTCCATGATATTTTTCTAAGGAGTTAGCAAAAAGATGAATCTTAGGTACTATAAAGGACATATTTTTATGTAATTGACATATCCTTTGACAAAATGCACTTTACTTATATTTTGGTAAATCTAAGTAGGTTCAAGATGATCATTACAAGTGGTTACATTAAAGATATGAAATTACTCAAGAATTCTCAAGAAAAGTGGAATCTGCAGGTCTCAATACCTCCTCGACAGAAGCTCGATTTGTCGAGATTCATTAAAGCTCGACACATGTCTCGATCTATTGAATTTACGAGATTCAGATTATAGCCAGCAACGTTTTTATTCTAAAAGGCTATTTGTTTATGGGTTTGTATAATCCGTATTGGATTAGGAAAGCCCAAGGTTTGTGCATACCTATTTGGAATAGGAGAGTCCATTGAGCTCCTATTTAAACAAAGAGGTGGAAAAAGAAAAACTTAACCCTAAAGAGCTTCATAAGGTTTTCTTTTCGAAACACTAGCCTCCTCCTACAAAAGAAAGAGTTCTTGTTGCTTTTTTTGTACGCCTTTAGGTTTTGTAACCAAGTAAAGTCTCTCACACCATCATTGAAGATCTTATTGGTGTTTCTATATAGAGCTATTGCAAATCAACTGCATCAATCAAAGGGTTGTTAAGGAGTTAGTCATGTACTGAGATTCGTGCAAAGGAGTTAGTCACGTACTGGGATCCGTGCATCATTGATTAGTCATGCACTGAGATTCGTGCAATGAATGGAAAGATTGCCACTACAATATAAGTCCAATTGGGTATTGGGGTAAGGGTTCAACTGTAGGTCGGTATTTCAGGATAGGCCAAAAGGTTTGGTAAGATTCCTTACACTTGTAACTACTTGTGATTGATAATAGTGGAGATTTTGCTTCGGTAGTTTTCCATTCATAAACAAATCATCCGTGTCAATTTTTTTTTCCAATGCATTTAGCATAATTGGTGATTTGTTTGTGCTACTACGCTATCGCATGTAATTGAACCTTATTAATTAATTTACAAGGGGTCAATATATTTTTGCCCTAATAGGTACAGTGGCGGAGCTAAGAAATTTTCCTAGGGATGGCCAAGTTAGTTATGTCTACATTGTGTTGATGGATTATGCCTACGTTAGTTTAGCCTACATTGGCTCAAAATGCAAAAAACTCAAGTTAGTTTGGCCCACTTGTGGCCAAAAACAAATTACTTTATTTCATAAATTAACTTTAAGTAAACTTGTGCCTACATTTTTTTCATTGTACTAAATTATTTGCACTTAGGTTTGAACTTAATTTCTTACATTTTAGAGCTTTTCTAAGGAGTTACATCTAATGTTTTATATTTAGGATAAACCATTGGTTGACTAAGATTATGACGTCAAAGGGATTAAAGAAGAAGAAGAAGAACCTCTTATCTTGCCTACCATCTTCAAATGCATTTTTGTTTTTATGAGAAAAGCTGAAAATCCAACCGGATATACATTTTACAGCCCTGAGACAAGTCAATATGAAGAATTGTCATTTTGTTAGTATTTTTTATTTTTTTGCTTAGTATATTTTTTTAATTGATGTTGTATGTGATATTGAGTTTGCAATTTGGTACTCTTATTAGTGAAAATATACAAGTAGTCAATCTAATGGAATGATGTAGCTAAGTTTTAGATTTCAGGAATTCAGAATTTGAGGCAGCCCCGATGAAGAGGAAGGGTATTTTAGAGTGTTTAAGGATCCATGGCTTGGAGCTAAAGTGATATATTAGCATATATTTGGCATTTTTTCTCTTATGGTCCTATGGATATTGGCTATGGTATTTGTAAAATTATCTTAATTATGTAGAAAAGAATAGGTTGAAGTGGTTGAAGGCTACTACAACCTGTGCAATGTTTTTAATGTCTAATATTTGTGCGTAGATGCTCCAGAAGTGTAGAGCTCTTTTTTTTTCCTTTTTTTTTTAATGTTGAAAATTTCATTAATTTTATTTTGGGGTTTAGGCATACTTCGGATGAAGTTTATGCATGTGCCAATCACAAAAGTTAATTGAAGTGTGTGATGAGATCTAGAACCAAAAACTGAACCCATCCACACCCCCACATATTCTAACATGGCTTAATTTGTCTATGCAATTTCATCGTTTAAGTTACTGTTACAAAATTAGTAAATTTAGCATTTACATATTAGGTGCTGTAAAATATTTGGAAGGCTCAATAAAAGACATTGCATTATAATCTTCTTTGTCGAACATTGTCATATATATAGGTGGATGGAGTTTTTAGAATACATTTTTATAATCCAAATACTATACACCTTATGACTTCATTATATATTATTTTAGTTATGTCATTGAACAAAAGCATATTATTTATGGACTAAAAACTAATCAATTAACAATCACATTAGAAACAACACATTGAAGGTCAATTTGAAAAATTAAGAGCTATCAATTTAAATACTAAGTAATGTTTTAATATAAGAAAATCCAAAAGAGATATCATATTCTTTTTATTACGTTTATCTGTTATGTGAATTGAATGATTTTTACTAGTTCAATAAATTCAAACAGCAGTTTTTATAAATTTCTGTTATTTTAGTTACTATATACTCAAAATTTTCTAACATATATATATAGGTTAGAAAATTTTGAATTAAATTTACTTGTGTTGCTTTGACCTGCATCCTTGGATTCTCTCTTACCCTTGTCTTGGGACTTATATTGAGAGAAAGCAGTTTGTTTGCGATCCTTATCACTAGCATTGACATTTGCATTTTTTTATAAACTTCTTGAATTTTCTAGTAATATGTGACTTTAGCTTAGTATCCTCATCATTGTCATCATTCTTGGTTTTCAAGGCCATATTCTTGCCTTTGCCACTTTTGCCAACCCTTGCTAACCCTAGTTCATAGGTTTGCAAGTTACTAATCAATTCAGTCAAAGGAATAGAGTCAAGATCTTTTGATTTTTCAATGGCGGTGATCTTGGCATGGAATCTCTCTGGAAGAGATCTGAGGATCTTCTTAACAATCTTGGGCTCTAGAATCTGTTCTCCAAGATTGAATGTTGAATTTACTATGTCCTTGAGCTTGGCATAGAATTCATTAAATGATTCATCCTCATCCATCCTAATTTCCTCAAAGCTAGTAGTGAGCCTTTAAAGGTTAGAGTTCTTAACAGCTTTAGTGCCCTTATAAATGTTTTGAAGAATTGTCCAAACTTCCTTGACATTGTCAGTCGAAGAGATTTTCTTGAATTCTTCATTTGTTATAGCACTAAAAAGAGCATTCAATGCCCTACTGTTAAAGTTGGCAACCTTGATCTTGGTCTTATCCCATGTTGCGGGTGGCTCTTTAGGCTTTGTCCAACCTACTTCAATTGCTAGCCAGGCTTTCTCATCTAAGGACTGCAAAAAAGCTCTCATGCATACTTTTCAATATGCATAGTTAGTCACATCAAATAAAGGATGAATAATCAAAGATTGTTCACAATCTATAATAGCAAGGGTCAATGGATCACACAGCAAAGATTAAAAACTAATCAGAGTGTGCCGGTTCTGATACCACTTGTTCGGTTAAGATAGCTTGACATTGACTAATTAATTCAATTACCCAAGTTGATTAATTATGTCAAATTACATAAAAATCATGGAGGCACTAACAAATCACTAAATAAACTAAATGCAACATAAAATAAATTGAACATGGTGATATATTGACAAAGGGGGAAAATCTTGCAAGGCAAAAACCCACTAGGTGATTTTAAGGTCACCACTCCCAATAATCCACTAATCAACAATCAAGCGATTACAAATATAAGGAATCTTACCAACTACCCTCGGCTTATCCCCAAATACCAATCTATAGTTGAACCTTTGATCCAATACCCGCTTAGACTTGATTTTGTATTAGCCTTCTTTCACTTGATGCACAAATCTCCAATTTGTGACTAACCCATTGTACAGATCCCAAGTACGTGACTAACTCCAGCAACTTGAACAAATATTGTTGGCTGCAAAGTTTTTCACTTCATCAACAATGAAGATTTGGAAGCACTCGATTACAAAATCCTATGATGTACAAACGTAGTAGCTTCTTACAGAGAAAATAAGTCTCTTACTCTCTGTATCCACGCATGACAGCCTTTAAAATAAACCTTATATTTATTTAGGGTTGTGAGAAAAGAAACTCCAAAAAATATGCAAAGCTAGGTCGAATTTCAGATCTGAAAATTTTGAAATCATAATTTTTGATAGATCGAGCTACTGTCGAGCTATCTATTGAGCTTCACATTAAGTCTCGATAATAGGCTTCTATCAAGCTATCTATCAAAATTTAATGAACAGCTTTTCTTCACTTGTTTCTTAGACCAATCTTTATGTCTTTAATACTTAACCTGAACAACATGTTTCTTGAAGTACTAAACCCATCTTAGATCTACTAATTACAAGTGCATTTTGTCAAAGGATTAGCCAATTACACAAAATATGACCCTAACACTCTCCACTCACATACACCGTCAAGTAGGAAAGTATCTGTTGGGTTATCCAATACCGATGATAGATCACGCTTAGTCTCATGCCATTTGTGTGTTCTCCATTCATACATCCCTACATGGAAGCACTTGCACATCACATCCAAAGATCATTCTACATATTTGTATCCTCTCATATCTTTCCTACAAGGAAAGATCCTACGTTTATAGGATTTTCGTCAACCCTACACCCCTATGTAAGTACCAAGTCTCCTCTTCTCCACAGTACATGAATTTTCCTAACTCTTACACTTTTGAGTTATTGGAGATTATTCTATTATTAACTTAACTTTTAGAGGGTTTTTAGCTAGCACTTCACTGATGCTCTCTATAAGGGTAGTTTGTTATACTCATACAGCCAGGTCTGAGCATTGTGGACCGATGAATGATGGAAAATTGGGTTTAAAAATTTTGGTAACTTTGTTTTATTAGGGAAGCTTACATAAAGGGTTCTGTGTTTGTCCTGGAAAAATAGATTATGTATTAAAGTCCTCACTGCTAAGTATAAGGTGGGCAATAATTGGCTGAGGGCAGGGGTAGCTAAGTTTGGAAAGGGTCAACCTATTTTGTTTGGAAAAGAGCGTTTGTAAAATTGTGGGAAAGATAGACAAAAGGTTGCAACTAAATGAAAATATTTGCTTATTTCCAAAAAGGATAAAATTGTTAAATTTTAGGAGGAAAATTGTAACTTACTCCCAAACATAAAAAGAAAATGCTTTTTTTCTCATAATAATGATAGAATTTTGTAACAAATATACAAAGGTTGTGTTTGGAAACTTGGATTTAGATTTAGATTTAAATTTTAAATTAATAGATTTGAAATGTCTTGATTTCAAATTCATTAATTTTAGAAATTATTTTAAATTCAAGCATTTCAAAACTTTAAAATTCTTAGTAGATTTGTCAAATCCAAATCCTTGACAATTTTTAAACTGTCCAAAAAGATATTTGAATTTCAATCACCTATATCAAAATTCAAATGTCCCAATCATATCATTCAAACACACCATTAAGATATTGATTTAGAAAATAATTTAGAAAAAAAAAAGATGTTAAAAAGTGATATTAAAAACTTTTAAAAAATAATTTATTAATAACTTTTCTAAAAGAACACATTAACCTACTCGTAATAAGATATAAGAGTATTATAATATAACATTATTATAATATATGTTAATGGATTTCATATTAATTTAGGAATTATTTTCAAAAATTTTCTACAAAAAAAGTAACTAATTTTTTTGATAATTTTTTTGTATCTTTCATATAAATGGTATTAAAACTTTTTTAAAATAACCTATTAACAAATAATAAGAGCACCAAATACATAAAATATATCCCTCCGCATTGAGCCACGTGTTTTATTACTTGTGCTGCACCTATAAAAAGTGATTGCTATCTAAGAATTTTAGTTCAGCAAGCACTATTGTTACCTTCAATTCAGCCAAATAAAAAATAATAGTTATGCCTTCCGGATAGCTATACATGTGGAAGTGGACTGTGGCCACGGGACATTTTGGGCAGTCTATAATTTGGGGACTATGGAATGAGGCTTTTAATGAGACATTAATATAGATTTCCTGTCTCTGCTACAGAAGAATTCTTATTTTATTTATTTCTTAGTTGCATTTTGGGAAAATTTAACTAATGTACCAGATTTAAAAATTATTTTTAAAATTTTTTATGTGAAAATAAAAATAATTATTTTTTAATGTTTTTTTAAAGTTATATTTTGTTTGAGATCCGCTTATTTTACTGAAATTAAAACCTTTTTTTTTTTGCTGAAACTACTGTATATAAAGGGAAAAATTAGTTGAAATAGTACAGTGAAATCTATAAATAATAATAAAAAGTACAATAGAGCCTACGAATAATAGCAAAAATAAATTGAGTAGTAAAATAAACTGGTTTTTTAAATTGGAACCAAATGCACTTAATGAAAGTTTTAAAAACATTAATTTAGAATATATTTTTATAAACTTTTTATGAAAAAAGTAAAAGTAATAGTTTTTTTAAAAATTATTTAATGTATGCCTTTAAGGCACAAATTAATTATTCATTTTACAAAAAGATTAATGAAAAATTAAAAAAAATATTTAAAAAGTTAATCATTTTTTTGTTTTTCCATAAAAATTTTTCTTAACATGGCTTAGTAACATATGCCCTAAATAAAATATGAAAGTCTATTAACAATTGGAAAATGTTATAATGCCCTGATAAGAATAAAACTTTAAAAATATTTATTTTCAATGTAGCGATGGTCAGTGCCTCACTACAAGTAGCGAGGATATTGTGCATCGTTAAAACTATTGTTAACTTAGTGAGACTAATGCACACTTACTTTGGTTGGATTTAGACAAAAATTTACTAAAATGTTAAATTGGAGAGGCTAATATAAATGCTCTTAAAATACAACTCTAACCATCTTTCAAAAATGCAAAATGTTTTTGGTTCAGGAATAGTCACTCTCTTAGTTTATAGAGTTACTGTTCATTAACAAAAGAAATTTTCAAGACAAAAAATTGTTGAAATAAAAAAAAAAATATTTGTTTTTATTTCCTCTTTTCTTTCGGGAATGGAGAAAGATTATAAAAAAGAACCAAAGAAGATTAAAGTAAGAATAAAGAAATAATAGTTAAATAGGATTGAAAAAATAGAGAGTCGGTTAGAAGGCTTTTTGAAAAAGTAAGCAAAAGAAATGAAAAAATTACTTTTGCTTTGGAGATTGGATGAACATATGATACTCTAATATATGCCACCGACACAAAACTTCGGAAGTGTGCAATGACAATTATCTTAAAAGTACTAGTCTTGTCCATATTCTTTGTTCAACGTCTTTCCTCAATAATCGAATAGATCAAATAACAGTTTTTATTACCCAATGTGACGTGTGATTGGGAGAAGAGAGAGACACAACTATTGTAGGTCAATATATAATGGGTATCCTTTTTTAATAATGTTTTCATGCAAAAAGAAAAAAGAAAAAATCTTATTACAATACAATGGGCACCATCATTTGTCTTGTTCCGCAATCAATTGCCTCTTATCTAGCCAATCTTCTATTCAGCTTAGCAATGAAAGCACCCTTCTTCCAATCAACTTCAAGCATCTTTCACATTCTTGGATTATTAGATGAATGATTAGGGTCTATACTTTGATAATGACATGATAATGACACGAACATGCATAGAACATGAATATGCATTGATGCATATATGTTGTGATCTAGTGATGAGGAAAATTACATATATGAATATGAACATGCATGATGGCATGATTGGATATGAGGATGCCATGCTTGAGTGATTGGACGTGTTTGTCATGCTGAATATGCATGTGATAATTCTTGATTATTGCCTTGTTGATGCTATTGCCTTGAAACATGCTTGCCGCCCTTGGAATATACTTTTGAATGCCGTAATAAATGAATGTTTAGGGTTTGGAGATGATATACCATGTTAAATTCTCTAGATGGATATTAGAGCATGTGTGTGTGTGTGTGAGTTTAGAATAATATGTTAGGAGACCCTTTTATAATGCTAGGATTTAGAACACAATGAGCGAAGGCCGAGTGGGGTTAGGTGCCTAGCACCTTTCCATTCCCATATCTAAACTTTGTACAAGTGCTCTGGTAAAGATTAGTCCTTCCACAAGAGCGCTATATAGATGGTTTTTAGATCTAACCTAGGTGATGACTACATTTACACCCTCCGCTCGGTCCACGTTAGGCTGAGGCGTACCTTCCTATGAGGAAAACACTACAGCCCAACACAGTGGGGGCGCTTGCACCCACACTGTATAAGATTTTTTTCAAACGTGTTAGCTTACAAATTAAATAAGGTCTTACCACGGGTCATCATAGAGAACCATTTGGCTTTTGCGAAAGACTGTCTTATTTTTTATAACATTCTTGCTATTTTTGAGACTTTGCATTGCATGAGGACTCACAATTCAAGCAAATCTGGTTGTATGACACTTAAGATAGATATGAATAAGGCCTATGATAGAGTCGAGTGGGCATTTCTTGAGAATCTTATGAGGAGAATGGGTTTCAGTGACCACTGGATTAATCTCATCGTGTTTTGTTTGAAAATAGTTACTTATTTAATCCTTGTTAATGGAGAGCCCAAAGGTTTAATTCATCTATCAAGAGCAATAATACAAGGAGATCCACTATGCCCTTTTTTTTTTTCTCTTATGTACTGAAAATTTGCATGGGATCATTAAACAAGTAGCCTGAAGGGGTGAGACTAAAGTTGTTTGTGTTTTTAGACCCCTTAAAACAGATTGTTTAACCCTAATGAATTAGTCAAGTAGTTACTTAGGTTAATTATCAAATCTAGGTTAAATAGCAAACTATCATATCATATAGTGTGGAAAAATAAAAAAAGACAATGATATGATTACCTAGTGTTCGGGGGCCTTTTTCGGTTACTCGGCCACGTGTGTTTCTTTGGGGGGGTGACCTTACTAGGCCCAAGTTCTTTTTGGGGAGTTGCATCCCGGAACTCAACATTAGGCCATGTGATCCAACGGCTATCGGTGTACTTTTAAGCCTACCAAGCCATTAGAGCCAAATTCTAAGAATCACAATAATTGTCAAATAAATATGTAATATGTGTTTGATATGATAGCTCTAATTAGTAGTTGTAATAACAATTGAGATAAAGTAGTATTTATTTAGAAGTAAAGTAATCATGTACTTAATGATGTAAATTTAAAGATATAGAAGCAAAGTCACTTATTTTCATATGGTTTGTAGCCCAGTCATGTAGCATTAATGAGCTGATAGGATTCCAACAGAATGCCAACGGTAGAGGCTAGTTAAGCTTAACCCTCTTATCATGCATTTAAATGAGTTTAAGCCTCGGTTAATAGTTGTAATAGTAGTTGGAATAAAGTAAGACGTATTTAAATGTGAAGTATTCATGTATTCAATGATGTAAATGTAAAGATAAGGAGGCAAAGTCACTTATCTTTGTATGGTTTGTAGCCCAGCTGTGTAGCATCAGTGAGCTGATGGGATTCCAACAGGATGCCAGCGGTAGGGGCTAGTTAAGCTTGCCCCTCTTATCATGCATTTAAACGAGTTTAAGCCTTAGTTAATAGTTGGAATAAAGTAACATGTATTTAAATGTGAAGTAATCATGTACTAAATGACGGATATTTAAAGATAAGGAAGCAAAGTCACTTATCTTTGTATGATTTGTAGCCCAGCTGTGTAGCAACAGTGAGCTGATGATATCCAAGCAGAGTGACCCCAGCGGTAAAGAGGAAGTTTGCCATGATGACTTCAAGATTGAGGGGGAAAAATGGGTGCAACTGGAGGGAAAGAGAGTGTGCCTAGCTATGTGTAGGGGCCGGTTAAGCTTGCCCCTCTTATCATGCACTTAAATGAGTTTTCCCCTTAACAATGCTCTTTTAGTTGTTGTGAAGTTATGAATAGTGTTGCCTTCCATGAGAAGAGTTTTCTATGAAGTATTTGTACCTTCTAAGATAAGGGCTTTATGGAAGATGGATTTGTGCCTTCCATGAGAAGGGCTTTGATATGAGATTTTGATGCCTTCTAGGAGAAGGGCTTTAGTAGTAGAGGTTCATGCCTTTTATGAGAAGGGCTTTTATAAGAGAGATAGAGAAGAGTATTGATATGTATTTATGAGCAGCAAAACAGTAGAAATTTCAGAGTGAGAGAGTATGAGAGTGGAGTTTAGATGAATGTAGTGAGTCATATGTAATGGTGTAGTAAATGTGTATAAGATTATGTAAGAAAAGTGGAGAAAGAGATGTTTTGTGGGATGTAGTATGATATATGGAAGTATGAAAGATATGATGGTTAAAGATAGTAAAAATATGAGATTATAACCATTGGAGAAGTTGTAGAGATTGCTTTCCAAGAGGAAAGATTTTGTAAGAGAAGAGTATAGAGATATGTATAGGCATTTGGAGATAGGAGCAATAAAATAGGTGTATTTTCTGAGTATGAAGAGTAAGAGAATGAGTATAAGAGGTGTAATAGGGCTATAGAGTGTTTAGCAAAGCTGCTTGGATTTGTTGCTAGGAGTTTCTGCTGTAAGGTGTACAAAGGTTTATGAAAGGCATTTATGAGGTAAAGGGTGAAGAGTTTAGTTCCTGATTTGGAAACTAAAACCCAGAACTTCTTTGAGAGCTTCAGAAGATAATTAGAGGGAGTGAGAAGTTTTTTTGAGAGACTTTTTTTTTCCTTCCTCCCCCTTGGTTGTCCCCCCCCCCCCCCTTTAGGTGTTGATGGAGAGTCTCTTTAGCTAAGTTTAAAGGAGTATTTTAGCAAAAAATATCAGCCAAAATCTGTCCCAAATAATAATGAATCTTCAGAAAATCCATCTTAAGATTTGGACAAAAAAGGTATGTTTAGGTTTAAGTTATACTTGTTATTTCGGGTAGGAGCTACTGGGGACAAAGCAGCAAAAAAGGAAGGTATTTTGGCAAGGAAAAGATGCTTAGTTCAGCTGGTTCTGGTTTTAGCCAAATAAGGAAAAAAAAGTAATGCCCAGGCTGCTGAGTCAGCTGTGATAGCTGTTCTAAAACGACTGTCCCAGCTATCAGAAAAGCTGTCCCAGCTGTGATGAGACAACTTACTTTGGGCAGAAGCAAAAGGGTCAGCATGGTGTTTTCAAAGTATTGGAGAGATCATTCATCATTTATTTTATGAACTTAGTTAAAAATGATAAGGTCTCTTTCAAAGGTATCTTGCTATTTTGGGCATAGCAGCTGGCAACTGGGATTTCAGCATTAAATGGCTGATGACATCACTCCCAGCGAAGTGTCAAGTGCTGAATGCACTGTTGGGGTTTTGCTGGAGATGTTTCCCTTTTGGGTGTTTGTGTTTATGATGCATGGTTCCATTACAACACATTTCTAATAAGCAATAGAAGGATTGGTTGAAAATTAAGGAAGTTTTAGAGATTTAGTCAAGGCCTCATTGTGTTGTGACTTAATCTTGGTGAGCAAGAAGAGTATTTAATGCTCAATTTTGGCAGCTGGCAAAGAAATATATGGTCTGATTGTGGCAGATAGTAGCTGGGAATGAGTGATATCATGAATATTATGTATATAGTTGGAGATAAAAGATAGACAATCAGATTAGGCCATGTGTTTAAGTTTAATTTTAGCTAAAAGTAGTAATATGATTTATGTAGAATAATATAATGAAGTATCTAAATCTGTATAGCAACAACTGGGGATTGAATAAGCAGTTATTTTCCCGGCAATTAGATGGCTGGGGATATTGAGTATGTATCGTGTGATAAATATTGAGTTTTAGGAAAAGAGCAAGGGGAATTTTATCATCTAAAGTGCAATGTGATAAGAGATGCTTACCATATGTCACCCGCTACACATGGACTCGTCAGAGTTTAGGGAGTTGGAGAAGACATGCCAAGCAACATGTTTCTTTTATCAACTTTGAACCGCTGGAGCTTTACTGAATATATCTCTTGGCCCTCCAAACCATGACTCCTAAAGTTTTCCCAAGGAGACTTATGAGCTTGGATCATAACTCGAAGATGAGATGATGTACCTCAGGTTTTGTTGTCATTTTGTGTGAATATGGGCTCTTGTTGAAGAAACCGCTTGCCATGAGTGCAAGAGATGTAATATGGGCCGTGAGCTTTGATTCATTGGTTAAGCCCGATCCATATGTTGATGTTGATGATGTCATGAGTTATGATCCCAATTGATGAAAAGAAAATATGGACCATGAATCCGCCTCTTGAAGTAAGGGTCTCACGGGCCATGTGAGTCCAATCCATGTAGTTGAATAAGATATGAGCTTATTTTGGATTTTAAAGATATTTGCCCAAAAAATCAATAATATGTTGATGTGGCAAGAGTTGCCAATGAAGTAATGCCATGTAGGCCGAAAAAAGAGTCCTTAACATTTAGCCCCCTAAGTGCATGGGCTTGTACTGCAAGGGCATGCACGAGTAGAGGGTTTACTTAAAGGCCTTTTTTTTTTTAGATGAGCTAGTCTGAGATTGTTGACCGTTGGAGGTGATGCTGATGGGTTGAAGGCAGCAACGTAACGTTGCAGTTGGGTTTGGTGCTGTTGGATTGAAGACGGCAACGTAATGTTGCAGCTGGTCAAGGTTGCAGCTGGGTTTGGTGCTGCTGGATTGAAGGCAGCAAGGCAATGTTGCAGCTGGTCAGGATTGCTGCTGGATGTGGTGCTGTTGGGTTGAAGTTAGCAAGGTAAGCAGCTAGATGTTTGCTTCTTTGATTATGATTGAGTTTGTTGAAGTAGATGCATTTAGAAATATTTGAGCAGAATTTTCAAAGCTACAGCTAGAGAGTATACAATTCTTGCTTCAAACGATTGAAGTTGTTGCTGCTGAAGGTCTGAATACTGAGCTTACGGCTGGGGCAGTCTAGAATGTATTTGATATCACAGCAGATGAATATTTCACTGATATTGCTAATTGTAGTCAATTCTTGAAGAAATTTGATAGAGATAGCCAAGATAATATAGGCTTTCTATTGAAATTTTGTCCTTCTTGGAGGAGTTGCTTTATGAAGCATAGAGATTGAATGGTCCTTTGTAGGATCGGCTGCATGATTATGATTGCATTGATAAAGTCATAAGTGATGATCATGTTGTAGGATCTGATAGCACTGTTGGAGTAATAGGTGTTGTTGGACATGTGGAGATTCAATGTAGCAGAAAGCTTCATAGCTGGAGCAGTAGCTTTGATTTAATTGGTAGAGTGACTGGTCTTCATGTAGACCTATATGTAATCCTCTCAAATAGATAGTGAGAGACCAAACCCCCAAAAGTGTAAGATGACGTTTGCAAAGATCCCAACGATGTGATGCATAAGACTGCTATGATTCTAATAGTGTAGTGTGTGGGACTACCACGGCTTTGAAGAGGGTGCGTGGGACTTCCACAGCTTTGAAGAGGGTGCATGGGATTGCCACGGCTTGACATAATAGTACTCCAATGGATAGAGATCCATTTGTTTCTGCAGAAAATAACCCAACGATAAAGTACTTCTATAGAAAAGAATAACCCAGCGGTAAAGTACTTCTGCAGAATATAATAACCTAGCCGTAAAGTGCTGCTGCAGAAAATAGCCCAACCGTAAAATGTTTTTGCAAAAAAGAGTAACCCAGCCATAAAATGTTTCGAATTAATGAGTAATGTGTTCTTGAACAAAGTTGGCCACTGCTGGACCAATAGAGATGTATAGTGGAAATGCCTCTATTGATATTGTTGTGATAAATATCCAATTGCAACCCCTAGAGATGGAACCTTTGGATTGAAAAGACCAAGCCCCTAAGTGTAGAGAGTCCTTGGATAAGCATATATTAGCAAGTGAGGAGTACCTTGACAAATTTAGTAGTGAAATTGGTACTTTACTGTTTGAAATAGTGTAGATACTTGTGGTAATGATCTTGTATGATAATTGCTTGATTGAGCATGCTAGATAAGTAAGTCTGTCTGTTGGGGGCAGCTATATAGACTGATGGATCTGCTGGAGCTCTGAGCATGAGTAGCTGGGGTTTGTTTTGTCTGCCCAAGCAAGCTGTTGGGTGTGTGTCAGTTTACTGCTGGGGTAATCTTTTCTTGATTTGAATAAGTGGTTCATCTATTCAGATGACTTTGTGATTTGCTGAATGTAATGACTATTGAGTAGATGATAATGATTGAAAATATTTGATCTTTGTAATATTGTCTATGAAGGAAATAGCATTGGTAGCTTCTAGGAAAGTATGGCTAGGATGAGTTCCAACGGTAAGATAGAAAATACCAGATTGATGGCGATGGTCTGGATCCAGCAATAGAACAGTATGGTGGCAGCTTTCACCTTGTGTTTAGAAAGTAAGTTTGGCTGAACGTCTTGTTGCCCTAAAGTAAGAATCAAGGTTGCCACTTGACAATGTTGGTAGATGATTCTTTGTTGGACTCAGATAGTTTGGAGACTACCTCATCTTTCCCAGTGGTAGGTGGATTCTTGTCAAGTTGTTGGCCATTGGCTTCTTGCACTTTTCACCATTCACTGGGTTATGATCCAGAGTAACAAGGACTATGAAGTACTCATCTTGCTTCCTAGCAGTGCAAGGCTTTTATTGATGCAGTAACTTTTCAGACCTCTGTAGCAGCTGGGTAGATCGTGTAATGTGAAGATACCGAAGTAGGTAGTTTGGAATAGTTCAATGGAATTGCTGGATGCATTCGGGTAAGATTTGGATATGATTTTTGCTTATGGAGGGCAGCAAAAGTGATCCTTAATTCTTCATGAGAGAATTTTTTTAGCAAAGATTTCCCATGTAGCAATGGAAATAGGTTGAATAGTAATGTAGCAAAATGTTGGCGTGAACCAAGATGGATTAAGAAAGTTCTCTTGCAAAGTTCTCCACTTTTTTGAATGTAGGCCTCCAATGATAACCTGTATGTTAGTGGAATTGCAATGAGATTTTAGTGAAATAGAGATAATTGTCATGAGATTTATCATGGGCTTTGATAAGTAATTACCATGGGCTTGAGCCATGGGCTTTTAGTATGGGATTGAATTCCATTAATAAGATAGTTTTGCCATGGACTTGAATCATGGGCTTTTGAAATATATTGTTGCCAAAGTATTAATTTGGGGCTTTGAGCATAATATAATATTATTTGCCGAATAAAATTTGGGCCTTTATGAAATAATTATTTGTCAAAAAAGTAGTAGTTTTGGGTTATTGGTAAGATGTTGCCAAAATAGTATTGGACTTTTGTAAAATATTGCCAATGATAGTATTTGGGCTTTTGACAAAATATTGCCAAGGATAGTACTTGGGCTTTTGAGTATTTGTAAAATTTTACCAAACTAGTATTTGGGCTTTTGATAAAATATTGCTAATGATAGTATTAGACTTTAAGAAATAGTTGCCAAAATAATATAGTGTCAAAACAATATTGGGCTTTTAGAGATAGTTGCCAAAATAATATTGGGATTTTTGAAATAGTTGCCAAAATAATATTGGGCTTTTAGAAATAGTTGCCTAATAATATTTGGGCTTTTAGAAATAGTGTCAAAATGATATTGGGCTTTTAGAAATAGTTGCCAAAATAATATTAGACTTTTCGAAATAGTGCCACAATGATATAGGGCTTTTAGAAATAGTTGCTAAAATAGTATTGGGCTTTTCAAATTAGTTGTCAAAATAATATTGGGCTTTTTGAAATAGTGCCAAAATGATATTGGGCTTTTAGAAATAGTGCCAAAATGATATTGGGCTTTATGAAGTAGTGCCAAAACAATATGGACTTTTAGAGATAGTTGCCAAAATAATATTTGGGCTTTGTGAAATAATTGTCAAATTAGTTTTTAGGCTTTGTAAAATAGATGTCAAAATAATTTTTGGGTTTTATAAAATAAGTGCCCAAATGGTTTTCGGGCTTTGTAAAGTAAGTGCCAAAATAGATTTTGAGCTTTGTAAAATGAGTGCCAAAATAGTTTTTGAACTTTGTAAAATAGGTGCCCAAACAGTTTTTGGGCTTTATAAAATAAGTGCCAAAATAGTTTTTGGGCTTTAGAAAAAAGTGCCAAATTAGTTTTTGGGCTTTATGGATAGTTGCCAAAATAGTTTTTGGGCTTTGCAAGATTGGTGCCAAAATAGTTTTTGGGCTTTGTAAGATAGGTGCCAAAATAGTTTTTGGGCTTTATAAGATAGGTGCCAAAATAGTTTTTGGGCTTTCTAAAATGGGTGCCAAAATAGTCTTTGGGCTTTGTAAAATAGATGCCAAAATAGTTTTTGGGCTTTTGCAACATAGGTGCCAAAATGGTTTTTGGGCTTTGTAAGATAGGTGCCAAAATAATTTTTGGGCTAGGTGCCAAAATGGTTTTTAGGCTTTGTAAAATAGGTGCCAAAATAATATTTGAGCTTTGTAAGATAGGTGCCAAAATAGTATTTGGACTTTCGTAAAATAGGTGCCAAAATAGTTTTTGGGCTTTTGTAACATAGGTGCCAAAATAGTTTTTGGCTTTGTAAATTAAGTGCCAAAATAGTTTTTGGGTTTTTAGAATAGGTGCCAAAATAGTTTTTGGGCTTTGTAAAGTAAGTGCCAAACTAGTTTTTGGCCTTTGTAAATTAAGTGTCAAATAGGTACCGAAATAGTTTTTGGACTTTGTAAGATAGGTGCCAAAATAGTATTTGGACTTCGTAAAATAGGTGCCAAAATAGTTTTTGGGCTTTGTATAATGGTTTGCCAAATAAAATTTGGGCTTTATAAAATAGGTGCCAAAATAGTTTTTGGGCTTTTGTAACATAGGTGCCAAAATAGTTTTTGGCTTTGTAAATTAAGTGCCAAAATAGTTTTTGGGCTTTTAGAATAGGTGCCAAAATAGTTTTTGGGCTTTGTAAAGTAAGTGTCAAAATAGTTTTTGGGCTTTGTAAATTAAGTGTCAAATAGGTGCTAAAATAGTTTTTGGGCTTTGTATAATGGTTGCCAAATAAAATTTGGGCTATGTAAAGTAGTACCAAATTAATATTTGGGCTTTGTAGGATAGTTGCCAAAATAGTTTTTGAGCTTTGTAAAATAGGTGCCAAAGTAGTTCTTGGGCTTTGTAAAATAAGTGCCAAAATAGTTTTTAGGCTTTGTAAAATGGTTTGCCAAATTAGTATTTGGCCTTTGTAAAATAGTGCCAAGTTAATATTTGGACTTTGTAAAATAATTTGAGATTTTGTAAAAAATATTGTCGTGTAGCAACGGACTTAGTAAAGGTGCGATGCAGCAACGGGCTTAGTAAAGTGCCTATAGCAACGGGCTTAGTAAGGTGCCGTGTAGCAACGGGCTTAGTAAGGTGCCGTGTAGCAACGGGCTTAGTAAGGTGCCGTGTAGCCACGGACTTAGAAAGGTGCCGTGTAGCAACGGGCTTAGAATGGTGCCGTGTAGTAATGAGCTTAGAAAGGTGCTGTGTAGCAACGGGCTTAGAAAAGGTGCCATGTAGCAATGGGCTTAATAAGGTGCCGTGTAGCAATGGGCTTAGAATGGTGCCATGTAGTAACGGGCTTAGTAAAAGGTTTTGTTGGGCTTTTTGGGTTTAGCCCACAAGGTAAATGAGTTTGGGCTTTTTATAGAGATGGTATAATTTTGTGGCCCAATATGGTAGTGGCATTGTGAGTATTTGGGTAATATGTGGAAAGTATTTGTAGGGTTTATTTGAGTATTTTGTATTTGGTGAATGGGAAAATAGGGATTTGAGATGTAATAACTCATCTAGCTAAAGAACTGTTTTTTGCTGAGGCTTTTTTGATTGAACTGCTGGGGAAGAAAATAGATTGTTCAGCAAAATGAAGGCTTTCTGCTTGATGAGGCTTGCTGCTGTGGAAGTGATGGATAACAATGAATATGTCTAACTGCATAAGGGCTTGCTGCTGATCAGACCCTTTGTTGTTGGATTGCTGGATAATAATAAATCTGCCCAGCTATATGAGAGTTTGTTGATAAAGCCCCCTGATGTTAAACTGCTGGGTAATAGTGCAGCCAAAGAAGGGTAATCTGTTGCTAAGGCCCTTTGCTGTTGGAGAGATGAACATGTCTAGCGATAAAAAAGGTTGCTGTCGATTAGACCCTTTCTTGTTGGACTGCTGGATAATAGATTTGCCTAGCTGTATGAGGGTTTGCTGATAAAGCCATCTGATGTTAAACTACTGGGTAATAGTGCAGCTAAAGAAGGGTAATCTGTTGCTGAGGCCCTTTGCTGCTAGAGAGATGAACATGTCCAGCGATAAAAAGGGTTGTTGTCAATTAGACCCTTTCTTATTGGGCTGCTAGATAATAATAGATCTACCCAGCTATATGAGGCTCTCTCTTGCTAAAGAGAACAATATGCTCAGTGGTAAGAGGAGTTTCTACTGCTAAGTTCATCTGTCGTAGGAATGATAGATAATAACAAAGACCCCCAGCGGTAAGAGAGGATTCTGTTGCTAGGGCCTTCTGTGGCTGGAATGACTGATAGTACTAAAGATCTCCAGCAGTGAGAGGGTTATCTGCTGCTAATGCCCTCTGTGGCTGAAATGATGTATAATAGTAAATATCCCGAGCGGTAAGAGTGTTTTCTGCTGCTAAAGCCCTCTATGGCTGGGATGATGAATAAGAGTAAATATACCCAGCAGTAAAAGGGTTTTCTACTACAGAGGCCCTCTATGGCTGGGATGATGAATAATGGGAAATATCCCCAGCGGTAAGAGGGGTTTCTGCTGCTGAGACTCTCTATGGCTGGAATGACTGATAATAGCAAACATCTCCAGGGAGAAGAGGGGTTTCTCCCACAAAGGCCCTCTGTGGCTAGAATGATGTATAATAGTGAATATCCCCAATGGTAAGAGGGTTTTCTGCTGTTAAGGCCCTCTGTGACTTGGATGATTGATAATAATGAATATCCCCAACGGTAAGAGGGTTTTCCTGCTAAGGCCCTTTATGGCTGGGATGATGTATAATAGTGAATATCCATAGTGGTAAGAGGGTCTTTTGCTGCTGAGGCCCTCTGTAGCTGGGATGATTGACAACAATGAATATACCTAGCGGTAAGAGGGTTTTCTGCTGCTATGGCTCTTTGTGGCTAGGATGATGAATAAAAGTGAATATACCAAGCGGTTAGAGGGTTTTCTACTATAGAGGCCCTCTATGGCTGGGATGATAGAAGAGCTTTTTTTATGGGGTGAATAAGCTCATAATAAGAATGTCGTAGCCATGGAGCTGCTCGAATGATAGAGGGACAAGTGGAATAGCATTTCCATGAACAAATATGAGATAATATAGTTGTGACTCAGCACCGTGAGCTGCTGGGTCAAGAGATTTTGAGTATTTGGAGTCGAGTTCTCCTTTATGATATGTGATTCTAGACTTTGGGGGCATGATACGGCGATACATGCAACTCCCCAGTGGAGTTGCCAAATGTTCGAGGGCCTTTTTCGGTTACTCAGCCACGTGTGCTCCTTTGGAGGGGTGACCTTAGTAGGCCCAAGTTCTTTTTAGGGAGTTGCATCTCGGAACTCAACATTGGGCCACGTGGTCCAACGACTACCGATGTACGTTTAAGCCTACCAAACCATTAGAGCCAAAGTCTAAGAATCACGATAATAGTCGAATAAATATGTAATATTTGTTTGATATGATAGCTTTGATTAGTAGTTGTAATAACAATTGAGATAAAGTAGTATTTATTTAGAAGTAAAGTAATCATGTACTTAATGATGTAAATTTAAAGATATAGAAGCAAAGTCACTTATTTTCATACAATTTGTAGCCCAGCCATGTAGCATTACTGAGCTGATAGGATTCCAACAGAATACCAACGGTAGAGGCTAGTTAAGCTTAACCCTCTTATCATGCATTTAAATGAGTTTAAGCCTCGGTTAATAGTTGTAATAGTAGTTGGAATAAAGTAATACATATTTAAACGTGAAGTATTCATGTATTCAATGATGTAAATGTAAAGATAAGGAGGCAAAATCACTTATCTTTGTATGGTTTTAGCCCAGCTGTGTAGCATCAATGAGCTTATGGGACTCCAGCAGGATGCCAGCGGTAGGGGCTGGTTAAGCTTGCCCCTCTTATCATGCATCTAAATGAGTTTAAGCCTTAGTTAATAGTTGGAATAAAGTAACATGTATTTAAATGTGAAGTAATCATGTACTAAATGACGGATATTTAAAGATAAGGAAGCAAAGTCACTTATCTTTGTATGATTTGTAGCCCAGCAATGTAGCAACAGTGAGCTGATGATGTCCCAACAGAGTGACCCCAGCAGTAAAGAGGCAGTTTGCCATGATGACTTCAAGATTAAGGGGAAAAAATGGGTGCAACTGGAGGGAGAGAGAGTATGTCCAGCTGTGTGTAGGGGCCGATTAAGCTTGCCCCTCTTATCATGCACTTAAATGAGTTTTCTCTTTGACAATTCTCTTTTAGTTGTTATGAAGTTATGAATAGTGTTGCCTTCCATGAGAAGAGTTTTTGTATGAAGTATTTGTGCCTTCTAAGATAAGGGCTTTATGGAAGATGGATTTGTGCCTTCCATGAGAAGGGCTTTTATAAGAAAGATAGAGAAGAGTATTGATATGTGTTTATGAGCAGCAAAACAGTAGAAATTTCAAAGTGAGAGAGTATGAGAGTGGAGTTTAGATGAATGTAGTGAGTCATATGTAATGGTGCAGTAAATGCATATAAGATTATGTAAGAAAAGTGGAGAAAGAGATGTTTTATGGGATGTAGTATGATATATGGAAGTATGAAAGATATGATGGTTAAAGATAGTAAAAACATGAGATTATAACCATTGGAGAAGTTGTAGAGATTGCTTTCCAAGAGGAAAGATTTTGTAAGAGAAGAGTATAGAGATATGTATAGGCATTTGGAGATGTGAGCAATAAAATAGGTGTATTTTCTGAGTATGAAGAGTGAGAGAATGAGTATAAGAGGTGTAATAGGGCTGTAGAGTGTTTAACAAAGCTGCTAGGATATATAGGCTATAGAGTGAGAGAATGAGTATCGTTTTCGTAGGATGGAGACAAAGCTTGACCATAGAATGTATCCTCATACACATGATACTAGAGTTTGGAAGGATATATAGGCTTTACTTTCTTCGAACAAGGTGAAGAATCTTATTTGGAGAGCTTGCCAAAATTCTATGCCAAGCAAAGGTAACCTAGTTCACTAGATTGTGATTGATAGTCCATCTTGTGACCAATGTAACTCGGCCCTAGAAGCTCCACTTCATGCTCTTTGGTCCTATCCTATGGTAGATGATGTGTGGAACGCCTCTAACTCCTGGGATTTTTGCATCTCTACTTGCTTTTTGAACTTCAACGAACTGTTCTCTTGGATTATGCAAAAGTAAAAGAACTTAGAATGGTTTACTATGACAGCATGGTCAATTTGGACTCAAATTAAGAAACCAGGTTAGACTACACCAACCTAGTTGTAGCATTGATCAGATTGCTTGGGTTTCAAAGGAAAGGTATGATGAATTCATAGCAGTCTAACCTCCCCCACTCCCTTTGCCTCCTAAGCGTCATGTCCAGAGATGACCTCTCCTAGCTTACTAATATAAAATAAACTTTGACAACGTCGTGTTCCAAGTTGAAAATAAATCGGGCATTGGTGTGATCATTAGGGATAATCAAGGTATGGTCATAGCATCTCTATCTTAACAGGTTCCTTAAGCATTTCAAGCTATGGAAATTGAGGCTTTGGAAACTGCTCGGGCTCTTAAGTTTGCTCAATCCATTTTGAAAGGCGATTCAAAAGTGATAATAAAGGGTTTAGTTGAGAAGGGTAGGTCTTTGGCTCCCTATGATCTTTTGGTTCAAGATGCAAGGATTTTTTCTAGGTTTTTTACTCAACCGCTTTACCCTCATCCTAAAAGAGAAAGTAATAAGGTTGTCATAGTTTGACTAGGTATGTTATAACTAGTACGGAATGTGTTGTGTGGATGAAAGATGTTTCTTCACCACTTTCTTCTTTAATTCAGGTTGATAGAGCCGGTTTATCTTAGTAAAATTTTAGTTTTGTTCCTAAAAAATAATATCAATCCCACCCCACATCACAATTACAAACGAACAAAACTTAGGCACAATACCTTAGATGTTGTTTTTTAGGCATCCTTCTTAAAATTCAATCATGCAGCTTTTTTCTCATAGGATGAAAGTGTATTTTAAGTTAAGTAGTCACATGACTGAATTTTAAAAAATAAATCTATAAAAAAACACCTAAATATTGTACCTAAATTTTGCCTTACAACAATATCTTTGTCAAAAATCTTTGATTTAGCACGGCGCTCTTTTGGAAGCAAAAACAAAGTGTTATGCAGGGACTTTGAGTGCTTGATTTAGGTGTGATCTTGATCATAATTTTTTTTTATTATCTAATTTATCTCCTCTTACACCGTTTGTTCCATACTTTTATTCTAAGATCATAAACATAACAAATATGATCATTACCAATGTCACAGGGCATAACTAAGAATTTTTTTTAGGGCCAAACTTATTTTCATAGATTATATCTTTAAAAATAATATAAAGGATTTTTTTTAAAAAAAAAATTAATCCCCAAACATTTTTTTTCAAAATATAGTATTATTTTTATTATTTATTATTAAAAATAGCACTTTGGCCGTTAGGAGAATAATTTAAGAGAATAGTTTCATTGTAAACTGCCTAAGGCAGTTAAGGCAAATGAATACGGTAACGACTAAGATAAACAAGAGTCTTATGAACTTTATTTGAAGGCATTTTGAGCAATTTAGACAAGAAATTTCTTTCCCATTATAAAAGTTCCTAAATCCTCTATAACTCGTACAACAGAATTCGAGATTCACCTTACGGACTTGTTCCTAAAGTTGAATGATGTAGGCGGACTTGAGACATGCAAAGCGGTTTTGATAGAAGCTACCATGTGGCCTAAAAAGTATCCACAATTTTTTACTAGTAAGTTCCTCCTCCGTCAACCATCATTGTATTTAACTTTTGGGTTTTCTAATCTCTACTTTTAGATAGTTTATCTGTATATTCTTAGTTTCAATGCTAATAAGAATGGCTATGTTAGAACATATGTGAATCATGTTAGGAACATATGTCATTTTAGTATTGATTAATCTTTTGACAAAATATACTTTACTTGTAATTAGATAAATCTATGATGTATTTAATACTTCAAGAAATATTTTGTTCAAGTCAAGTATTAAAACCATGAAGATTGAATTAAGAAACAAGTGAAGAAAGGTTGTTCATTAAAGCTGGACAGATTCCCGACAGTTCTCGACAGATAATGTCTATTGAGGTTTAATGAGTCCCAACAGCTCTTGATAGATACTATCTATCTATGTCTCGACAGCTACTTGACAGATGTATCTATCAAGAATTACGAAATTCAGATTTTCAGATCTGATTTTCGGCCCATCCTGACATATAAGTGTAGGGTTTCTTTTCTCACAACCTTAGACGTATATAAGGCTTATTTTAAAGGCCGTCACATAAGAGAATACAAGGAGAACACATGCAAAAGGTGACCGAGTGCCTTATTCTCCCTGAAAGAAGTTACTGCGTCTTTGCACCTTAGGGTTTTATAACTAAGTGCTTCTTAATCTTCATTGTTGATGAAGTGAAGAACTATGCAGCCAACATCTTCTTCAAGTTGGTGTGTTAGTCACGTATTAGGAGTCGTGCATTTTTGGTTAGTTACATACTAGGATCTGTGCAAAAGGGTGGCGTTCATATATTAAAGACTTTACAGGTTCTAAAGCGGTAGAAAATTTCTGCTGTAAGTTCATCTACGAGGATTATAGAGTCAAGGGACAAAGGTTTTGTACTAGATCTGAAAATTCTCTTTACTGTAGTGAATTGCTTTTCAGGAAGGTTTCCCCCCAGGTTTTTTACTGTAAAGCTAGTTTATTTCATTGGTTTTTCTAGGTCATTATATCTTGTCTTATTTACTTTTCTATTGCATGATTTTGACATAATATTGATGTTAGTTTGTTTTAACAAAGTTCATTCATAATAAATCTAATTAACAACTTGAGTTAAAACTTGTTAATTCTAATAACCAGAGTCTAAATTTTCCAAAAAGTGGTATCAGAGCAGGTACACTCTGATTGGATTAATTTCTTGAGTGTGATCCTTGACCCCCGTTGTCATGGATTATGGACAATCTCTTTTGAAATCTCCTTTATTTTATGACACTCATTATACGTACTAGAAATTTCATATGAAAGTCTTTTTGCAGGCTCTAGGTGAATAGGTATGGCAAGCTGTTGAAGTTTGTTAAATTAAGCCAGAGAAAGCGCCGGTGGATTGGGATGAAGCAACAATCAAAATGGCAAATTTCAACAGTAGAGCCTTGAATGCTTTGTTTTGTAGGGTGACTAATGAAGAATTCAAGACAATATCATCCATTGAAGTTACCAAGGAAGTGTGGGCCATTCTTGAGACCACCTATGAAGGTACCAAGGCAGTAACGACTATGAAATTTCAAAAACTCACTAGTAGTTTTGAAAAAATAAAGATGGAGGAGGATGAGACCTTTGATGAGTTCTATGCTAAACTCAAGAATATTGTGAATTCTGTCTTCAACCTTAAAGAATCTATAGTAAAATCCAAAATTGTTAGGAAAATCCTTAGGTCGTTATCTGAAAGATTTAATGCCAAAATCACTGCCTTGAAGAAGTAAAGAACATTAATCACATTCTTTTGACTGAGTTTGTAGGAAACCTTCAAACATATGAGATGGGATTAGGTTTAATGGGAAAATGTGGAAAGAATAAAAACTTCGCTCTTAAGGGTATAGAGGAAGAGAGTGATGACTCTGAAAATGAAAATGAAGAAAAGGATGAGGATTAGGACTTAACCTTCATAACTAATGAGATTATCAAGCTTCTTCAATTTAGGAAAAAAGATAAGGACAAACCTCCTAGAAAATCTAAATCCTCTTGGAATGGTAAGAATGAGAAACCCTTTATCTAGTGCCATGAGTACAAAGGTTTTGGTCATATGAGAATAGATTGCCCAAACTATTTTATGAAGAAAAAGACCAAGAATTCAAAAGATAAAAGGTTGGTTGCTACCTGGAGTGATATTGAGGATGACTCTTCCGATGAGTATATGGATGAATGTGGTCACTTTATAGCTTTTGCTACCACAACCGATAAGGTGATCATGGAGAGTGCTAGTGACAGTGAAGATTCTTCTGATGATGAAATACCCAAGAAGATGACCCTTCAAAAAGCCTATGATAAGCTATGCATTGAATTTATAAAATCTAAAAAGACCTCTCATGTCTGTAGAAAAGAGCTTAATGAGGTAAAAATTGAAAAAGCTGATCTATTAGTCAAATTAGATAAGACTACAAGGTTGGCTGAGACTCTTGTTGTGGAGAACACCTCATTAGAAGAAAATGTCAAGAATCTTGAGGTTAAGCCTAGTCAAGCTAGAACTCAAATAGAGAGGATGTCTAATACAAAGCTTGATGAGGTATTGAGTGCTCAAAAAATTAGTTCTGATAAAACTGGCGTAGGATATGCTGTTTCCTCTAGCCCATCCTCTTACACAGCTTCTGCATCAAGGATTGTCTTTGTGCCACAATCTAAGAAATGTGATAAAAGTATGAAATCCATAACTGATTTTTCTAATTCTAAATCCTTTGTTAAACCTCATGTTTGTTACCATTGTGATGTTTCTGGACACATTCATCCTAATTGCTTTAAGTTGTATCCTCAAAAGCAAGTGTCTAAACATTCACAAGTTTCCTCTCAATGACCTACACCTTTGTTTGGAGAGTTATTAAAAATTTTGAGTTTTTTAGCTCAATTTTAGGAGAATTCTAATTCTCCTATGTCTTTTATACTAGGACAGGTGCTTTTTCGTTTTCACGGCCAAAGACTCGTGCTATGTGAGTGAGAAAGGAGCTTAAGACTTAATTGTCTTTTCTGTTTGTCCTCTACTTTAATTCTTTCTATCTAAAGTATGACTCTCTTTGCTTGATTTCTTATTTGCTTTTGGAATCATGCTTTTATGTATCTGCATCTATCTTCATACTTTCATGTTGTTTGTCTATTTTTATTTGGTTGTTTAGTTTTTATGTTGTTTTGTTTTTAAAAAAAAATCATAAAAATACAAAAATAGCGTGTGTTTGTGTACATTGGTACTTGTGTATCTTAGATGGCCATTGAAATAAAATTTTCTAAACTTAGTATCTTTTGTAGCTTAGATGAGTATCTTTATGCACAACTAAGCAAGTGAGCTTTATGGCTCGTGTTTGTGATGAGTAAGATTTAGTAATCTCTTGTACTTAACACTCGTATCACTTTTTTTTATGGGAAGGACTAGAAAATCCTAAGAGAAAGACATAAATAACCATCTCACCACTGTTGCTCGCCAAATATGAAATGACATCTGTATGCTTCAGCATAGTAAAAGTGCAATGTCAAAAACTTAACATAATTAGATATTTCTTTTCTCTCTTTTATATGCCCATGCATGATATGCTAAAAAGAAAATATGCAAAGAAAAATAAAAGCAAAAAGAATCAAAATACTTTTTATATGATTGCAAACATGTCTTCTAGGAGATATGGGAGTTACAGGAAATACCTAAAAGGTAATAGTCTCTATCAAGCAGTTATGATTGTGTGTGAGTTAAAGTGATTTTTTCATATCTCAAATCGTCATAACATGTTGACACTAATGCAATCTTGCGATATTTTTCACGCATGACATGCAATATTATTTGTTACTTTTGATACATGTGCGGGTACAATGTGATTTGGCCATCACAAGAAATACATGTGTTAATGTATGCTCACTAAACTGTCTTAACTTATTTTTGAAATATAAAGTTGACTAGACTTATTTAGTGTGTGTGTGTGTGTGTGTGTGTGTGTGTGTATTTGGAATCTAAATGCTTGTTATTTTTCTTGATGAGAGATGATTTTGAGAGCTTAAAAAGTTGTTTGAATCTTTGGTTGAGTAACATGTTTGATTGCATTTATTTCTGTATTTTTCTCTCCTTTGAAAAACTATTTTTGAGCAATCTTGACAGCTTCTCAATACCTCTCGACAGCTAGGCTATCTATCAAGCCTCTGATCTTCCTTTCTCGATATCTGTTATCTCAATTTCGATCCATCAAAATTTTTGGGCATTTTTGTCTCGACAGCTTTTCGATCCATCAAGAAACTTTCTGTCTGGCTGATAGATCCTCAATAGACTCCTGATCCATCGAGGTTGGCTCGATAGCAGCTTGATAACTCTCGATCCATTGAGATCCTCTTGCATGCATTGTTTTTCACATGTTTTTCATCTTTGTTTTATCTTGTCATCTATAGCATCTTGTTTCATCATTCATGAATCTATATGGATTTCTTGTGCCAGCTTGATCATCTTTATGTTTCTTGAGTGAAGTTTTTGAGCTTCTTGTACCCTTTGACAATCATGACAAAAAGGAGGAGAAATTGTGGAGAAAATGTAGTTTCTTTCTTAAGATTCTACACGTTAGGGGGAGAAATACATGCCTTTGTAAGGGGGAGATATGTTTCATCTTGTTAGGGAGAGTGTTTACCTCCTTGTTGTTGTAGGAGCATCTTTTAGCTTCTTCTTCTTGTACACCGGTCTTGTGACCATATTTATATACATTGTTCTTATCTTTGATATATATATATATATATATATATATATATGATGATGATGATGATGGTGTATGTCTTCTTTACCTACCTCTACATGTGTTGTTTCTTTTCTCTCTTTATACATATGTTTCTTTATTGTATGCAGTCTTTTAATTCTGTCTCACACTAAGATGCTATGATGAGTTTTGTTTAAAGTGTTTCAGAAATACAGGTTGTCAAAGTCTTATTGCCATGAACTCTCTTCTTGCAAAGTTTTTCAAAAGTTTGTGTTATGATAGATTTTATTGTAATTAACAAATGAGTATGAGTTGAGTGATTTATGACTTTTCTCATATGTTCATTTGTTTGTTGTGGTTTTGTCATAGATTGCCAAATGGGAAGATTGTTAGGACATATGTGAATCATGTTAGGAACATATGTCATTATAATATTAGCTAATCCTTTGATAAAACGCACTTTACTTGTAATTTGTTAGATCTAGGATGTGTTTAATACTTCAAGAAACATGTTATTCAAGTCAAATATTAAAGCCATGAAGATTGGACCAAGAAACAAGTAAAGAAGGGTTGTTCATTAAAGCTGGACAGATTCCCGACAACTCTTGACAAATAATATCGGTTAAGATTTAATGAGTCTCAACAAATCTCGACAAATACTATTTATCGAGGTCTTAATAGCTACTTGACAGATATATCTATCAAGAATTACGAGATACAGAATTCCAAATCTGATTTTCGGCCCATGTTGACATGTATGTGTAAGGTTTCTTTTCTCGCAACCCTATATATATATATATAAAGCTTATTTTATAGGCCATCATATAAGAGAATACAAGGAAAACACATGCAAAAAGTGACCGAAAGCTATTGTGTCTTTGTGCCTTAGGGTTTTGTAACCAAGTGTTTCTTGATCTTCATTGTTGATGAAGTGAAGAACTTTGTAGCTAACATCTTCTTCAAGTTGGTGTGTTAGTCACGTACTGAGAGTCATGTATCTTTGGTTAGTCGCGTACTGAGATCTGTGCAAAAGAGTGGGATTCATACATTGAAGTTCAAAGGTTTTGAAGTGGAAGAAGGTTTCTATTGTAAATTCATCTTTGGGGATTGTAAAGTCTAGGAACAAAGATTTTGTACTAGATCTGAAACTTTTCTTTACTATAGTGAATTCCTTTTCGAGAAGGTTTCCCTCTAGGTTTTTTACTGTGAAACTAGTTTGTTTTATTGGTTTTCCTGCGTCATCGCATCTTGTCTTATTTACTTTTCTGCTGCATGATTTTGACATGATATTGATGTTAGTTTGTTTTAACAAAGTTCATTCATAGTAAATTTAATTAACAACTTGAATTTAAAACTTGTTAATTTTATCAATTGGAGTCTAAATTTTCCAATAGGCTGAACTTATAGGGACCACTAATGTGGATATTATATTGTTTTTTTGGAAAAAATAATCATTTGTTCGCCTGTTAGGGAATCGAAAACCATGGAGGGTTGTGTTACTATATGGTCCACTTGCACCAGGGAAGAACCTTGTAGCAAAGGCACTTGCAGCAGAAGCAAAATAAACTTTCTTTAGGTAATATATATGCATATATTTTTACCAAAACCTATACCAATACATAGCAAGCAATTGGATTACAATAATTGATGATGAAAGAATTATACATGGCAAGAGATATAAAAGAATTATGCATACATACATACATATATATATATATATATTGTATGTTGTAAACGTGAAGGGATTAGAATGGTTAAACCTTTTCTTTAATTGACTTTTCGTGGTTGCCTTGAAATAATTTTACCACTAGTGTAAATTCATTAGTCGGTAGTCACAAGATTTTGTAAACGGATGATGATAAAAATTGCTTTCAGCATATAAAAACAGAACCAAAAAAAAAAAAGAAGAATGAGTTACGGATGATGATAGTATGTTCACTGTCCAGTTGTTTATGTTTCATTTCTGATTAATTATATACACCATTATGGTGTTTTCTCCCATCATGAACTTGGGAATATAGCTTACAAGTAACGTGAAAAAGATCCTGAGTGGAAAATTAAGAACAAAGTACTATTTCTAGTATTCTAAGGCCTGCATTTTAGGGACTCGTTATCCGTCATTTTGACACAGCTGTATACATGGATATATAGTATTGAGATATATGAAATTTGTTTTTTCCTCTCTTTTTCTCAATGGTGTTACCTTACGTTATTCATTTTGAGTCACCAAAAATCTTTCCTTCCTAAATACCTCTTCATATCTGTATCTATAGACTTCATGTCATCCAATGATTCATATATGTTACTGTTTCTCTAACATTTTCTGGAACAGTCTCATGGCATCACATGACATGGAAGATTGATGTGCACAAAATATATATAAAAAAGTACTCTCATATTTGTATTTTAGCCTCACTTTTATGCTATTTTGTGACTGATTATAAGTTGTCTTTGTTTATAGGTAATAAAGGATTTACATACAAAGTGTGACTAGGCAATTTTCAAGCAAAGTTAGGACCCAAGTATGAAGCATGAAGTAAAGATTCAGCCCGAAGTAAACATCCAGCCCAGGCGTGAATTCAAGAGAAGACCAAAAACAAAGAAAGAAAAAAAATAAGAAATCCAAGATTCAATTCAACATGGATGAAGTTTGCAAGGAAATAACCTCCTAAAATCAAGCAATGGGTCGTGTCACAAAAGAAATAGAAGTCAGCGTTTAAAGCGAGGAATCCCTTGCATGTGCGTGGCTTGGAAATATGAATTCGTTGTTCTACTTGTATTAGGATTATGGCAGTGTGTCAAGCGGCTTTTTTCTTATATAAGTCCCTAGGTCAGTTTGTACGTTAACCAGGAAAAAAAATAAAATAAAATAAGGCTAGGGCTGTATTGTGATTATTTCTTTCACTATTTCATTTGTTTAGCTTAATTTTTAGTATTTTATTTTTGTGTTTTATTTCAACAAACAAGAGTAGCTAAATTTTCAATTAGGGTTAAGATTATTAGTATTATTTATGTAATTTAATTTTTCTCACAATAGTTGTTCTTTAATGGTTCAAATTGTTCTTGCTTCATACCAATTGGCTATGATAAGATTCTTAATATGAGTTCAATATAATCATGTTTTTCTCATGATTTTGGATTTATCTTAATTAATTGAATACTTGGTTTATAATCATTTGATTTTAAAATTAGATATCTTTTGTGATTTGTTTGTTAACTTATACAATTGATGATTTGATTTTATAATTAGGAAGCGAAGAAGAGCATGATTCAGATTTTTAAAGTAAGGGTCTTAATGATAATATTTTCCATGATAGTAAGATTGACGTCTAGATTATCATGCAATGAGCTGGAAAAAATTTAATGTTCATGAATATATACATATATGAATTAACAAAGCGGATTTTGAAACCTTAATTTCTTTATCTTGTGTAATGTTGAATTTATTCAATTATGCGTTGGTTTTAATCTATGCCAAATTTTCTTGTAATTCAGCATTTAGAAACCCAGTATTTAGGTGGGAATAATATAATAGTTGTGTATAAGAGAGTGTGAAGATTTGATCAAGAGTGTGCAACAAGAAGGTGACTCGTGATTGGACTCACGACTGACTCACGAGTGGTGACTCGCCAAAATGAAGCACACGTGTGAAGCATGCAAGAAGATGAAGAGTCAGGACAGTTGGATCACTACAGGACAAAAAAAATAGTTTGGCCTAGTCTAGTACCTAGCGACTGGAACTCGCGACTCATCCCAATCGCGAAGTGACTTGCAAGTGCACCCCGTTTTGCTAAAAAGTGACTTTTCACATTGCATCTCATACCCTACTATAAATACCCTTATATCCACGAAATGTAAAGAGCTTTTAGAGAGAATTTTGAGAGAGAAACCCTAGAAAAAAATAAGATTGATTCATCCACAATTTTATACATTTGCTTCTCCAAATTCCTCTACTCACCCTCTCCATTGTCATACCCATGAGAGGATTATAAATCAAATCTTACCTCACCAAATTTAGAGTAGTGAGAAGGTTCTTGGTGTTTGGAAAGCAGTTCAAGAGAGAACCAATTCATATTGGTTGATGCAATGGGCTAATTGTGAGATCTGGAAAGTTAGAGAAAACACGGTTCGGCGTAACCTTGTTGGAGCAAGAAGCTTGAAGGACTTAGGTGCATTGGGTAGATTAGACTTGGAGGGTCCATTGCTATTTATGTATCCCAACTGATTTTCTAGTGGATCATTTACCGCTTAGAGGGCAGCAAAGAGGTTTTTTGCCGAGTTCTTCAGTTTCATTTTCAATAGTACATGATAATGTTATCTTGTGTTTGAATCTCTCTTTCCCTTACTCTTAACTTTTAATTTCTACTGGTTGTGATTAATTAATGGCTTAGAATAGTTTGCAAATTTGGGTATTGCTTATTTTTCATATTCCGTACATATATTGTTTGAATATAAGCATGTATTGAAAATTTGCATTTGGGGATATAAACATTCACAAGTGTTCTATACACTAAGTGAGTGTAAACACTCGATTTTGCACCCATGATTTAATCAAGGAAGATGACTAGAATGACCATCTATGTACCCAAAAAATCATTTTTACATTATATGCATCAATTTGTTCTTGCATTACATGCATCTATCTATTCATTGCATATCATAGCAATGATCTTGAGATTTTAACGGTCCCAAAGGTGTGTCCACTTTCTAAATCGAACCATCAGAACGAAAGATATCGTATGATCAAATTTGCACGGTCCATATGCATTGTGTCTAGGAAGAGTCGACCACACACAATTAATTTAAATTAATTCTGATTGGTTAAAAAATTAAAATTAATTAAATAATTTTGTGATTAGTTGATAATTAGTGTTTAAAATAGGATTGTATGCATAGGAATAAAATGGATAATTGGATAACAATAAAATTGTAGATAATCTGAACTTTATCAAGATTTATTTCAGGATATTTATCTACAAGATAATTGTTCTTAAAAAGCCTGAATTATCTAGAAAAGAGATAAAAAAAAATCATGGACAGAGGATGAAAACACGTCTAAATACAAGTACCGGATCAAAAAACCCTAGAAGGAGAGTCCAAACGGCACCCGAACACGAAAATGGGTTTGACATCCAAAAGCACCATTGGGAACTTTTGGAGTGCCGAATAGCACTTTAAAAGTGCCGAATTGAAATCTTTTGGGCTTTGGCCCAACGGCTTTCGGGTGATGATAAGGCACACCCTTTTTGATCTTTTCGCACAAGGATGCGTCCGGATTCACACTTTAATCATCCGTGCCTATTTTTTAAAGTCTTCTTGCCTCTATAAATAAAGACTGGGTCTCATAATTCAGCATCTTTTTTTTTACACTCTGAGAGGCACACATTTTAAGTCTTTCAAATTGCTGATACTTGTTGATCTTCTCTGAGATTTGCTGCTTAAATTAGGATTTTTAGGTTTCAAAGATAATTGAATAAGTTTCTTTGAACCCTAAAATATCTTCTCAAGCACAAGGAATGCTCATGCAAGAGGTTGTTTTCAATCACCCTTTCTTTTCCTTATGCTTCTTGTTTAAAATGATGAATGTTTTGTTATCTTTGAATTATTAATCATTGTTTTGTTTAAAGCATGATTATTTTTCTATGTGATTGTTGTAATCTCTTTCTTGAATGTCAATAATTTGCATGTGAACAACTCTTTTTTTTTAAATAAAAATGGATCTGCATCTTCATTAGATTTAGATTTGACTTTTTCTTAAAATGAAAATAGATTTGTATCTTCATTAGATATAGATCTAACTTTTTCTTAAAATAAAAACAGATTTGCATCTTCATTAGATGTAAATCTAACTCTTTCTTAAAATAAAAACAAATTTGTATCTTCATTTGATATAGATCTAACTTTTTCTTAAAATAAAAACAAATCTGCATCTTCATTAGATGTAGATCTGACTTAAAATAAAAAAAAATATATATATCTTTATCTTCGTTAAATACAGATCTGACTTTTTCTTAAAATAAAAATGGATCTACATCTTCATTAGATGCATATCTGAATTTTTCTCGATTAAAAACTTATTTGTATCTTTCTTAGTTACAGATCTAATTTTTCTTTAACATATGCAGATTTTTGAAATAAAGAAAAAGATAAAACGTGATTGTGTTTATTGTGTTTAGTCCATGTTTCATGAATTTAAATTATAAGTGAAACTCTCTTCTTTAAAAAAAAAAAAAAAAAATCTTTTTTTTATTCTTTTAAAACATATAAACAATAGATCTAATTTTCCTGTTATCAAAAACCTTTTTTTTTTTATTATTATTCAAAAAACAGATCTGATCTTTTACAAATCAAAAACCAGTTTTCTAAGTTCTTAAAAAAACAGATCTTATATTTTTCAAATCAAAAGGCTTTATTTCATGTGATACACACAGATCTGAATTTTTATCTCCAAAAGCCACTTTTTTTTCTACATACTAAAAAATAGATCTGGTATTTTGATAAATCAAAATCAATTTTTTTTTTACCAACTAAAACAGATCTAATTCTTTTCAATAGAAGAGACTTCATTCATAATAAATTTTTGTGGCTTAATTTTTATTCCACATGTTCAACATATCATTCATGTCATGTATAAAAATGGTACATTGGTCACAAGAGTCCAGAAGACCAGACTCTGTCTGGGCGGAATGAGTGCCTAACACCTTTCCATTTTGAAACCTAGCCTCCGAATTTAGTGTTTTTGGATAGTTAGACCTAGGCTTTATCTTTGTTTTTATTTTTGGGTAGATTGTAACTAGGACAAAAAGCCATGTATTTTTAGTTGATTGTAATTAGGACCCAAAGCCATGTAATGTTCAAACTTTCAAATATGTATCCTCTTTATTCAATCAATGAAACAAAGCAATTCAATTATGTATTTTTTATTTAGTTTTTCTTATTTTTTGTACATAAAGAATAAATGGCAACTCCACACCACTCACCCAAAAAGAGAGGTGCCCTAAAAAACACACCACAAAAATCTCTCTTTTTTGAGAGCACCCTAATTTTGAGGTCTCTCACAATGAGTATTCAATAAAACAAAATTGATTCATCCACAATCTTATACATTTGATTATCCAAATTCTTCTACTCTCACCCTCTCTATTGTCATACCCATGAGAGGATTATAAATCAAATCCTTACCTCACCAAATTCAGAGTAGTGAGAAGGTTCATGGTGTTTGGGAAGCAGTTCAAAAGAGAACCAATTCATATTGGTTGATGCAATGGGCTAATTGCGGGATCTGGAAAGCTAGAGAAAACGCAGTTCAGCGTAACCTTGTTGGAGCAAGAAGCTTGGAGGGCTTAGGTACATTGGGTAGATTAGGCTTGGATGGTTTATTGCTATTCATGTATCCCAACTGATTTTGTAGTGGATCATTTACTGCTTCGAGGGCAGCAGAGAGGTTTTTCGCTAAGTTCTTCGTTTTTCTCTTCGATAACACATGCCAATGTTATCTTGTGTTTGTATCTCTCTTTCCCTTACTCATAGCTTTTAATTTCTGCTGGTTGTGATTAATTAATGGCTTAAAGTCATTTACAAATTTAGGTATTGCTTATATTTCATATGCCACACATATATTGTTTGAATATAAGCTTGCATTGAAAATTTGTATTTGGGGGTCTACACATTCACAAGTGTTCTATACACTAAATGAGTTTTCAATTGGTATCAGAGCGGGTACACTTTGACGTATTTCTATATCCTTAATGTGATCCTAGACCCCTTGTAGTTATAAATGAAGCTATGGAAAAGGCTATGAATTGTGGTGCAAATGTTTGTGATAATGACTCTATAAGTATTTTTAAAGATTGTCCTAACAATGAACTCCTAGAATTATTAAAAACAAAGAAACATGCTGGAATGTTTGTTCATATGCCAAAGTATCTTGAACACAAGAACCATGGTTTACACTATAGTCTATGTGAGTCAAATTCATTGATTGAGAAGTATAAAAGAAGAAATAGAATATTGTGTGACAAGGTTGATCACCTTAAAAGAGAATTCAATCTAGTAAGAGAATAGAAAATGAAGATGATTTTCTTTTTAAAGATCAAGAATGCTTATCTCATGCTTGCTTGTTTGTGCACACTGCTATGAAAGTATTCAATTATTGTTTATGGTATCTTGATAATGGATGTTCTTGTCATATGACAGGATATAGATCACCATTTAAGTCTCTCAAAGAGAAGGTTGGTGACTATGTAACATTTGGGGATGGAAGTCATGCTCAAGTTCTTGGCAAAGAGACTATTGAGATACCAGGGCTGCCTCTATTGAAAGATGTTCCATATATCAAAGGGCTTAAGGTGAATCTCTTGAGCATCACTCAAATATGTGATGAGGACTTTCATGTTCAATTCTCAAAGAAAGGGTATGTGATCATAAATGAAGTAGGCATTCAAGTCTTGGAAAGATATAGGACCACCGACAATTGCTATGGAGTGGTTCCTACGCCAAATATCTCTTGTAGGAGTGCGTGAGTCGATGTGTTGTAACTTTGGCATCAAAGACTTGGCCATGCAAACTTTAAACAAGTGGCAAAAGTGTCCAAACTTAAAGATGTTGTGGGGCTCCCAAAATTCGGGAAGGTGGAGAAAACCATTTGTGGCGCTTGTCAAATCGGAAAACAAACAAAGGAAAATCATCAAAAGGTGAATGTGATCTCTACATCATGTTGCTTAGAGCTTCTCCATGTTGATTTAATGGGGCCCACAAGAATGGAAAGCTTAGGAGGAAAATGGTATATTATGGTCATTATCGATGATTTCTCAAGATACACATGGGTGGAATTTCTTAGAGAGAAATCAGAAGCATGTGAGAAGATGAAGACTCTTTGTATGAAGCTTCAAAACAAGGAAGCTGTACCAATTGTCAAGATAAGAAGTGACCATGGCAAGGAGTTTGAGAATGCAAAATTTGAGTCTTTTTGTGAGAAGAATGGGATCAAGAAAGAGTTTTCAGCTACTAAAACTCATCAACAAAATAGGATGGTTGAAAGGAAGAACTTGGTCATTCAAGAAATGTCAAGAGTTATGCTACTCATCAAGCAAATTCCTCAAAAATTTTGGGGGGAAGTCGTGAACACCTCATGTCACATTAGCAATAGAATATTCTTCCGAGCAGAAACAAAGAAGACCGCATATGAAATTTGTAATGGGAAGAAATCAAAAGTGAAATACTTCCAAGTCTTTGGGAGAAAGTGTTACATTACAAATGATTAGGAGGACCTTGAAAAATTTGATGCCAAGAGTGATGAAGGTATATTTCTTGGGTAATCAACCACTAGCCGGGCATATAAAGTCTTCAACAAGAAAACGATAATGGTGATGGAATCCATCAATATGGTTATTGATGATGCCATAACAAACGTAGCAAATGATGGTAGTGGAGAAGGAACAAGCTCCAAAGAAGCTATCGTTGAGATTGAAGCCCAAGGTGTTAAAGTGGAAGAACATTCACCGAAAAGGGAATCTATTCCCATGAACTTTAGAATGGAGACAAGATCATTTTCTAGATCCCCAAGCCCTCTTACCCTCTAGAAGTTCATCCTCCTATCTCCCAGAATGATGAAGCGTCCACCTCAAAGAAGCCATCATCTAGAGTGGTTAAAAATCATCTGAAAAGTAACATTATTGGTTCTTTAGATGGAGGTCTTCGTCTTATAAAAGGGAGCACACTTATTATTTTTCCCAAAAAAAGTGTATATATATATATAACATAAACAGATATTGTTTTAAATTACACTTTAAAGTTTCAAACGCCCAAAATAGTTACTGATGGTGAACCAAAAATCGAGTTTTCTCCAATTTGTCCATAGTGTCGTCTAGGGCCAAAAATGTTAACCCAGCATAAGAAGGTCGTCCACCGTGGGGAGGTCGTCCATGGGTACGAAGGTCGTCCATCAGGGAAGCACCTGGACGAACCCTCAACACTTAGAAAATTTCTAGAATGGATTTATGTGCAAAAACTTATAATTCGGATCACATTCTACTATTTTGAAGTATAAGCAAAATCATCACTCATCACTCTAAATTCCCACTAAGTTCTTAACTTCTAATAGCAGTTATAGAAGATAAGTCTAAGCTTTCTAACTTCTATAGCAGTTGTAGTAGACAAGACTGAACCTTCTAACTTCTATAGCAAGGAAGTTAAGCTGAACCTTCCAACTTCCATCCACGTGGAGGAAGTTATTAAACAAGTAACCACTCCAAAGCTTACTATAAAAGGACTCGTACATATCAAATGAAGGTAAGTTTCCACCACTCCTAAAAGTAGGGATTCTTAAGTTCTTGAGAGAAAAATTAACTTAAGCACCAAAGGGTTCTTGGCCGGTTCAACCCTGTCACCTTTGATCTTGTACTTTTTTCAGGCCTTCTAGACAACCTCAAGTCCATTGAAGTCCGGATCATTCAGCCTACTGATTTTCTGTGCACCATTAGTTAGTTTCGTCTGTGGGAAGTTAAATTTGTATTTTGCAATTTATCTTTCTTAGACAAAAGGCTGTATGGTTCGGACAAGGTCAATGGCCACTAGTCCAGGCCACCAGAAGAGTGGAAACACTTTCAGCCATCCAAACCACGCTTACCAATCAGCACCTGTCATGCAACTGCCTTCCTTCCAACAAATGCAGTCTATAGCAGAGCTAACCCGTTAGAACCAAGAATTGACTCAAGAGATCAACCAAAGAAGGCAACGCCATGAATGGTGTATAGGAGGACAAGCTCAGAGTCAAGAAGTTAGAGAAGGAGAAAATGTGGAGCACAAGAATCAATCAAGGGGTACTGTTTCACATAGAGTGCCACACTTGGAGAAGGAGATGGATCAAATGAGGAAAGCCATAGATGAGATGAGGGAGAATATGAGAAGAGCGAATCTTGTAGAAGACTTGGTTCATAAAATTGATTCCTCCTTCATAACCTCCATCAACAATCATCCCTTGTCTTCCAAGTTTAAGATGCCTTCCTTGGACTCTTATGATAGAACGTGCGACCCGTGTGACCAAATTGCAACATTCAAGACCACAATGCACCTTCAAGGAGTTCTAGATGAGATAATGTGTAGGGCCTTCCCAACCACCTTTTAAGGGCAACACGAGTGTGGTTCAATAAAATACCGTTAAATACTATTGGCTCTTTTGAGGAGTTAAGTAAGTTGTTCGTCAACAACTTTATCAGAGGACAAAGGCATCAACACTCCTTATCCAGCCTATTGACCATAGAGCAAAGGGACAATGAAAGTTTGCGGTCCTTGATTGCTCGTTTCAATAGGGAAGCCTTGACGGTAGACGAGATGGATGACAAGGTGTTGTTAGTAGCCTTCTACAATAGAGTTAGTGTAGATTTATTCATTCACAAGCTTTATGAATAAGAACTACAGACCATGGCTAAACTCGTACATTCAACCCAAAGCTTTATGAATGCAGAGGATGCAATCATTGCCAAGAAGTGGAAGAAAGTAGAACAGATGGAAGCAGAGTTCCTTCATCTTCCAGAACAAGGACCTCGTCCAAATAAGCCCCGAATAGGAGAAAAAAGGGATAGAGATAACAAGAAGGCAAGTTCATCCTCAGGAAGAAGTCAACATTATACGCCTTTGAATGTCCCACTTGACCAAATGCTTATGCAGATCAAGGATGACCCATCCTTCAAATGGTTAGAGAAGATGAAGGGAGATCCTAACAAGCCCAACAAGAATAAGTATTGCTGCTTCCACAGAGATCACGGACATGACACGAACGAGTACTATGACTTAATGCAGCAAATTGAAAATCTCACTAAACAAGGAAAGTGAATTTTCCTTGGACGAGATCACAAGGACGAGAAGTTTAAAGGAAAGGTAGAAGAACCATCACGACCCCCATTTGGGGAAATAAGAGTTATTGTAGGATGAACTTCAGTAAGGCAATTTTCCAAGTCAAGGAAGACCTACTTGAAAGTAGTGCAAGTGATGAAGACATGCCAAGAATTAACCCAAGTGTCATTACTCATTGCTTGAATATGTATCCATCTTCCAAGCCTGTTCGTCAGGAGAAGAGGGTCTTCGTTCCTGAGCGAGATAAGGCTATCAAAGAAGTGGTCCAGAAGTTAACTACAATAGAATTTATTCGAGAAGTCTATTACTCGAATTGGTTAGCTAATGCGGTAATGGTCAAGAAGGCTAACAGCAACTAGAAGATGTATGTAGACTTCACTGATTTGAACAAGACTTGCCCCAAGGATAGTTATCCATTGTCATGCATTGACCAACTGGTGGATTCAACACCAGGTCATCAGTTACTTGGCTTCATGGACGTCTTCTCAAGTTACAACCAGATCAGGATGAACGAGGCAAATCAAGAGAAAACATCCTTCATTACCAATCAAGGTTAATTTTGTTATAAAGTGATGCCCTTTGGTTTAAAGAATGCAGGGGCAACTTATCAGAGATTAGTCAATCACATGTTCCGTCTACATATAGAATGGAATGTAGAAGTTTATGTGGGCGATATGTTGGGGAAGATCTTGGACGAGAAGAAATATCTAGAAAACCTACAAGAGACCTTTGACACACTTAGACAATACAATACGCAGTTGAATCCAAGTAAGTGCGGCTTCGACATTTCGTCAGGGAAGTTTTTAGGATTCATGGTTTTGCAAAGAGGAATTGAAGTGGATCCTGATAAAATCCAAGCTATAATGAACATGGAACCACCAAAGAATGTCAAGGAAGTCCAGTCCCTCGCTAGATGTGTTGCAACTTTAAACAGGTTTGTTTCAAAAGCTGCAAATAAATGTTTGCCTTTTTCCAAAGTTCTTAGAAAGGCATTTGAATGGACGGACGAGTGTTAGAAGGCCTTCCAAGCTTAAGGTCTATCTTCCTACAACTCCTCTGCTAAGCCCATCCATACCAGGTGAGGAGTTGTATTTATACTTAGCAGTGTCCCCACATGCTATAAGCTCAACATGAATCAAGCAAGAAAAGAAAGTGTAGAAGCCTGTGTATTATACAAGCTGAACGCTAAGAGAAGTAGATCGACGATACCCAATGATTGAAAAGTTAGCCTTTGCACTCATAATAGCTTCCAGGAAACTAAGGCATTACTTCTAGGCATATGTCATTAACTTCATGACAGAACATCTACTTAAGAAGGCGATGAACAAGTTGGAAGCCGTAGGACAATTTTTCCAATGGGCCATAGAGGTAAGTGAGTTTGATATCAAGTATCAACCTAGGAATGCAATAAAGGCTCAAGCTCTGGCAAATTTCATTACGAAATTCACTCCAGGTCATGGTGATCTAGAAGTAAGGGAAGAGGCTAAGACATGGGTCGTCCACATAGATGGGTCGTCTACACTATATACAAAAGGGATAGAAGTTGTATTGTTAATCCCTAGAAGGAGATAAGCTAAAGTATACAACTCGTTTACAGTATCAAACAACCAACAGTGAAGTTGAATATGAAGCCCTTCTTAAAGGGCTAGAATTGGCTAAGTACTTAGGGGCAAAATCCATAGTCGTCCAAGGAGACTCTTAGTTAGTCATAGGCCAAGTAAACAGAACATGTGAGGCAAAAGAAGAACAGATGAAGAAGTACCTTAGTAGGGTGAAACGCCTTATTAAGAAGTTTAAGGAAGCCAATTTCTTTCAAATCCCAAGGGAGGAAAACATGGAAGCAGACACCTTGGCAAAAGGCAGCATCTACAAACGGATGGGTGGACGAGCTTGATGAAGTCCAATATATGCCTAGCATAAATCTTCCAGAGGTACAATAGCTAGAAGGTGGAGAGAATTGGATGACTTCAATAATAGCTTACTTAAGGGATGGGAGTCTTCTAGAGAAGAGAGATGAAGCCAAAAAGCTAAGGGTCAGATCAACAAAGTATGTCCTTATAAACGAGGTGCTATACAAAAGAGGCTTCTCATAGCCTTACCGAAGGTGTTTAACTCCAGACAAAACAAACTACATTTTGAGAGAAGTTCATTAAGGAGCATGTGGCAACCATTCAGGAGCTAGAGCACTCGTCCATAATGTTGTTCGTGCAGGCTATTACTCGCCGACCATTCAAGCAGATGCTAAGGCTTATGTGAAGGTGTGTGATTAATGTCAGCGCTTTAGTAACATCCCTAGACAACCATCAAAGTACCTCACCCCGATGATGGCCCCATGGCCTTTTGCACAATGGGGATTGGATATTTTGGGTCCTTTCCTAATAGGAACCAGGCAGATGAAGTTTTTGGTGGTGGGGATTGATTTCTTCACTAAGTGGGTGGTAGCTGAACCCTTAGCAAACATGACACAGCAAAATGTCAAAAATTTCGTCTAGAAGAGCATTGTATGTAGGTTTGGGGTACTTAGAATACTAGTGTCAGACAATAGACGACATTTTGATAACACGCCCTTCAGAGAATTCTGCAAGCAGTTGGGAATCAAGAATCATTATTCCTCACCCTCCTACCCACATGCAAATGGACAAGCAGAATTAGCAAACCAATCCTTGTTGAAAATCATCAAGACTTGGCTTGAGGGGGTAAAGGGAGCATGGCCAGATGAGCTATCAGGTGTACAATGGGCTTACAGGACGACTGTGAGAACCCCCATAGGGGAAACTCCTTTCAAGCTAACTTATGGTAGTGAAGCAATCATACCAGCAGAAGTGCACATGGCCAATCACAGGGTGATGAGGTATCAAGATAAGGAGAATGAAGAATAACTTCGTCTTAACCTCAATCTTATAGATGAGGTAAGGATGGATGTAGAGCACAGGATAGCAAGATACAAAAATCTTATGGTTGGATAATATGATGCAATGGTGAAACCTAAGTGCTTTAACATTGGGGACCTCATCCTAAAGAGGGTCTCCCTGCCAATCATGAACCCAACCTATGGAAAGCTAGGACCTAATTGGGAAGGTCCCTACAGGGTTATCAATTGTAAAAGGCAAAGATCATACTACTTGGAAGCCCCGGATGGACGGAAGCTAGAGCACCCCTAGAATGTTGAGCATCTAAGAAAATACTATCAATAAAGGGTCAACTTAAATAAGTATCATCATGGACGAAGTTGAAGCTATGTGTTATTTTCTCCATATTTATTTGTGCTTATTGCTAGTACTATATGTCTTTAATCCCTAAAAGTGCATTAGTTTCCAACTTTTGCGCTATCTATGGACGAATTTGTGATGGACAAAGTCATGTACTTACTCTCTTTGTTTGTATATAAGTATTTAAAATTCATGGTTGAATGTGACCAGCCAAACAGTCCGATCTTTGGACAAGTAAATGCTGGAAACATCTTACCCAAAGATGAATAAAGGACCATCCAGCCTATGGAAGAGAAATAATGCAAGCTATAAGTCAAATTTATGGATGAATAGAGCTAGCAAAAGAAATACCATTCATAGACAAGTTATACTTGGAAAACATAAACAACGGTCAAGGTGTTGAGCATGAAAAATTTATTCTAACATGAACGATATAAGCAAAGGAAATTCGTTCATGCAAACAGGACGATATAAAATGTTTTCATGAGTGGACGAACCACAAGTAAAACCACAAAAATATCATGGACGATGTAAACAAAGGAAATTCATTCATACATAAAGCATACAACATGTTCAGCATCAAATGAGGAATGAAAATAAAGGTAGACATTCATTCATAAAATTTCAAAAAGGGTAGACAACCATAGTCCAAAAACCCTTGAGTTGTTCAAAATCAATGAAGTCAATTGTATTTGTTTCTTGTCCATAAACTTGGATGAGGGAATTGTACTTAAATAATTTTGAAATAAAGTCCAAAATAATGGCCATCCTCAACAAACAAAAATAAATAAATTCTCTAAAAAAGAAATGAATTACTGGGATAAACCACTGGGGGCATCACCCCCAGACTTTGGATCATTCTTGTTGGCAGTAGTGGCATCCTTGGCAAGCTCTATTGGGGCGTTGTCCACAATGTTGACATCCTCAGAGTTCGTTGGAAGCAGGGAACTCTCTGTGGCAGCAAGGATCTTAAAGGAGTCAAAATCCATCTCAGGGTAAGTCTGCTTGGCATCAATATGGAAGTCCTCATAGTCAGCAACATAGTAGCGATCTAGATGAGTAGTAAAATTGTTTGGCTTCACACTACAAAAAACTGGACCTATAGTGGTGTTTGTGAAACGCCACTATAGGTACTAAAAATGCCACTATAGGCCCATTTTGGCCATAGTGGCATTTGCTATAGTGGTGTTTACAAACACCGCTATTGTACCGCCACTATAGGTCTGCCCTATAGTGGCGTTTACAAATGCCACTATAGACCAATTTTTCTTTTTTAAAGGCTATAGCAGCATTTTAGAACACCACTATAGGGCAGGCCTATAGTGGCGTTCTACAAACGCCACTATAGCCAAAAACCACCAATAAAAAAAAATTTTGATTACCAAAAATTAATTTTTGGTAATCAAACATTTTTTATTTTTTAAAATTGAATTACAATTTTAATTAAATTATATTTATAATTTTAATTAAATTAAAAGATAAAAAAAAAAACAAAATGCATAAATAAAAGAAAATACAAACACAATAACTAGCCCAACAAATTCAACACAATAGCTAGCCCAACAAATTCAAAATGAAACACAAACCCACCCAAAAAGTTCAAAATCAAACACAACATGCTCATATGCAGAAATCTCAAACAAGGAATAAACCAAAAAAATTATTAATTTTGTTTTTAAAAAAATGCTTACCTGCAACTATACAACCAATGGCTTCAAACACAATCGCACTCCTTCTTCAATCACAAATCCCAAAACAGTAGCACCATCTACAAACTTGAACAAAATCAACTAGCTGTAACACCATCTGCAAATCCAAAACTCACAAACATTAACACCACCATAAATAAAACAAGGGAAATAAAATCAAAATGGAGAGGAAGAGAAAAGAACAAATCCAAGTGTGAAGTGAAAGAAGAGTGAAAGAAAGAAAAAAAAAAAGAGAAAAGAAGAAACATGGAGGAGTGGAGAAGAAGAAGAAGAAGAAGAAGAAGAAGAAGAGAAGTCTGAAGATGGCGTAGAGATAAGTGGAGATAAGGGGCTGGGGGGGAGGTGGGATTTTTTAATTTGAGTGGAGATAATTAATAGGGTAGGTGGGAAAGTGGGTTTTGAATTCAGAATTTTACAGGGCCTATAATGGCTTTTGCAAACCTATAGTGGTGTTTGCAAACGCTGCTATAGGACCCTTATTTTAATTTTTTTTTTTTTGTTTAGTTCTGAGTTCTTTTTTAACTTTAAAAAAAAAAAATTATGGACCTATAATGGCACTTGTCAAACACCACTATAGGTCTTTTTTGGTCCTCTAGCGGCATTTGTTAAATGCCACTATAGGTGGGGCCTATAGTGGCATTTGACAAACGCCACTATAGGTCATTTTTCCTCCTTCTACATGCCTTTATTCAAAAAAAAAACCAACCGAAAAAAAGAAAGGAAAAAAAAAAAAAAAAAGTGCCTATAGTGGCGTTTGACAAATGCCACTATAGTCAAACACCACTATAAGTACTTTTTTTCATCCTCTAGCTAGCCCTTATTATAAAAAAATAAATAAAAAATAACAAAACCCAACTGAAAAAAAAGTACCTATAGGAAGGGCCTATAGTGGCGTTTGTCAAACGCCACTATAGGTCATTTTTCCTCCTCTACATGCCTTTATTCAAAAAAAAAACCAACCAGAAAAAAAAAAATGCCTATAGTGGCATTTGTCAAACGCCACTATAGGCCCTTCCTATAGTGGCGTTTGTCAAATGCCACTATAGGTACTTTTTTTTTTTCAGTTAGATTTTTTTTTTTTTTTAAATAAGGGCTAGCTAGAGGACGAAAAAATACCTATAGTGGCGTTTGTCAAATGCCACCATAGATCCTTTTTTAGTTTTATTTTTTTGGTTTTTTTTTTAAATCTATAGCAGCGTTTGTAAGACTAGGACAAATGCCACTATAGGCCCTTGGAAACGCTACTATAAACCTATTCTTTTGAAACGCCATTATAGGACTCCTTGAACACCACTATAGGTATACCTATAGTAGCGTTTATAGAAAATGCCACTATAGGGGGCCTATAGTGGCATTTTTGACAAACGGCACTAAAAAAAACGCCATTATAAGCCCAGTTTTTTCTAGTGTCATGAAGGCTGCAATGGCTTCCTCCTTAGCCTTCTTCAGAGACGAGGTAAGCTCTTGGACTTTCACCTCAAGGTGACTTATACGAGACTCCTTCTCAACACATTCTACCTCAAGCTCTTCCACCTCATTCTTTAGCTTCATCTTAACCGCCAGAAGACGAGTGACCTCCTCACTCTACCTGATTACTTCCCCCTTCTTCAAGAGGACCTCATTAGCCATCTCCTTGTTTTTCTCCTTAGCAGCCTTAGCCTCATCACAAAGCTCCTTGGCTTGGGTGGACACAGTGTACAACTTAGACATGGCCTGAAAAATGGATAGACGAGGGAAAGTTAAAAATTTTCTCTAAATTTCTTAGAAAGGGAACTAGAGATAATGAAAAGCTACTTACTTTAAAAAGGTCATGGATGGCAAAACATTCAAAGCATAACGACCTCCAGCATTCACCTCATTATCAGTGACGAGTCCTTTGAACGGCCTCCAAGCATAACCCTCGTCCAACACCAAGTTAGGAGGACGCTTGGCTGGTTCTGAAGGATGAGTCCTATAAGGAGCTTTAGCTGCAAGAGGAGGAAGATTTTCAGGCTGGATAGATGGAATGGTCTGGACGGGTACCAAGTTCACTATCGAGTTGTCTAGGTCTACCGTCGGAGAAGTAAACATTGGAACCTTAGGAGGAGGAGTCTTGTTAGACTTTTGCTTCTTGGAGCCTCGATGACTTGGAAGGTCACCAAGGTCCACAAAACTAGATATGCCCTTCCTCTTCTCCACCTGGACAACAGTTTTCTGGATGACCAAAGGAGTTGTATCGTCTTGGACCTGGACATCCTCTTCACCTTTAGTACCACTAGCAACAGCCTTCTCCTTGGTTTCCTTCATGGTGGCCAACCCAATAGTGAAGAAGACAAAGTTAAAAAAAAAATTAAAAAAAGAAAAAAGAGGAATGGATGATACTTACTTCAATGAGTGGTCTCCTTGTGAGCAAGATTTTCAGCAGTAGGCTTAGGACTAAGCCCCTAAGCAGCTAGACGATTAAGAGTCGCCAAGCTATAAAAAGACCTCTCAGGGAAGACACAAACTCTATCAAGACGCTCTAAATGAAAACTGTCCAAGCGTGGACGAGTAACAGCTACACCAATAAAAGAGAAGGTTAGACAAGAAAAAAGTAGGATAAAATAAATAAAAGAGAAAGGAAGAAAGGCGTACCCTCAGGACGAAGACAACCTAGGGGGTTGGTAAAAGGATGGAAGGGGGCACTATTTACATCAACTGGGTCCCCAGCCCAATTTTCAGAAATAATAAAGAATTCTTTCTTCCAAAGCCTATCAGAAGAACTAAGACCCTTAATCAAACTAAATTAAGGACCCCTAGACGAGAACTTGTAAAAACCAGCAGGTTGTTTAATCTCTGAGGGCTATAACAATAAAGGAACTCGTCCACTGTGATTGGACGATTCCCCTCAAGTGCCTCACGCCATAACACTTGCATGGCAACTATTGTCCTCCACCCATTAGGATTGAACTGGTTTAGTCCAATACCCAACCTATGGAGAAGACCTCTACAAAAAGAGTTTAAAGGAAACCTAAGACCTGCTAGGAGATAAGAGATATAAACACCTAAACCAGAAGAAGGAAAATAACACCATTCCCCCTCTTCGGGTAGACGAGGTCTAAACTCACCAGGAATCTAGTATCTACCTAGAAGAGTGTTTAATTTAATTGGGTCCAGAGTAGACGCCACCTCAGGGGCACAACTATAGATTACATTTTCATCTTCATCTTCGTCTTAAGGAGGACTAGGTGACTTTCTGGACGAGATAGCCTCAGCCCCAGAAGCCATCCTACATTGCATCTCTTGGAAATCCTTTAAGGGAAAACCAGGGACCCCAGACAAATAATGCTCATCTAAGGAACTACTATCACTACTATTACTTGTACTACCCTCACCACTCTCATAACTACTACCACCACTTCCAAGGGACACATCCTGGTACTTGGCTATCTCTTTTTCTCGACTACTACTAGACGCAGACATAATTAGAAAAATGAATAAGACGAAAACCTAAGGATGAAGGAAAAGGAAGTGCCTAACGAGACTAGAAGATGAAGACTAGACGAGGCTCTTGGACGAGATGGCAAAAAATTAATTATCAGAAAATAAGGGGTAAGAGAGAGAAAACACGTATTTATAGGGCCCAGAGGTGAGGTTAATGAAGCAACGCAGACCAACAAAAGGCTGACGTGTGGCATTTTACCCGAAAAGATGAATTAACGTGACAAGTCCACTAATGATATTATGACACGTGGCAAAATTTGGAACAATAAAATTCAACCAGGGTAAAGATGACACATGGCACAACTATTGACCATTAAAATGTTGACGCGTGTCAAAAACCAGCAATTATACTACAGTGTTCTGGACGACCCTTGGACAAAGGAGGCAATTGATGGTGAACCAAAAATCGGGCTATCTCCAGTTCATCCATAGTGCCGCCCAAGCCAAAAATGTTAACTCAGCATAAGAAGGTCGTCCACCATGGGGAGGTTGTCCTTGGGTATGGAGGACATCCATCAGGGAAGCGCCTAGATGACCCCTCAACACTTAGAAATTTCCAAAATGGATTTATGTGCAAAAGCTTACAATTTGGACCACATTCTACTATTTTGAAGTATGAGCAAAATCCTCTCTCATCGCTCTAACTTCCCACTAAGTTCTTAACTTCTAATAGCAGTTATAAAGATAAGTCTGAGCCTTCTAACTTCTATAGCAGTTAAGGACGTTAAGTCTGAACCTTCCAACTTCGATCCACGTGGAGGAAGTTATTAAACAAGCAACCGCTGCAAAGCTCACTATAAAAGGACTCATACATATCAAATGAAGATAAGTTTCCACCACTCCTAAAAGTTGGGATTATTGAATTCTTCAGAGAAAAACTAACTTAAGCATCGGAGGGTTCTTGGCCGATTCAACCCAGTCACCTTTGATCTTTTACTTTTTTCAGGCCTTCCAAACAACCTCAAGTCCATTGAAGCCTATAGCACTCAGCCTACTAATTTTCTGTGCATCATCAGTTACTATATATGTTTTCAAAAAAAAAAAAGCTACTAAATAGTTCAAAATTTTTTGTAATTTAATCATTTTATGAGTTTGACAAAACTCGATAAGTTGTACTTAAGGTTTATCTGTAAAATTTTTAGACCCCTTAACACAACCAGATTAACCTAGTTATTTAACCAAGTTATTAACTTAGGTAAATTTTGCAAATCTAGGTTAACACAAATATATCATATCATACAAAACAGCAGAAATATAAAAAACACACTGATATGATGACTCAAGAAAACCAAACCGATAAAAAACCTGGAGAAGATTTAACCTAACTATCCTCAAGGTAAAACTAAATCCACTATGAAGAACTCGAAATTTACACAATAGCGACTTAGACCACTAACATCCTATTGCTACCTCGAGTAGGAAACTTACTACCATAACCACGTGACAACTCCGAGTCCACAGACTACTTCCTTCTTGGATTCCCAGCAAGCACAAGCACTCCCGCTTGTATATCGTTAAACTCTTAATTCAGCAACTAAATGATCACCAAGTTCTTGACATAGTCTTGAACCTTGGTAACTCTAAGTATGTGTGAAGGCAAACACCTCTAGATCTCATAGAAGATTCACACACACAGTAACAAAAACATCTAAAAAACGTGGCTAGGGTTTTCCCTTTTATACCTAAGGCAAAACATAAAATCCTACATGTAAAATGGGCTTTGGCTGAGTTGGAATTTTCTGTAGAAAAATAATCTGCACGACTTTCAATCGATCGAGTCTAATTCTTGATCAATTGAGCCAGGCAGAATTACACAGTAACTTCTGCAGCAACTCAATTCCAACTTTACATTAAAGACATATACTTTGAGCAGTCTAAACAAGACTTAAATGTTTTAATCATGGTTTGTCAACAATACAAATTAGAGTTCTAATATATTTAAATCTAAAGGTCTTAAAACCTAACAAACTCCCCCTTTGGCAATTCGTGACAAAACACAAACATATCAAAAATGCTCAAAGTTTACATATAAACAACCCATTACAAATACAAAGCCCAACATAACAGATTCAACCTAACTACTATCCATCAGTTGCAAGTGTAGACAGCAGCACAACTAAGTCAACCTGTATATTCCTGTAACACTTAGCAAACACATAAACGCATGTGTGGAAAATACAAATAAAACAACATAACTTCTTGATTTCACATAAACTTAAACTACAAGATATATATCATGAATAAACTCATCAATATAGATCAATAAACAATGTAGCACAATGTGAAACAAGAAACAGATAAACAAAACCAAATATGTCCCCCTATCATGGACAACCCAACACAAAAATCATGAGCCAAAAAGATAAAAAGTGAAACACCTAGATACAATCTAACAACTCCACAACTCCAAACAACAAAAAATCTCACCCTAATTACAAAAAACTCCTCTCTACACCATATATGCACTCCCCCTTTTTGTGACTAATTTCCAAATGGCACTCACTCATCATCAAAAAAAGGTGGCAGTCTAATACTCTCCAAATCTGCTCGCATGGCACGAAACTCGTCAAACATGTCCACCAAAAGCTAACCATGAGCCGCCTGAACAGTCATGACAGTTTCCAATATACGTCAAATGTTTGAATCATTTGAAGTAGATGGCAGGGGAACATCAGCAGCAGCAGGAAGATCATCAGACGCCTCAGCAGAAGTATCACTTGTAGAGGAGGGAGAAGGTATAACACCTGAAGACTCAACCCTAGGACGTTTAGAGCTTGCTTTCAACTGAGCAGCTCTCTGCCTATAGAAGCAATAATATGAATAGACTCAGACGCGGGAAACTCCTTTAAACCAAGATCAAGAAGAATCCTATGAATATAAATAGGGAAGAAAAGAGCGTGAGCAGTAGAACTACTCTGATGAACCTTGTTCAAAGAACGAAGAAACAAATAAGGAAAACTTATAAGAGCATTAGTAACAAGATCATAGAGAAACACACATCGCTCAATAGGGATGGTGTGCAGATCAGATATAGGCCACAAAAAATGACAAGCAATCCTAAAAAAAAGATAATGAACCTCAAAGAGCTCAGCAATAGTGATTCGAGGATCAGAACCCCACTGGATAGAAGATCCAGTGATGTAAGACGCGATGTCATCTAGGGGAGGAGACTCATCATAAGGATAGACAAGATGCTAAACAAGAGGCACCCCAAGAGCATCAGCCACTACCGAAGGGGTAATGGTATACTCATCACCACGAATCTAACTCTTCACAAGAGTGCCAAAATCATAAGAGTGAACTGAGAGGTTTGACTAGAACTCTCTGATCAAGGTAGCCGAAGGAGGGTGAGAAATATCTAACAAGGACAACCAACCACTATGCTAAAAGTTCCGCCTAATCTCTAGATCTAAATCATCTAAAAAAAAACCCGTCTCTCAGTCCAAATGTTCCTCTTAAGATTAAAAGTCTCAAAGGTCTTTTGATGTTTCTCACTCAAGAATCTCTCACTCTCAAAAGATGGAGCAGAAGAAGAGGAGGATGACCTATTGGCTCTAGTTTTCCTAGGCATGGTGCTAAGGAAGGTATAGACACATAGAAAAGAACCAAAAGAGAAAAAAAGAAAAACCAAGGGCAGACTGCAAGTTAGCACAAAACAATATAAAAAATAACAAATGTATATGATGCATGAACAGTGTAAGTAAATGATGCATGCTCTAATGCAGTGAGAACAAGTTCAATATAACTTTAAAATCACAAAATTGGCTTGAGCAAAGAGTTTATATCAAAAACCCCAAAATTTTTGAAAAACCACTTGTACAATTTTCAAGATACTGACCAATTGATCATTACACAAGATAGAGAACACATTAAAATGATCAAATTAATCAATCCAACAAGCCAATTTCATGAAATTAAACTCAATTGAACAAAACCTCCAATTTGGGTAGTTTCAAGCCTTAGAATTTCAAATTTTTCACAAATCCTCAAATTAATCAAATTAAAGCACCAAGTATAGATATATGACATTTCACAACAAAAACCCAATGATCAATTGTGAAAGAAATAGCCTAAATCATCAAAAAACCCCCAAAAATCCTTAGGTACGAAATTCCCCTCTAAATGCATGATTTAATGCATGAAACAAGAAAATAAATGAAAAAGGAAGGGTAGAATAGACATACCGGCCTTAGAAGACAAAATCCTTGCAAAGAATTTGGAGGAAAACGACAAAAATAGACTTTGACTCTTGGACCAGTTGAAAAAGAGAAAGAAAAGTTTGAAAAAGTTTTTGAAAAGTGAAGAACACGTGAAACTCAAACCTTTTAAAAAACTTCCTGTGCAATTTTCGATTGGTCGAAAATTAGGTTCGATCGATCAAAAATCCTTCAATTGATCCAACAGCGATTGAGTACCGATTGAAATAGACAGAGGATAACCAATTTTTAATCGCAATTTCGACTAGTTGAAAAATAGTTTCGATTTATCGAAATTATGGAAAAAACAGATTTTTGAAAAACTCCTCAAAGCAAAGAATTATATAAATAAAATGCAATAGTATGAGATAAAATGCTTTTCAAACACACACGATTTAAGCCCAAATTTCCCAAAAATTTAGGTTTTCACTCAGTTCACCATAAAATCTCAAACTTCAAAACACAATTTGCATTTAGACTCAAGGAAGTTTCAATCTTCGATGGCCAAACCAAAATCACACACAATATCATGTACAAAGTTTAGCAAAGAGTAACTTGTATAGTATGTGCAACTAGCAAAAGCTTGAGATATATGTGAGGTGATATATGTATAGTAATTAAGCACAATTTCTACAAAGTCTATCACAAACAATTAAAAGAGACTATCTCTCAAAGAGTTACATCATATAACTCACACATCTCCTAGAATAAAAGCTCGCAATCATGTAAGTTTCTTGATTTGCCTCATAATGTACACACAGATTTTATTTTATCATAAACTTATTAAGAATTAGCCGAGATAATGTACACACCAATTTTATTTTATTGTGAATTTATTATAGCCCAATAATGTACACACCAATTTTAGCATTAAAACCGAGGCTACACCTTATATTCTTTTTGTGCATGTGCTACACTTTCTCAAGCACAAAATCTTACGATATGCACTAAGGTGTTCATGATTGGCTAATTAACAGTGGTGAGATGGTTATTTATGCCTTTCTTATTAAGTTCAAGTTTGACAATCAAAAGCATGTAATTTCAAGATCAAGATCATGTGATCAAAAACTATAAACATCTTCCCACACAACATGCACTTCAAAGGTCAAACTAGTAAAGTGCAATAAAATAAGCTCATCCAGGCTAAATAAGGTACATAAACATGTTATGCAAAGATAATATAGCCAACCTTGATATCAAATCCAAGAAGAACAATGCAAAACACATTTTGCTTCCCTTTTATTTTCTCCTTATATATATATATATATAAACAAAACAAAAACATCCTAAAATGAAATGCATTAATGTTATGTAATGCAAATCCTAGAAAAACAAAGAAAACAAAAACAAGAAATACCAAACAAAATGGTCACAAAGAGTAGAGCAATGAAGCACAAGGACCATGTCAGAAAGACTCACTTAAATTGAGCCTTTTTGCATCCAAAGCTTTTTAGATGCACCTTGAGCATTGGAGTTCTTATTCATATTAGAATGACTTCCAACTCCAGAATTGGAATAAAGGTTTAGAGCCTTTACCAACTCACCAATGAGTACGATAGGATCTTTTGCTTGAGGCACAGGTAGTTTTGGTTTATTTGCTCGCTTAGTAGCTTGAAATAGTTTGGACGAATGTGTCAGACTTTCCACAAAAATGACAAACTCATGCAAGTCTATCATGCATTTTGCCCTTAGAAGGATTAGAAGTCTTAGGTTTAGACTCTTGAAGATTAACCCTAATCTTTCTCAAAGGTATGACTTCTACAGGTTTGACAACTTCACACATGGGGGGCTCAGAAAAAGGAACAAAGTTTATGGAATATGTTTCAGAAACAGAGATGCTTTCAATAAAACCTAGCCCAATTTTTGTCTAACAGAGACTTTTGAACACTCAGCATTTGATCAAGTTTAGAACTAGCAGACCTATTAATTTGTTCTCTAGCAACAGATAAATCACGTTCCAAATTCTTAACTTTATCAAGGAAAAGCATGTTCTCAGTCTTCACATTATTCAACAATTCATTAGCATAAAACAATTTTATAAGCAAATTTTTCTTTTCAAGCTCAAGAGATGCAATTTTCTTTAAGCCTAAATCAACATTCATAGCATCTTTTGCAGCAACTTTGCAAAGTTTATTGTAGGCTTCTTGAAGATCTGCATCCTCGGAGAGTTCCCCATCAGAAGGGTTCTCCTTAACAGCAACACTTTCATCAACTACAGCAGTAATGGTGAAAGCAATGAAGTTTCCATCCTCGTCACACCCAGACTCATCATCAGAAACTTCATCATCACTAAAGGTTACAGCCATAGCCTTAGCTTTAGACCTCAAGTGTATAGGACATTCAGATTTAACATGACCATACCCTTAACACCCAAAACATTGTGTCAGGCCACAAACACGTTGACCCCTAGTGATAAATTAAGTTGATTAATTAGCCAAGTTATTAATTAATCAAGTTAACATGCAAAATCATGTGGCAGCACAAACAAATCACCAAAACTAAAGTATGCAACAAAAAAATAAAAGATAAGGTGATTTGTTTACGAATGGGGAAAACCTGACGACAAAAACCCCACCGGGTGATTTAAGGTCACCACTCCCGAAATTTCACTATTATCACAGCAAGCAATTACAAGTAAGGAATCTCAAGTACCTTACCAACCTACAGTTAAACCCTTACCCCAATACCCAATTGGACTTGCTCTGTAGTGACAATTTCTCCTTTCAATGCACGGCTCCCAAGTACGTGACTAACCAATTGTGCGAATCCTAGTACGCGACTTCAATTCACCAACTAGAGAGAGAGTTATTAGCTGCAAAGTTCTTCAAATCATTCACACGATGAAAATCAAGAAGATGCTTGGTTACAAAACCCTACGGTGCATATTACACAGCAACTTCTTCACAAAGGATGAACTAGGGCATGAACTTTGTCTTTTTTATCACAAAATGCATAAACAAGATTTTCTCAATACTTGTGCAACTTGCATCTTGTTTGATGGCCCTTAAAACAATTCTTTTATATGTCTAGGGTTAGGAGAAAAGAAGTCCCAAAGACACATTCACGGATTGGACTTAAAACAGAACTGAAAATCTGTTTTCTTTAAATCTCGACAGATAGAGGTGTCGAGGATCTGTCGAGAAGCTGTTGAGGCTCAGGCTAAAACAGCTTCTTAAAACTCGATAGATGCATGTGTCAAGCCAGGTGTCGAGCTTTAGTAACTTTCACTTTCCAGCTTGTTTCTTGGATAAACTTGATGACTTCAACACTGAATCTTGAAACACTGTTTCTTGAAGTGTTAAACACATCCTAAATCTACCCAATTGCAAGTAAAGTGCATTTTGTCTAAGGATAAGCCAATTACATAAAATAGCGACATATGTCAACAACCACTTGAACTATATATGTCCTAACAATCTCCCCATTTGGCAATCTGTGACAAAACCACAACAAACAAATGAAGATATGAGAGAAGTCATAAAACACTTTAACTCATATTCACTTGTTACATACAATAAAATCTATCCTAACACAAACTCTTAAAAAACTTTGCAAGAAGAGAGTTTACGGAAAGAAGACTTTGACAACCTGTATGTCTGAAACACTTATAAACAAAACACATCAAGACATATTTGTGTGAAGCAGAAATAATAGATTGCGTACAAGTAAAAGAAACATGTGTATAAAGGCAGAAAAGAAACAACACATGAAAATATAGGTGAAAGAAACATACATCATCATATATATCAAGAAATAAGTACAATGTATGTCAATACAAGATCAATGTATCTCTAAAAAGATAGAAAAGAAAAAAATACATATGATCCTCACTACATCCCTCAAAACAACACTCCCCCTATCAAAAATGTCCTATGCTAGCTCTCCCCCTAAGTATGACTACTCTCATACACCAAAACTACTCTCCCTTTTTGTTACGAGTGACAAAGGGTAGAGTGTCAAGTAGACATCTCATCAGAAAAGCTGGCATCTCCATCATCATCATCCAAAGCATCACCATCATCATCGTCATCATCAGCCTTAGTCTCAGAAGAAACATGAGGTGGCAGAGGAGAAGTCTCTGGAGCAAAGCCGCCCAAAGTCGCCTGTCGCCTGTCGCCTGGCGATGCGACCAACACGAATGTTCACCTGATACAACTCCGTGGAGAGTGTATCGAGGCGAGCATCCATGCACTGAAGCTGCGCCATGATGTCTTCGAGAGTGACGTCACTCGAAGAAGAAGGAGCAGATGTCGCTTGAGAAGATCTGGAGGTAGTCAGACGAGAGGAAGGAGTAGCACCATCTGACTGTCTCGATCTAAACTGTGCCTCGCTACGTTTTATGGTAGCGGGGTCTATGGCAGACATGACATGATATGGATCGAACGAAGGGAAAGGGATGGAAAAATGGCGAAGAATCCTCGTGATAGCAGAAGGGAAAATGAGCTTATCACAAGTGGTCGTATCTCTATAGACATCTATGATAGAGAAGATAAAGTGAGAAGGGAAGTCTATAGAGAGATCCTCTAGGATGGACAATAAAAACCGAGCACGAGGCTCTGTGATAGAGTTGTAGTGAGAAAGTGAGTGCACCACAAAAGTAATCACCATGTTAATGAAACGAGGACCTTTAGCAAAAGGCCGACATGGTGTATACTGATGATCTCCCCAAGAGGAAGGACGCTCACAGAACGCCAAGATCATCTCGCCTTTGGACACAGTCCATAAATGCTCATAACTAGGGTAATCAGGATGATCCACCCTCGGAACATGAAGCACCTCGGAGACTAACACCGGAGTGACAGGAAAGCGCGTACCTCGAACGCTAGAGTAAAAGAGAGGTACTAAAGAATCAATCCCGTGGATGTTGGAGTAAAACTCCTGTATCAACACGAGAGGACAAGTGACCAGGACGTCACACAGTGACTCCCAAGCCCGACTGTGAATGACATCGGGTAGGTCAGTGTCGACAAAGTCTGCCAGGACAACGTGGCATTCCGAATGAACACCTCTTTTAGAGAAGTTCTCCGAGAAGTCCTTATGGGCTTTCTTATCACGAAACCGGATAGATAATGGAGTAAAATCCGAAGAGGAAGATCCCTTAGAACGCAAAGGGTTCTGGGATGGAATAGACTTATGTTTAGGTGCCATAGACACTACTAACGCAAACACAAAGAGGGGGAGAAGAAGAGAGACAAACAAAAAAGTCCCAAACAGTTCAATATAGGAAGAATATGTTGAAAAGAAAGAACGTATGCATGGGAAATGCATGAACATGTGACATGCTATATAAAAACATCATGGGCTCAGCCCAATCCAAACCTAACAGTACATAACAAGTTTGCACACATTTAAATGCATGAAAATACAATTAGAATGTTAATTTGATGCAATGCATGTAATTTTAAAGATCAAATCTATAAAACCAACCCAAAAATTTCATGAAATTCTCAACAATTTTGAAAAACCCCAAAAAATTTTCAAATATCTCAAAACCTAGGGTTTTAAAACATGAAATGCATGAATAATGAGTGAAAAGATGCTTACCAAGTGAGGAAGATCAAGAAAATCACTTGAAGAATCCTTAGGAAGAGGTTTAGAGAGAGTGAGAAAGGTTTTGGGAGGGAAATCACGAGCTATCGAGTGAGAGAGATCGAGCGAAATGAGAGAAAATCGCGACAGAATCCTTCTATAGCCTTTCAGTAATTCTCGACAGATGTAGGTATCGAGAGGTGTCGAGACAGCTATCGAGGTAGTTGTCGAGAAAATGCACTTTGACAGATGCAGCTATCAAGGTCATGTGTCGAGAAAAGAAGATCAAGCATTTTTATAGGATATATATAGTTCAAGTTTGTGAACATATGTCGCTATTTTATGTAATTGGCTTATCCTTAGACAAAACGCACTTTACTTGTAATTGGGTAGATCTAGGATGTGTTTAACACCTCAAGAAACAGTGTTTCAAGATTAAATGTTGAAGCCATCAAAGTCTATCCAAGAAACAAGTAAGGAAGTGCAAGTTACTAAAGCTCGACACCTACCTCGACACATGCATCTATCGAGCTTTAAGAAGTTATTTTGCCCCAAGCCTCGACAGCTTCTCGATAGATCCTCGACACCTCTATCTGTCGAGAATTAAAGAAAACAGATTTTCAGTTTTGTTTCAAGTCCAGTCCGTGAATGTGTCTTTAGGACTTTTTTTCTCCTAACCCTAGACATATAAAAGGATTGTTTTAAGGGCCATAAAAGATGATGCAAGTTGCACAATCATTAAGAACTTCTTGTTCATGCAATTTGTGATCTGAACGACAAAGTTCGTACCCTAGTTCATCTCTGATGATTTGAAGAACTTTGCAGCCAACAATTCTCTCTCTCTAGTTGGTGTTTGAAGTCACGTACTGGGATCCGTGCATCTAGTTAGTCACGTACTTGGGAGCCGTGCATTGAAAAGGATAAACTGTCACTACAGAGCAAGTCCAATTGGGTATTGGGGTAAGGGTTCAACTGTAGGTTGGTAAGGTACTTGGGATTCCGTGCTTGTAATCGCTTGCTGTGATAATAGTGGAGTTTTGGGAGTGGTGACCTTAAATCACCTAGAAGGGGTTTTTGCCGTCAGGTTTTCCCCATTCGTAAACAAATCACCGTGTCATTTAATTTTCGCTGCATAACTTAGTTTTGGTAATTTGTTTGTGCTGCCACGTGATATTGCATGTTAATTTGATTAATTAATAACTGGGCTAATTAATTAATCTAAGTTATCACAAGGGGTCAACGCGTTTGTGGCATGTCAAGTGGTATCAAAGCACGCACACTCTGATTGGGGTTTAATCTTTATGTGTGATCCATCGACCCCTACTGTCATGGATAGAGGTCAATCTCTTATTATACCTTCTTTATTTGATGGTACTAACTATGCATACTAGAAAGTACGTATGAAAGGTTTCTTGCAGTCTTTAGATGAGAAAGTATGGCAAGCTGTGGAGATAGGCTGAACCAAGCCTACAGAAGGACCGGCCGACTAGGATGATGCCAAGATCAAGGCGGAAAACTTCAACAGCAGAGCATTGAATCCCCTATTCAGTGCAGTCACCAATGAGAAGTTCAAGAAAATCTCCTCAACTGAAACTGCTAAGGAAACATGAACCATTCTCCAAACAACCTATGAGGGCACCAAGGCTGTCAAAGATTCAAAGCTACAGAGGCTCACCACACGCTTTGAAGAAATTAAGATGGAGGAGGATGAGTCATTTGATGAGTTCTATGCCAAGCTCAAGGACATAGTAAACTCAGCCTTCAATCTTGGGGAAACCATCCCTGAACCCAAAATTGTAAGGAAAGTGCTCAGATCGCTGCCTGAGAGATTCCATGCTAAGATCACAGCGATCGAGGAATCAAAGGATATTGACAGAATTCCTCTGACTGAGTTGGTTGGAAACTTGCAAACCTATGAGTTAGGGCTGACTAGGTTAGGCAAGTCAAGCAAGGGTAAGACTTTAGCACTGAAGGCCAAAAGCAGTGATACAGATGATTCTTCAGATGATGAAGATTCCAAGATGAAATCCTACATCACAAGGCAATTCAAGAAATTCATGAAGAATACAAATGGAAAAGGCTTCAATAAAGACCGCAGACAATCTAGTTCTTCACAATTCAAGAATTCAGATAAGGGAAAAAAGGATGTCAAGGATGGCAGTCAGTACACTGTTCCTGCTGGGCTAAAATGCTTTGGGTGTCAAGGCTTCAGGCACATGAAATAAGAGTGTCCTACGTACCTTAAGAGCATAGGGAAGAGCAAGGCACTTGCTGTCACCTTAAGCAACACAGAGCCCGAGGATGATTTCGAAGATGAAGATGACGGAATCTTGAATGCCTTTACTGCCACTATTAATCCTACTAATAGGGTTACCAAAGAAGTGGATGAAGAGAAGGAACTAGTGGATTCCAAGTGTGAGATTATGGATGATCAAGATGATATCCATACCGCCTATGAAAAACTATACAAGCTTTTAGAGAAGCATGAGAAACTCTATAGGCTGGCCACCAAGAAACTCAGTGATGTGGAACTCGACCGTGAAAAGTTGTCTGCAAAGGTTGATGAAGCAAATCAGACTATTGGAGCACTGTGGTTCGAAAATAACTTCTTGACTGAGAGGACCAAGAAGCTTGAAGCGGAGCTGTTTCAAGTCAGAGCACAATTGGAGAGGACGTCAAGTGCAAAGCTGGACGAGATGTTGAGTGCTCAGAAATCTTCTTCAGATCGTACTAGATTGGGGTATGAATTCTCTCTCTCTAATACTCCTACTGCTAGTACAACTGTGTTTGTTCCACTTGCTAATAACATTAAAACTGAGGATAAAAATGTTAAAATTGAATTAGCTAGTGAGAATGTAGACAAGGGCAAGTTCATTCTAGGAGCACCCCCTAAAGTTAAGAAGAGGGAAACTAGAAACCCTAGGACTAAGAAGACTATCTCACAAAAACCCAAACAGAAGAAGCCACATCTCTGTTATCATTGTGGTGTTGCCGGTCATACTCGACCAAATTGCTATAAGTGGCTTGCCACTCAATAAAGCAATGGCATGATAGCATCTGGGAGCCAGAATCACCTTGAACGGTTCATATTCCTCTCCCCCTTCACTGGCTCAAGGGTCGACGAAAAGGAAAGGTTCCTCCAAGGTGTGGAAGGCAAAGGGATCTAAGTGATAGCAATCACTTTTTCTTCTTTCTCCCTGTTTTTTTTGTGTTGCATTACTTGTGTGTTTCTTTACTGTTTTGAGTCAGCCTAGTTTTATGCATTGTTTTGCTTTCTTTAGTTTGTTTTTGTTTGTGTGTTTTCAGTTTTGTGTTTTATTTTTTGCTCTTCTGATAAAAATAAAAAAAAATATTGATTAATTGAAAAATACAAAAACAATGTGTGTTTGTGTGCATTGGTTCATGTGAACTTTTGAAATGGCCATTGAAACAGAGTTTTCTAAACTTTGTATCACTTGTAACTTAGATGAGCATTCTTCTGCACAACTAAGCAAGTGAGCTTTGTAGCTCTTTGTTTGTGATGAGTAAGGTTAAGTGATCTCTTCTTCTTAACACTCATATCACTCTTTTTGACGGGTTGAACTAGAAAATCCTAAGAGAAAGGCATAAATAACCATCTCACCACTGTTACTCGCCAATCATAATATGACATCTGTATGCTTTGGCATAGCAAAAGTGCAATGTCAAAAGCTTAATATAATTGGGTATTTCTTTTCTTTCTCTTATATGCCCATGCATGATATGCTTAATAAAAGAAAATATGCAAAGAAATAAAAAGCAAAAAGATCAAAAATGCTTTAAAATATGGTTGTAAGCATGTTTTTTAGGAGATGTGGGAGTTATAGTATGTACCTCAAAGGTGATAGTCCCCATCAAACAGTTATGATTGTGTGTGAGTTAAAGTGATTTTCTCATATCTCAAATCGTCATAACATTGAGACACTTATGCAATCTTGCGATGTTTTCACACACAACACACAATATTCTTTGCTATTCTTGATACATGTGCAAGTACAATGTGATTTGGCCATCACAAGTTTTACATGTGTTAATATATGCTCACTAAACTGTCTTAATTTGTTTTTGAAATATAAAATTGGTTAAACGTGTTTAGTGTGTGTGTGTGTGTGTGTTTTGAGATACATGTGCATCAAAATTCTTGTTGAGAGATGATTTTGAGAGCTTAATGTGTTACTTGGATCTTTGGTTGAGTTGCATACTTGATTGCATTCATGTCTATGTTTTTCTTCTTTTGAAAAACTGTTTTTAAAGGCATCTCGACACCTCCTCGATACCTCTCAACACCTAGCTACTTGTCGAGCTTCTTAGACTTTTTCTTATCGCAGTCTCGACACATATCTCGACACCTGGTGAATCGATCGAGAAACTTTTTGTCTGCTCGATAGCTTCTCGACAGCTTCTAGATCGATCGAGGTTCCTTCATGGTTGATTCTTCTTTCTCAACACATGACCTCGATAGCTTCATCTGTCGAAGTGCTTTTTCTCGATAGCTGTCTCGATAGCAGGCTCGATACCTCTCGATACATGCAGCTGTCGAGAATTACTGAGAGTGTATAAAAAGGTTCTTCGCGATTTCTAAATCACTTTGCTCGATCTCTCTTCCTCGACAGAACTTTCTCTCTCTCTCAAAACACTTCTCACTCTCTCCAAACCTCTTCCAAGGCTTTCTCAAGTGTTTTTCTCGATCCTCATCACTTGGTAAGCATCTTATCCCTCATTTTCATGCATTTCATGTCTTAAAAAACCCTAGGTTTCGTGTTTTTGAAAATTTTTGGGATTTTTCAAAATTTTTGAGGTTTTCATGAAATTGTTGAGTTGGTTTTATGGATTTGATCTTTAAAACCACATGCATTGCATCACATTAGCATTCTAATTGTATTTTCATGCATTTAGATGTGTGTCTGTCTGTTGTGTGCTGTTAGGTTTGGATTGGGCTGAGCCCATGATGCTTTTATGTTGCATGTCACATGTTCATGCATTTTCCATGCATACATTCTTTCTTTTCAATATTTATCTTCCAATATTGAACTACTTGGAACTTTTCTGTGTGTCTCTTCTTCTTCCCCTTCTCTATGTTTGCGTTAGTAGTGTCTATGGCACCTAAACGTAAATCCATTCCATCCCAGAACCCTCTACGTTCTAAGGGATCGTCTTCTTCCGATTCTACTCCACTTTCTATCCGGTTCCGTGATGAGAAAGCCCATAAGGACATCTCAGAGAACTTTTCTAAACGAGGTGTTCATTCGGAACGCCATGTTATCCTGGCAGACTTTGCCAACACCGACCTTGCCAATGTCATACACAATCAGGCTTGGGAGTCACTATGTGACGTCCCGGTCACATGTCCACTCGTGCTGATACAGGAGTTTTATTCCAATATCCACGGGATCGATTCTTCAGTACCTCTTTTCTACTCTAGCGTTCGAGGTACGCGCTTTGCAGTCACTCCAGAGTTAGTCTCCAAGGTGCTTTATGTCCCTAGGGTGGATCATCCTGATTACCCTAGCTGTGAGCGTCTATGGACTGTGTCCAAAGACGAGATGATCTCGGCATTCTGTAAGCGTCCTTCCTCTTAGGGAGATCATATGTATACACCATGTCGACCTTTTGCTAAAGGTCCTCGTTTCCTTAATATGGTGATAACCTTTGTTTTGCACCCACTTTCTCACTACAACTCTATCACAGAGCCTTGTGCTCAGTTTTTGTTGTCCCTTCTAGAGGATCTCTCTATAGACTTTCCTTCACACTTTATCTTTTCTATCATTGATGTCTATAGAGATACGGCCACCCGTGATAAGCTCATTTTTCCATCTGCTATCATGAGGATTCTTCGCCGTTTTTCCATCCCATTCCCTTCGTCCGATCCTTACCATGTCATGTCTGCCATAGACGCCGCTACCGTAAAACGTAGCGAGGCACAGTTTCGATCGAGACAGTCCGACGGTGCCACTCCTTCCTCCCGTCCGACTACCTCCAGATCAGCTCGAGTGTCTGCTGCTTCTTCCTCGGGCGATGTCACCTTAGGAGACATCATGGCGCAGCTTCAGCGCATGGATGCTCGCCTCGATACACTCTCCACAGAGTTGTATCAGGTGAATGTTCATGTTGGTCGCATCGCCAGGCGACAGGCGACCATGGGCGGCTTTGTTCTAGAGGTTTCTCCTCCGCCACCTCATATGTCGACTGAGACTGAGGCTGATGATGATGATGATGGTGATGACGATGATGCTTCTGAGGATGATGATGATGGAGATGCGAGCTCTTCTGCTGAGATGTCTACATGACACTCTGGCCTTTGTCACTCGTGACAAAAAGGGGGAGTAGTTTTGGTATGAGAGTAGTCATGCTTAGGGAGAGTGTTAGCATAGGACATTTTTAATAGGGGGAGTGTGGTTTGAGGGATGTAGTGAGGTGATCATATGTATTTTTTTTTTCTTTTCCATGTTTTTAGAGATACATTGATCATGTATTGACATACATTGTACTTATTTTCTTGATATATATGATGATGTATATTTTTTCTTTCACCTACCTTTACATGTGTTGTTTCTTTTCTGTCTTTATACACATGTTTCTTTACTTGTACGCAATCTATTATTTCTGTTTCAGACAAAGATGCCTTGACGTGTTTTGTTTATAAGTGTTTCAGAAATACAAGTTGTCAAAGTCTACTTGCCACAAACTCTCTTCTTGCAAAGTTTTTCAAGAGTTTGTGTTAGGATAGATTTTACTGTATGTAACAATTGAAGTATGAGTTAAAGTGTTTTATGACTTCTCTCATATTTTCATTTGTTTGTTGTGGTTTTGTCACGGATTGCCAAAGGAGGAGATTGTTAGGACATATGTAGTTCAAGTTTGTGAACATATGTCGCTATTTTATGTAATTGGCTTATTTTTAAACAAAACACACTTTACTTGTAATTGGGTAGATCTAGGATGTGTTTAACATCTCAAGAAACAATGTTTTAAGATTAAGTGTTGAAGCCATCAAAGTCTATCCAAGAAACAAGCAAGGAAGTGCAAGTTACTAAAGCTCGACACCTACCTCCACACATGCATCTATCGAGTTTTAAGAAGCTGTTTTGCCCCGAGCCTCGACAGCCTCTCGACAGATCCTCGACACCTCTATCTGTCGAGAATTAAAGAAAATAGATTTTCAGTTCTGTTTCAAGTCCAGACCGTGAATGTGTCTTTGGGACTTCTTTTCTCCTAACCCTAGACATATAAAAGGTTGTTTTAAGGGCCGTAAAAGATGATGCAAGTTGCACAATCATTGAGAACTTCTTGTTCATGCAATTTGTGATCTGAATGACAAAATTCGTGCCCTAGTTCATCTCTGATGATTTGAAGAACTTTGCAGCCAACAACTCTCTCTCTCTAGTTGGTTTTGGAAGTCGCGTACTGGGATTCGCGCATCTGGTTAGTCACGTACTTGGGAGCCGTGCATTGAAAAAGAGAAACTGTCACTACAGAGCAAGTCTAATTGGGTATTGGGATAAGGATTCAACTGTAGGTTGGTAAGGTACTTGAGATTCCTTGCTTGTAATCGCTTGCTGTGATAATAGTGGAGTTTCGGGAGTGATGACCTTAAATCTCCCGGTGGGCTTTTGCCGTCAGGTTTTTTTTCATTCGTAAACAAATCACCGTGTCATTTATTTTTCGCTGCATAACTTGGTTTTGATGATTTGCTTATACTGTCACATGATATTGCATGGTAATTTGATTAATTAATAACTAGGTTAATTAATTAATCTAAGTTATCACAAGGGTTCAACGCGTTTGTGGCCTGTCACATTTAAGAATCTCGATCGATCCAGAAGCTGTTGAGAATCTATCAAGCAGACAGAAAGTTTCTCGATCGATCCAGCAGGTGTCGAGGATGTATCGAGACTACGTTTAGAAAAAGACTAAGAAGCTCGGCAGACAGCTAGGTGTCAAGAAGGTGTCGAGGAGGTGTCGAGATGCCTTTAAAACTAGTTTTTCAAAAGAGGAAAAACACAGACATGAATGCAATCATGCATGCAACTCAACCAAAGATCCAAGCAACACATTAAGCTCTCAAAATCATCTCTTAACAAGAAAAATTAAGCACATGATTCCCAAAACACGCACGCACACACTAAACAAGTCTAACCAATTTTATATTTCAAAAATAAGTTAAGACAGTTTAGTGAGCATACATTAACGCATGTAAACCTTGTGATGGCCAAATCACATTGTACCTACACATGTATCAAAAATAGCAAAGAATATTGCGTGTTGTGTGTGAAAACATCGCAAGATTGCATATGTGTCTCAATGTTATGACGTTTTGAGATATGAGAAAATCACTTTAACTCACACACAATCATAACTGTTTGATGGGAACTATCACCTTCGAGGTACATCCTATAACTCCCACATCTCCTAAAAAACACGCTTACAACCATATTTTAAAGCATCTTTAATCTTTTTGCTTTTTATTTCTTTGCATATTTTTTTTTTATTAAGCATATCATGCATGGGCATATAAGAGAGAGAAAAGAAATACCCAATTATGTTAAGTTTTTGACATTGCACTTTTGCTATGTCGAAGCATACGGATGTCATTGACATTGCACTTTTGCTATGCTGAAGCATACAGATGTCATATCATGATTGGCGAGTAACAGTGGTGAGATAGTTATTTATGCCTTTCTCTTAGGATTTTCTAGTCCTACCCATCAAAAAGAGTGATACGAGTGTTAAGTACAAGAGATCACTTAACCTTACTAATCACAAACAAAGAATTACAAAGTTCACTTGCTTAGTTGTGCATAAAAATACTCATCTAAGTTACAGGTGATACAAAGTTTAGAAAACTCTATTTCAATGGTCATTTTAAGGTTCACAAGAACCAATGTGCACAAACACACTGTTTTTGTATTTTTCAATTTTTCAATTTTTTTTTATTTTAAAAAAATAAAAACTAAACAACCAAACAAAAACAGACAAATAACATGAATGCATGAAAGAAAGATGCATATGCATGAAGGCATGATAGAAAGGTGCAGATGCATGAAAGCATGATTTCAACAGTAGATAAGAAATCAAGTAAAGAGAGTCCTGCTTTAGATAGAAAGAATTAAAGCAAAAGACAAAGAGAAAAGACAATTAAGTCTTAGGCTCCTTTCTCACCCACACAGCACGAGTCTTTGGCCGTGAAGATGAAAAGGCACGTGTCCTAGTATGTCTACTAAAGGACATAGAAGAATTAAAATTCTCCTGAAATTGAGTTAAAAAACTCAAGGCTTTTAATAACTCTCCAAACAAAGGTGTAGGTCCTTGAGAGAAAACCTATGACCGTTTAGACAATTGCTTATGAGGATACAACTTAAAGCAATTAGGACGAATGTGTCCAGAAACACCACAATGGTGACAAACATGAGCAATTTTAGAACTACTCGGCTTCCTAAAAGGAGGTCTAACCTTAGAGGTAGACAAATACCTCAACTTAAGACAATTTGGCCTAATATGACCAATAATATGACAATGATGACAAGTGGGGACAAATTCAGAATTTTTATTCAACCTAGGAGGAGTTTTAGACATAGGTTTAAAAACTTCAGCGTTAACATCAGATTGTTTACCTTTGTCTTTTTTAGCAATATTAGCCTTTAACTCTTCATTATTTCTTTTGAATGGGGGAATATAAAAATCTTTTTCTCTTGAGTTAAGCTCAACAACAAGTTTGGCACTAGTTAATTTTTCAATTTCAGTTTTAAATTCAACTAGTTGCTCTTCCAAACTCTTAATTTTGTCCACCTGAGATGAAATTTGATTTTTAAAATTCTCATTCAAATTAGTGGCTTCATCCAATTTTGCAATTAAATCATCTTTTTCAAGCTTGACCTTTTTAAATTTAGCTTTTAATTTTGTAGAACATTCAAGAGATTTCATACAAAAATTATAAAGCTTGCAATAGGCATCATGAATATCATCATCATCATTCAACACAAGATCATGTAAATCAAAACAATCAAGAGTTTCCATGACAACAGGGGTCAATGGATCACACATCAAAGATTAAAGCCTAATCAGAGTGTGCCTGCTCTGATACCACTTGTCAGGCCACAAACGCGTTGACCCCTAATGATAAATTAAGTTGATTAATTAGCCAAGTTATTAATTAATCAAGTTAACATGCAAAATCACGTGGCAGCACAAACAAATCACCAAAACTAAAGTATGCAGCGGAAAAATAAAAAGATACGGTGATTTTTTTACGAATGGGGAAAACTTGACGGCAAAAACCTCACCGTGTGATTTAAAGTCACCACTCCTGAAATTCCACTATTATTACAGCAAGTGATTACAAGTAAGGAATCTCAAGTACCTTACCAACCTACAGTTGAACCCTTACCCCAATACCCAATTGGACTTGCTCTGCAGTAACAGTTTCTCCTTTCAATGCACGGCTCCCAAGTACGTGACTAACCAATTGCGTGGATCCTAGTACGCAACTTCAATTCACCAACGAGAGAGAGTTATTGGCTGTAAAGTTTTTCAAATCATCCACACGATGAAGATCAAGAAGATGCTTGGTTACAAAACCCTACGGTGCACATTACACAGCAACTTCTTCACAAAGGATGAACTAGGGCATGAACTTTGTCTTTTTGATCACAAATTGCATGAACAAGATTTTCTCAATGCTTGTGCAACTTGTATCTTGTTTGACGGCCCTTAAAACAATCCTTTTATATGTCTAGGGTTAGGAGAAAAGAAGTCACAAAGACACATTCACGAATTGGACTTAAAACAGAACTGAAAATCTGTTTTCTTTAAATCTCGACAGATAAAGGTGTCGAGGATCTGTCGAGAAGCTGCCGAGGCTCGGACTAAAACAGCTTCTTAAAGCTCGATAAATGCATGTGTCAAGCCAGGTGTCGAGCTTTAGTAACTTGCACTTTCCAGCTTGTTTCTTGGACAGACTTGATGACTTCAACACTGAATCTTGAAACACTGTTTCTTGAAGTGTTAAACACATCCTAAATCTACCCAATTATAAGTAAAGTGCGTTTTGCCTAAGGATAAGCCAATTACATAAAATAGTGACATATGTCAACAATCACTTGAAGTACATATGTCCTAACACATTGTTGTCCTATAGAATTGTTAAAAGGTTGACCTACTTTTTCTTTAGGTTTATCAGTGTTATTAACCTTAATGAGATCATTCCTCCTAAAATTTCTAGGTTCAGTAGTATTCTTACCTCTTGCCCTTCTATTGTTATTCCTAAGAAAGTTTCTAAAGTTCTTGGCAAGATATGCAATCTCTGTAACGGAGAGCTCATCATCAAATCCACTCACATCAACATCATCAACAAACTTAAGAGCCATTGAGTTGGATTTGCTAGTCTTAGGTAGGTCCAACTCATAGGACTGAGGAGATCTTACAAGTTCATCAACAATGATGGAGTTCACATCCTTGCTTTTAATGATGGCAGTCACATTAGGTCTAAAGTCCTCAGTTAAGAATCTAAAAATCTTCCTAATAATTTTAGGTTGATCATAGATTTCACCTAAATTATATGCAGAATTAACAATGTCATTAAATTTAGCATAGAATTCATCAAAAGATTCATCATCAGACATCCTAATGCTTTCAAAACTAGTAGTTAATTGCTGCAGCTTGTTAATTTTAACTTCCTTTGTGCCTTCATGCATAGTTTGGAGGATATGCCAAACAGTATGAGCAACCTCAACATTCGAGATCCTCTTAAATTCCTCTATAGAAACAATGTTAAAAATAGCATTCATGGCTTTGCTATTGAAAGTAGCTGCTTCTTTCTAAGAAGTTTGCCACTCACTCACAAGAGTAGTGGTTTTCTTCCATCCGTATTCAACGGAGTTCCAGACTCTCTCATCAATGGATTTCAAAAATACTTTTATCCTGACTTTCTAGTAAGCATAATTATTCCCATCAAAGTGAGGAGGAATAACTAAAGAGTGTCCGTGTTCCATGACAACTATGGTCAAGGATCAGCTCAAAGATCAAAAGATCTTCAACAAGAGAGCTACCTGCTCTAATACCACTTGTAAAATTTTTAGACCCCTTAACATAGCCAGATTAACCTAGTTATTTAGCCCAGTTATTAACTTAGGTAAATTATACAAATCTAGGTTAACGCAAATATATCATATCATGCAAAGCAGCGGAAATATAAAGAATACACTAATATGATGACCCAGAAAAACCATACCGGTAAAAAACCTGGAGAGGATTTAACCTAACTATCATCAAGGTAAAACTGAATCCACTACGAAGAAATTGAAGTTTACACAATAGCTACTTAGACCACTAACATCCTATTGCTACTTCGAGTAGGAAACTTACTACCACAACCACATAACAACTCCGAGTCTACGGACTACTTCCTTCTTGGATTCCCAGCAAGCACAAGCACTCCCGCTTGTACATCGTTAAGCTTTTAATTCAGCAACTAAATGATCATCAAGTTCTTGACATAGTCTTGATCCTTAATAACCCTAAGTATGTGTGAAGGCAAACATCTCTAGATCTCATAAAAGATTCACACACACAGCAACAATAATGTCTAAAAAATGTGGCTAGGATTTTCCCTTTTATACTTAAGGCAAAACATAAAACCCTATACGCAAAACGGGCTTGGATTGAGTTGGAATTTTCTACATAAAAACAATTTGCACGACTTTCTATCGGTCAAGTCTAATTCTCGATCGATCAAGCCAGGCAGAATTGCACAGTAACTTCTGCAACAACTCAATTCCAACTTTACATTAAAGACACATACTTTGAGTAGTCTAAACAAGGCTTAAACGTTTTGATCATGGTTTGCTAACATTACAAATTAGAATTCTAATATATTTAAACCTAAAGATCTTAGAACCTAATATTATCTAATTACTAAAAACCATTATATAAGAAATAAAAGTGGATTTTTTACAATGAAAAAAAATTACTACACAACCTATTCATATATATAAAATAAAATATAATAGATATGCTTATCGGTTTTCTAATATTAAAATATGTGTCATATACTCATGTTATTGTACAAATTGATCTTAAGTATTGTATAGATATTGGAAATAAAAATGAGAAATATTACTAGAACTTTCTTTTTATTTGCATCAAATAAGTTTATTAATAAAAGGTGGTGGAGTTAAAGCCCGAATTAAGTCACTCTTTGAGACGATAAATGTTGTTTACGAAATTTCCCAATTTAATAGATCAATAATTGTAGCACATGTCTTGAACTAAACTTTAACGGTTGTCGTGAGATTTACTAAATTTTTTTTTATTTTTTTAACAAGAAAATTTCTCAAACTAAGAAGGAAGATAAATGTAGACTTGAACTAAAGACGTGGACTCAAAAATTCAATTACATACAAGGAAGGTGTTAAACACTCCACGACACACCTAATATTGTACCTTATTTTAAGTTTCATTCCTAATTTCTACTATTTGAAGAGTACCTCAAGTATTTGACAATTGGATTTTGATAGCCTTTTGATGTTAATACGACAAATCTATATATATATATATAATAGGTAAAGCATAGAGAAAATCCAATTAAGTTTCAAATTGGAATTTAATTAGAGTCTAATTTTGCGTCATTTGTCTCATCTAATCTAAATTTTAGAATTTTGTACCAAGTAAGTTAATTTAGTGTAAAAATTGAATTTCAATTAGAGTTTAATATTGCGCAATGTGTCCTATTTAATTTTAAATTTTAAATTTTTGTGCCAAATTAGTTAATTTAGTATAGAAAACGATGAGTCCAATATAATAAACCATAAAAAACATAATTATATAACTAGAAAAAAACTCAAATTTATAAGTCATCTATATATCTATATATATATGTATATATTAATAGGTAAAGTTTAGAGAAAATTGAATTAGAATTTGAAATTATAATTCAATTTTGCGTCATGTGTCTAAATTTATGTAGGGCCTATACCATAACTATCCACTTAAACTTGTGCCATGTGTCTACTTAAGTTTTTTAATTTTTGTGTCAAGTGAGTTAATGAGTGCAAAATACTAAGAATCTAATATTAATAAACCATAAAATTTTTAAAAAAAAAAATCACATATACTCAATAAAAATCACAACATGTTTCTCAATAAATAAATAAAATAAAAATCACCACATAACAAAAATCACTACATATTTTATCTTATTAAAAATTAAAAAAAAAATGATCATAAGCAGTATTAAATTTAGATAATAATTTTAATATGTGACTACTTACATTTACTTTAAAAAAAATTATTTGACTAATTATCTATATTTTATAATAAAAATTGTGTTTAATTTTAAATATATTTATATGTATACATGAATGCATGTATTATATACTTAAAAAAAAAAATTAATTTGACTAATTATTTATATTTTTATAATAAAAAATTTGTTTAATTTTAAATGCATCTATTACATGCTAGTATACCGTAAATACCACTAAATGTGTTGACTCAATTACTTGGTAAAGAAGTGCCTAACATTTTGTGTTTCTCAACCTTTTCGGGTATTATATTCTTCTAAGGCACTGACAAAGTCTACACTCTACAGTACGAGGAATCAAGAATTATGCGATACCTATTTCATACATAAATGTAAATGGCATATATAGAGCCACGTACGTATAAGTTAAAGATAAGAAAGGTCTCGATTATTGTCTCAATAATAATATGGAATGAAATTCCTTTATATGGATTATTTGAAGATTTCTGTTTAAAGGTGTGTATCAATTTGATTGCGCTGTGTGAATGTGATTCAAAGATTGTTTTCAACGCCTTAAATGATTCCAGTAAAGCAACTACGATTGTTAATACAATTGATAGGATTTAACACAAGTTTAAAGAGTCTTGCCTGCTTCTAGTTACACATATTAAAAGACAAGCAAATCGCCTTGCTCATTTGTTAGCTCAGCATGACAAGAATATTAGCTATTATGTAACATGGACAAAGAAAAAATCCTTCATTCATTAAGTCCATTTTGACTCAAGATGTAATATTTTTATCTTCATCTTAATAAAGTTACAATTTTAATATTATATATATATATATATATTTGATTGCCACGTGTGAAAAAGTGTTTTGATTTTTTTTTTTTTTTTTTTCAGTGAGTTCAAATTTGATTTCTGACTGACCCAATGCTAATATGTTATCTGGAGATGGCCGACTCCATCTAGTGCTTGTTTGTTTCTTAGTCTCATGTTATTTTTAACAAACGTGAGATTACGACTTAATTTTGCTATTTATTTTTTTCATACCATTTTCTTTGGATAGGTATTCCGATATATAATTCTTTTTTTCTTTTTTTGCTAAATAAAAAAAAATGGTAAACATCAGAGCAAGTCATGTCCTATTTAATAAGATATACCATAGGATTCTCACATTAGCCAACAGCCCTAGTGCTAATAAGTCTCATATATATGATTGCGAGTTGGTCATGGCGCTTGACCACTAGACCCCATACTAGGGTTTTATAAAGATTTTACATTCTTTTCCCAACTTTAAGAAGGCCTCAAAAATATTGGGCCAATAATCCAACGCAATTGTTTCACAAAAAAAAAAAAAAAAATGCTATGAGCTTAATTATTATGAATATGTTGAATAATTATTGACAATCAATTTTCCTAAAACTTGTAAAAAATTATATTAATAAAATCTAAATACAAAAACTATATTAGTAGTTTTTTATCTTCAAAAGCAAGAAGAATGGGTTCAAAAGAAAGATATATATAATTGAATAATTACTATTTAAATATTAAAAAATTTACTAAATTTATCACCTTATATCCCAAAATGTTTTGGGTCGTCCCATTTAGTTAAATTAAAACAAAAGTTTTAATTTCATGAATGAGTTGAATCCAAATTAATATGAAATACATACAACATCCAAATAAAGAAACAAAAACAAAAAGAATTGATATTTTTAGTGGCTTCAAAATTTTGATTTCTACTGATTTCAACTTTCAAGGTAGTTAAAGAATTGCACTTAATACATGTAACACAAAGAATTCTTTTAGTTTGTATTATATATTGGCTCAATTTATTTGAAACAAATATTCTTTGGTTGATCAGCAACCATAACTATAACTGTCTAAGAAATTCAATTTCCAATAGGTATCATGATCATCCAATAAGAGGGCTTTCAAATTTTCAAATCAACTATTTTGAAGACATATTGATTTCAAAAGACAACCTCCTCTCTCTCTCTCTCTCCCCCCCCCCCCTTCCCCTTCCCCTCTCTTTTGATATTCCCAAGCTAATGAATTGCACTTAAGCCGTTTAGGGGTAATAGAATTTGAAACCCCTACAATGCAAAGTTTTGGAAGTCGCTGTTGAACAGAAGCGTGAAGTGAGGGTAAATATGATCACATGGAATAGTCTCATGTTAGAGATATAAAGCTTTTTACAATTTATTAAAGTGATAAATTGTAATTAGAATGGGTAAAGCATGAGTTCAGTGCTTCAATGCATTGGATTGAAGTCAAGTCTGATTATAGTAATATCACTTTCACTAAGTTTACTACACTACAAGAAAAATGACCTATTGCGGCGGGTGCGAAAACCACCACTATAAGTCGCCTATTGCGAAGCGTTTTTGGCCCACCGTTGTACATGAGATCTATTGCAATGGGCCATTGGCCCGCCACAATAGTCTGGTATATTGCGGCATACTACAGCGGCGGGCCAATGACCCACTGTAATAGGCCTACTTTACCAGCCTTCAGCTTAGATATAGTGGCGGGCCAATGAACCGCCGCAATAGACCTTAAATTTCCCTGACCTAGCCCTAAATTTTCCCTCTGTTTTTTTTTCCCCCTTTTCATTCCTAGCACCTTATGGTTTTTGGCCATTTCATTAGTCTCCCACACACACACACGCACACACTCTCACACACTCTCTCTCCGAAGAAATCTCTTCACTGTCTCATCTCTACCACTACCCACAAACCCACAGCCATAACCGCCGCCACCACCACCACCACCCAACCCCTAACCACCAAATCACAAACAAAAAGAAACCACTGTAAACCCATAGTCACCACTACCAACCCAACCTACAGCAAACCCACAATCACCACCAGCCACCATCACCCACCCACCTGCCACCACCGTAAACCCCAACCCAAAATCAACCCACCACTAGCTACCACCACTACAAAACAACCACCAAATCACAAAACCTAACCATCACAAATCACCAATCATTACACGAGCACAATAGGAGAGGACGTCTTTGGCCATCACACGAGCCACTACTCACGATGACTCTCTTTCTCTCTGACCCGCAGCTCTCTCTTCCTTGCAACCAATCTTCACAACGCCGCTACACCGATCTTTGCAACCGTCAACCTCTTTCTTTGGAATTTCACCAATCCGAAGGTATATATCCTCCACAAAACCCTCTTTATATATTTATTTAGAAATTTATTTGTGGTATTTTGCATCCTTGTTGATTTTTGTGGTGTTTGTGAATGGATTGGTGTTGTATTATTTCATGGAACATGTTTCGAAGTTCTTCATTTTTGCCAAACCATGTGTAGCTATGTTGGGTGTTCGTTTTTGGATTATGTTTGGGATTTGATGCTTTGGTGGGATTATGTTTAAGACCACCTTTTCTTGTTCTTTTTTTGTTCTTGTTGGACTCTTCTCTCTCTCTCTCTCTCTCTCTCTCTCTCTCTCTCTCTCTCTCTCTCTCTCTCTCTCTCTCTCTCTCTCTCTCTCTCTCTCTCTCTCTCTCTAAAGACTAAGGTTGAGACCGTGGAGGGCACGATGAAGGGTGTTGTTGGACCTGTGTATGACAAGTTCCATGATGTCCCTATTGAGGTCCTAAAGTATGTGGACTGCAAGGTGAGTCTTAGTCCTAAATCCATTCTCATTGAATTGTGTTATCTTATTATAGCATGGATTGTAATTAGGATTATCATTGATTATTGAATCATTTATTGTCTTACTATCATGTAGTGTGATTAGGATTGTAATGGGTACTAACAAATTTGCTTATTTGCTTATCATTTACTGCTCATATGAGCCCTAGTGTTGAAATGGCCATGCTGATTGTTTTTAGTGAAAGACATGATGTTCACACTTATACATTCTCAATTTGAATTTAGAATGCTGTTATCTCAAATATATACTTCTATTTATTAAATAATTTGCAGAGAGTAATGGTGAGTGATATCAAAGTTCTTAGTTTGCCCCATAACAGTTAAATTGTAGGAGATGTATCTCACTTTAATCTTCATGGATGTGATACTATATGATTTATACTAATTCTGGAATAGCCTTTATCATAAATTATCGACTGCCTCCTTAAGAATTCTTTTTTGGTTGATATTTAACAAAACCTTGATGAGTTTACCATTTGTAATTTGTTGCTTGCTCACTTGATTGTAGGTTGATGAGTCTGTGATTCAGTTGGACTACCGTGTACCCCCAACCATCAAGCAAGTTTCTTCCCAGGCCTTCTCAGTTGCTCAAAAAGCCCTAGATTTTTGTTCTTTTTCTTCTTTGTTAGTACTCCATAGATGAAACATTCATCTTTCTTTAGATTCTTGGGGGTTGTTCCTTTTTTTATTTTTTGAGTCTATCTCTCTTTTTGTCTCTCATATTCACATTTGAATTATGAATGAATGTTAATTTAATGTTGTTCATAATTTTTTGTGTTCTTGTTGGGAATTGGGAAATTTGATGTAGGTGACTTGTTGATAGAGGAAGCTATCTGGGTTATCCAGATCATGCCTAGATCTTACTTTTGATTGATCCAACTGAATAACATGCACATCTTGGCAAAGCTTAAGAAAAGAGTGGGAGAGAAAATAAAGAGGTGAGAATATCCTTTTTTTTTTTCCTTTTAGATTGGTTGACAAAGAAGTCAGAGTTCTTGGGGTTAATTAGATTTGCAATGTTTTTTTTTTTCTTCTTCTAGGTTTCTTGATATAATTCAAAAGGGAATATTTATTTTGGTGTAACAAGGGAAAAGATCTTTGTTTTAGATGACAAAAGCAAGATAATTTTTTTGTTTTAGTCATAGTTGATTAGAAATCTAAGTTTAAGTTTTGTGTGTAAATTTAAGCTTTGGGGTATCTCTGAAGTATTGATTTCTTATCATGTGAAGTGGTTTGGTGTTTCTGTTCCAGATTTCCCCAACGTCGTTCGTAACATTCTTAGAATCAAAAAACATTCTTAGAATAAAGCAAAGATTAACAAGCTTATGGGTGGATTATCTCTTCAATGGACATATGGACTGCTAGTTTTGGCTTGAATTTGGTTTAATGTATTGCTTGATTGAAATTTCTCTCTTCTCTACAATTGATGCTATGCTTTGCTTTGAATGATTTTCAATAGTATTGAAGTTCTTTAGTGCAGACAGGAGCTTTTATTTTGCCAATTAAGTTATGATCAAACAATTTCTTAATAAGCTCCCACGTAAGTCCTCTAAGTCATCTGAAAATGTTCTATTTGCCTCACTTTGCTCTGATCTGTAGGAGTGACCATAGTTTTAATCAAGTGCCTTGAAAATGAGCATAAAGTGTGCTATTATTTGCAAGAAAATGCAGAGTTACAAAGTGGTTGAGTGTAGTACAGAGTTATCATTAATAGTTAAACAAATGTTTTTACAACATTTGAACAATTTTCCAACATTGACAATAAATAAAGAGTTAAACTTAACAATTGGCCTGTGAGATCAAAATGCATAGAAATTTAGAAAATGGTGAGTTTATATTCAAGGCTCCTAATGTGTTGCAAGAATTTCAAAAAATTATACCCCGATTTCGTAAATCATCAAGGCTCTTTTCGAAAGCATCCCTCACTTAAGGAGTTTATATAGTTGTTATTATTAAACATTTGACATACTCCCAATTAATATAGTTTTTGGGTTTTTTTTGTTTTTTTTTTTTTTTCCTTTAGGCCCGTAAATTTAGAGATTTGGATTATGGTTAAAGGTGGGTTTTTGCTTTGGGTTTTTGCTTTGGATTTTTTTCCTTCGGCCAAACATTCTCCAGTTTTTCCAAAATCGTCAGCCGCATCCTATCAACCAAGCAGCTTATAAGTTTTATCTTGGTGTTTGAAGACTTTTTTGTGTACAAAGAATTATGGAAGAACAACCGCATTTTTTGCAAGTGTTGAAGGATATTTTTTAAACACTTTGGAACTTTGATTATAGTATTAGCTAAATTTGAATAGTTGTTTTATTCAAAAGACAACATCTTTTTTTGTTAATCTTATGATGGTGGTTATAGACAATGTTATGTATTTGATAATATATTTCTATGTTAATATTACATTAGTTTGGAGACATTTGCGGTGTTGTTAATTAATTACATATGTGGTATTGTTTTAGTAGAGCTAAAACTATTACAAGGTCTTTGTAATAGGTCTGAACAATATATTTGATGCAAAACAAGTTCATTGTAACAAGTTGAACAACAATATATTTGATGTAAACAGTGGTTTTAAAGCCCGCTGGGAAAGGAGAAAAAAAAAAAAAAAACCTATAGCGGCGGTTAACAATATTCCGTGTTTACTCACTTTGCAAAAAAGCTAGTAATGGATCTGATTAATATTTTTGATCTATGTTTTTCTTTGGATAAGATCATTATTATGTTCCATATTATAGATTTATAATATTCATTCCAAGACTATAAAACAAAACCGGAAAAACTCTACCTTTACCGTTACAAAATCACATGTCACAATTTCATTAATTTTTTTTTTTTTTTTTTTAAGTCACAGTTCACAATTAATGAAAATTGTCACCAATAAGGACACCTAAAAATTCATAACAGCGCCCCTACCATATTCCCCCAAATATGAAAATGAAAACCCTTATTTAATCTGAATCTCCCCCACTAAACACGGTGGCTGAGAAACCTTCGACACCCAAAAAAAAAAACAAACCAAACCACCCTCGCTCACGGCCATAACACGCGACGGCTGGGGCTCAAAACCCCCCACTGACTGCAGATGAAAATGAGAGAAAGATCAAGAGAAATTAGACGCGCTGATTAGATTTATTGCTCAGGCATATCTATCGCAAATTCATATCACTATGAATAACTGTATGTGTATATGTGTGTGTGTGCGTGTGTCAGAGTCTTAGATGACTACTCTGATTAGAGTTATTGCTCATCATTCATATGAGTGAACTAATTGACATGTATGTGTGTGTGTGTGTGTGTGTGTGTGTGTGTTATAGATGACTACTGTTACTACAGGCGAGCTCTTAGAGCTTGCTGAAAAGAATGTGAAACTGGCAGTTGTGGAGGATAAGGCCGGAAAATTTGAAGAGGCCTATGAGCTTTATATGAAAGCATTTGAGTATGCGGGCACTTATCTCTTCTATGAGAACAATCCATGGCTTAAGAAGCAGAATAGGCAGTCATTTTTGGGCCATTATAGAAGGGCAACAAAAATAAGAGGCCGTCATCACTTACATGGACCCTCTTTATCTAATAGAGCAGAAAGCAGGCTTGGTCTTACAGAGTCGAATGTGAAGCTGAGTGATGTGGGCGGACTTGAGGCTTGCAAAGCGGTATTGGTTGAAGCTGCCATAGTGCCTATCGAGAATCCTCAATTTTTTACCGGTAAGTTCTCCCTCCATCATTGTATTTAACTTTTGGGTTTTTTAATCTCTGCTTTTACTTTATTTGGTAATTCTTAGTTTCAATGCTAATAATAAGAGTTCGGTTATAGTGACCACTAATGTGGACATTATGTTTCGAACTCCTGTTTAGGAAAACGACAACCGTGGAAGGCTATATTACTCTATGGTCCACCTGGAACAGGGAAGACCTATCTAGCAAATGCAATTGCAACAGAAACAGGATCAGCTTTCTTTAGGTAATATTTATAATTTTACCAATACCAATACATAGCAAGCAACAGGATTACAATAAGTGATGATGTAAGAACCATACATGGCAAGAGATAAAAGAACTAATCTTCATCTTCAAAAGGCAAAAACATGTTGCCAATTGCAGTTAATTGTGACTTTTATATTTGAAGTCTATGTGGCTTCTTCTTCTTTTTTTCCCTCTATGTTTCAGTTTTTCTGCATAATTTCTTTTGAAAACTTGTGACTTCGGCAGCATTTTATAGTTAACATGTTATTCTTATTCTCACCCATTTTCTGTAGATTTTACTTGTTATTAAAGGCCTAGATCAGAAATACATTGTCCAATAATTGAGATGATGGACAAAATTCATGAAATTTGGATTTAATAGATTAAATGTTCTTGTTGAAACCTAAGATGTTTGAGTTTTAGAAAATGTAGTTTTCATACTTCATATGGTTGGGTCTTTGACTCCTTTCATATGCTTTTTCATTGCAATCATCACGTTATTGGAATGTGTTGAATTTCTGAATTCATCATCTATGCCACTATGCTTCAATTGATTCATATCTGTGGTTGTTTTTGTTCTCTGCTTCTTCCTAGCAGTTATTGTTGGGTGCATTTATTACAGCTAATGTATTTCCCAAGGATGTAGATGTGTTTGCTTTCTAATGTTGTTATATAGATGGAATGGTGCCAACACATTTACATGTGTTGTGCACTGTCTATACACAAACATTTACGTGTGTTATGTACTGTCTATACACAGCGTTTCTGCATCAGACATTGTTTCCAAATGGATGGGAGAAAGTGAAAAGCAAGTCTCAATTCTTTTCCAACAGGCCCGTGATGCTGCTCCATCCATTATTTTTATTGATGAAATTGATTCCTTATGTGGTTCACGAGGTGAAAACAATGAGAATGAAGCATCTCGACGAATCAAAACAGAACTTCTTGTATGAATGCAGGTAATTTATTTTCCTTGGAGATGGATTAAAGTCATTTGCTCCTAGCTTCTATTTATATAATATAATTGACATGCTTAAATTTAGATTGGGGGCAAGTAGTTTGTCAATAACTTATTGTAGTTTGTACCATGCAGTTGGGTATGAAATTATTACGTTTTGTGATATGAGTTGAAAAGCATCTTATTCAACATTTTTATACAATGGAATTGAGGAATTTGATGGAAAAATTTAAATTGAAATGTTTAGTATGGGTGACCTAACTTTAAGGTATTTAAGCATAAGTAACTTGAAATCATGTATGTGATCCAAAGAAGGATATGATTTCTTTTGAATTTTCGGTTTTAATTTTTCTTTTTGGTTTTTTTTTTTTTTTTTTTTTTCGGATAAGTAACATAAAAATTTTATTAAAAAAACACAGCCCAATACATAGGAAATGTACTAAAGGGGCAAAAACATCAAGAAACCAAATTACAATGATCAAGCAAAATAGGAAGGGAAAGAGGAGAAATACTTTAATGCTTATCTACAGGAACAGGGGGGATATTCAAAAATGTACAAATTACCTTGGAATTAAACTTGTGAGTACACTATGAAATAATAAACTTGGGAGAGAATGATTGAATACAGGTTAAGACATGAAATAATAAATATTGGAGAATCAACTTGGTTTTATGCTAGGAAAATCTACCATGGAAGTCATTTTCTTGCTTAGATGTCTAATGGAAAAATATAGAGGCCTGTAAAGATTTTCATATGGTCTTTATTGACCTAGAGAAAACATATGATAGGGTCTTCAAATGTCAGGCTAAATGACCAATCATTTCCTTGTTGGCCTTAAAATGGCAAGCTAGTTTGCAATGCAGTTAATAATAACTATATGTTTTATTAGATAGTTAATACATAGCATTATCATAGATTGTTTCCATCCACCTATGTATTTGTAATCTTAAAATGGAAATTTTTTTAATACATTTCAGGGTGTATGCAACGATGAGACAAATGTTCTGGTTCTTGCAGCCACAAATACTCCTTATGCTTTGGATCAGGTGAGAAAAAATACATCCTTTTAACCTACGGCCAAGACTAGCAAAAATTTCATGATCTAGATTGCTTTAGGGTTGAGGCTAATGCAAAGTTAATGTAGGCCATGAGGAGGCGTTTTGACAAGCGAATCTATGTCCCTCTCCCAGATTTGAAGGCAAGGGAACACATATTTAAGGTACTTCAATTTTTGTAATGCAATGCATATGGAATATCCAAGCAATTTAGTTATAAACCCATTGTGATTGATGCTTTTGTAATTTATGTCTTGTTTAATATCCTCTATTTTTTATTTGATCAGGTTCATATTGGAGACACTCCTCATAACCTTACTGTAACTGATTTTGAGCATTTAGCTCGCAGAACACAAGGTTTCTCTGGTTCAGATATATTCTATTGTGTGTCAATTTTACATTGTGTCAATGTGTCTCTAAAGGGACCATATGGCTGAAAACTGGTGGTTACTTTTTGATAGGTTAAAGATGCACTATATCAGCCTGTTCGTGCAACCCTTGATGCTCAATTCTTCAGAGAAACCTAAAGGCATGTGGGTCCCTTGCAAACGAACTCGACAAGGAGCAATTGAGATTACCTTGCAGGAACTTAATGCACAAGGCCTAGCTTTAAAGGTATGGATTAGTTAGGAAACTTATGTTCAACACAAGGAACAATTCCAAAAATACATGTTTGTGGCCGAGTATTAGTAACTTATGGATAGAATTCTTGAAGATATGTAGACTGCCGCTTACTTTAGTAGTTAGTTAATTTATGGAAAATAGGATCAAAGAAAAATGAAAAGAAGGGAGGCCTGGGAGGGGGTTATTGTGCTGGAAAGAAAAAGGAAAAAGAGCATGTCTCATTCAATTGCATTGGTTCATGTTTGGTATTGATTTTCTCTTTCATTAACATAGGCGGGTTCTTTTAGTTTTTCCTTTTTAAATAAAGTTTGTTTGTGGTAATATTTTTGTAGACCCTATGTCCACCCTGAATTTTCATATATGTGTCTTTGGGAATTGATGACTTCCAGATCCAGCTACCACCGAACACAAGAGCAGATTTTGATAAAATGCTTGCTAGACAAAAGCCAACTGTAAGTGAAGCTGACCTTGAAGTGCATAAGAGATTCAACAAGGAGTTTGGCAATGAAGGGTGAAAGATGAAGAGGCACATGTTATTATTGTGCAAATTAAAGTGTTCTGTACCTTTTCTTTTTTTTTTTTTCTTTTTTTTTTGGGTCTTGTACAATAATTAAATCTTGATTGATAAAACGTAGTTCCCTTATTGTTGAGTTTGATTTGTTTTGGAATTTGTTAGCTCATTTAGTCGTACATACACTTTCCAGGGATGCTTTGCATCCTTGAAAACAGTGCATTACAAGGGGATGCATATCTGTATATTCACATTGCGAGTCCCTGTTTTAGGAGCCATTTGGTTTTTCTGTGAAAGAGTGGTTGGTCTATGTGGTTTAGATGAGTCTATATGTATTGAATCTATTAAATTTTGCTACAAGTAATGTACAATAAATCTAATTTGGGTGATGAGTGTTATGTGTGTGACATTTCAAATGACACAAACAAAATATTGGAAACATCAACATATCTAACTAGAGGCATTTTAGTTCCTAAGGTGTTTCTTACATTACAAAGCAGAGGATATTGTCCAACCAAAGCACATTGTCCAACCAAAGCACAAGAATCATATGTAGCAACAAAGAATAGCAGGGAAAAAATGAGCAAGTGATTTCATATAAACTTAGTCAAAACTAATGAATAGTTAATCTTTAGATTTGCAAAAGTTAAATGTACATTATCATCAGTTGTCAGACATTAATAACAACATTCTATATTGCATAGAACGTGTAGACATTAACAACAACGTACGTCTAATGGTCGTAAGTAGAAATTTTTAGAAATGATCATTTCTTGAATATGAGAAGTTTAAAATATCTCTTTTATTATTTAACGTAATAACTTCATTAATAGACTTAATGGCTCGCTTTTGCGCCTTCCCCTTTAGATGCTTCTTAACTTTTTGGATTGCATGAAAACGGTCTAGTCGCCTTTGCATTTGATTGTTTTCTTGTTCAAAATGAGCAAGTATGTTGGCAGGTTCATTTCTAGGTACCTTGGCTGAGCATGCCTTAGGAATTCATAACCCATGCCATTAACAATACAACTCCAACTCACACTTCTTCTCGTATAGGGTTGACCATGGTGGTTCTGTTATGGTGAATTCTATTGCGGTGGTATCTGTACTTAGTTTTGTAGGTTTGCCAACCATGATGTGCCTGACGTTTCCAAGACTCTCGTATGTGTATATTGACATATTAACGAAATCTCTCTTCTTTCCAACCCATTTCCCTCCATAGTGGTCTGTGTATGTCTATAGTTGTGAATTTACTGGAACTCGTGATAATCCATTTATTGAAGTAGATCCAAACTTGTTTTGCATTGTACGATTTGATGTTGAGGTGCTGCAACTCATAGCTTAGTCAATCTACAAAATTAGTAGGATAGAAATAAGAACATTATTATAGTGCATTTATAACCCCATTTCATGTTATGTTCCAAGTATTATAATTTTAGTTTTTAGAGATTGTTATCTCAATACTGGCTAGAAAAACACTATATGAACAGGATTTTAAATATTCTCAATGTCATAGTGAGATTTGAAGATGTGGGCGGTAGTTGCAGTGTTCTTGAACAGAGCATCATATTTAATTGACACAGTGCTATGTCCCAAGCACCAAGGTACTATTATTCATATATTTAAGTATTCACGTGAATGTGGATGATATGACTGGGCAGTGTGTGAAACAGTGCCAAGCTATTGAGCAGCACATGTGAAACAGTGGATTCTGTTGGCGCATGTGGTTCATATGATTATAGTTAGTGCTATAGCAACGGGCTGGTGACGTGTCTTCAAAAAACTACTCATGCCACAGTTGGTGCTACATCATGTTTGCTGTATATTCAAATCTGTTTACTGCATTCATAAAATCTGTTTTCCGCATTAATTAAAACTGTTCACTGTTTTCTCATAAAAATTGTTCACTGTTTTTTGCATAAACTATTTTTAGCATTTTGTATAAAATTATTTTCTGTTCAACATTATTTAGAGAATTGTTCACTGTTTTTTTTTTTTTTTGGCATAAATTATTCATTGTTCACTGCATGTTTACATACAACTTTAGGACTATATAATTCGTCCAAAAAAGTCATAATAACTGCTTTTGTCTGTATAGTAGGATTATTAGTTACTCTTTAGATTTATTCGATGCATTACCATTAGGTGATTTATACGAATCATTCATTTTTCTTTCATGGAGTTTGTCCATTATTCATATGGTTACATATTTAAAAAAAAAAAACACAAAAACCATTTAAGTGCAATAACCGCGCCAATGCTAAAAATAGTTTATGCAGAAAACAGTGAACAATTTTTATGAGAAAACAGTGAATAGTTTTAATTAATGCAAAAAATAGATTTTATTAATGTAGATGTGGGGCCAGAGGGCCCAAAATATTTATTGGGTCGGTCCAAAAGCTCTCGCGGGATTAAAAGCCCAACCCAATAATGCGTACAATCCGAGGGCACAAAAAGATGTGCATGAGAAGTAACGGGAAAGAAGGAAGAAGCCATACATGAGTAGAACATCCCCAGCTTGATGTCCGAGGATGGCAACGTCCTCGGCCTCATGCTGTCGAGGACGAGAAGAGTTCAGGGGCGTCAGTACTGAGGACTTGAGACACGAGGGCTGAGAAAGCAAGGACGGGAAATAAAAAATGAGTGACAGAAAAGTATCAAAGATAAAGTTGCTACCACCGCATTAAAGGTTTCATACCTACCTCTTTGATCGCACTAATGAGGAAGTGACACCTGAGTATGGGAGTTCAATCTTAGACCTACCGCCAAAGACTTTAGTGGAATGGGGTGATGGGACAAATATCTAAAAGAAGCATATTACCTACACGTGGCGGAGGATGAAAGAAGCCTATAAAAGGCAAAGGAAGAGGAAAGGAGGGGGGAGATACAAGAGAGAAATTGTAAGAAAAATATCAAAGATTGTCCTCGGCACAAATATATAAAGGAGGTTTTCATCCATGTACAAAGAATATGCATGTGTTCTGCAATTTAATTTACCTTTCATGCTATCGAACGCCTATAAACCTAGATTAAAAGCTCGTTCTCTATAAATTCATTATTTTGGACCCTTCAGGCTGGTACCAAAGGGGGAATTTAGGTCCAGCGCGATTTGTGTCCTTACAGTAGAAATAGATTTTATCAATGCAAAAAAATAGATTCGATTATTGTGAAATTTAAATATGAAAAAACATTCAAATTTGGCTTTCAAATTTAGAAAACACGATTTCACAAGGTGTTTTATGAGAAAACAGTGAACAATTTATGTAGTGAGCAGAAAATAATTTATGCAGAAAAGAGGGTGAACAATTTTTTAAATAACACTGAACAAAAAATAATTTTATGCAGAATGCTAGAAATAGCTTATGCAGAAAACAATGAACAATTTTTATGAGAAAATAATGAACAATTTTTAATTAATGTAAAAAACAAGAGTGAACAATTTTTTAAATAATACTGAACAGAAAATAATTTTCTACAGAATGCTAGAAATAGCTTATGCAGAAAAATAGTGAACAATTTTTATGAGAAAACAATAAACAGTTTTAATTAATGCAGAAAACATATTTATGAATGCAGTAAGCAGATTTGAATATACAGTAAAAATGATGTGCAGGGAGCAAATTTTATTAATGTAAAAACAGATTTTATCAATGCAGAAAAGCATATTCGATTATTGTGAAATTTAAACATGAAAAAGCATACAGATTTGGCTTTTTAATTTAGAGAACACAATTTCAAGAGGTGTTTTATGAGAAAACAGTGAGCAACATCTAAACATGAGGTGCTACAACTCGCCAAGAAAAAAGTTGCCAAAGCAACTTTCACACCATTAGCCAAATATATAGATATGCATAAAAAAAAAAAAAAAAAATGTTTCACATTCCTCTTAGAAACACTGCAAGTTAAGAACTTATATATCCAGATGTGGTAAAGCTTAAGTTCTTCTTTATATCCGAGTGGTCCACTCTTTCTACAATACTTATTAATCATTTGACCATACGGTAATTCCAAATAGGATTGATAAAGTAACAATATGTAGCTTAAACTTCTTTCGGTGTGCCCATGGCTAAATATGGAGTGAGATTTTTCTTTTACATGTTGTTCTAATTTCTCATTGTAACCCCAATATTTTAACGAATTTGACCATAATACTTCCAAGAAGTAATAGATTGATAAGTGTGTTAAAAATGAATGAACAAGGAGTATGAGTGGCTTAAAAATTCATATTTTGAAATTAAAAGCTCTATATTTTATAATGCTTCTATTTAAATAAATAAAAACATTAAAACAAAAAAAAACTACTTATTTTCATGTGTATGTTTATCTGTTGATTATCCAAAAAAAAAAAAGGTTATAAGGAACTCGAGTTTACAAAACTTGAGTTTCATATTACAAGGAACTCGAGCTCATCGAGCTTGAGTACCGTAGAAAAAAAATAACAACCATTTTATTTGCAAAGAACTCGAGCCTGATATGCTCAAGCATTGTGTTGCATGGAATTCAAGTCTACCAAGCTAGAATACCACATTATTTTTTTTAATTGCACAAATTCTAGGCCAGGAGTCGTTATCCCTAGGAACTCGAGTTCACTGAACTCGAGTACTATTTAGAACTCGATTTTGTGAAACTCTAGTACTAAAAAAGTGGTATATTGCTAAATATTTCCGAAACAATGCTAATTTGCTACAAAATTTGATAAAATTGTGGTATTTGGCTATTTTCACTAGTAACTATGTGTAAGATGCAAATGTACACGGACATGTCACTGTGTAGTATGCTAGGAATACTTAAGTACATGAAAATGTTAGGAATTTCATTTTTGGAAGCTATTACATATTGGCTATGGGAATAAAATATTTCCATACCGGTAAATATCGGTGTATCGTTTCAAGATGTGCCGTTATATATATAATTAATATATTTATACATTTGTAAATATTATTTCATTTAAATGAATGAGGATTAGGGCTTCTAAAAAATGAAAGAAAAAAAAGTTAGCATTTTTTAGTTGAATCAAAAACTTTTCATTCACATCTTTAGTGCAGTGATCACTCTACAAGCATAAATGCTTGTAAAGTGTGGGGGGCAAAGGTTGAGGTTCGAGTTTCTAAGAGGAAGTTTCACACGCATATACACTTAAATTAAATTAGAGTAGAATTTTTATCTTATATAAAAAAAAAAAAAAATAATAATAATAATAATAATAATAATAATAACTTTTCATCCCAAATTGTTTTTCTTTTCAATTTATTATTATTTTAAAACCCCAACCCATTTAAAAAAAAAAAAAAAATTGTTAATAGCAACCTACTTAAAATTTAAAGAGCAACAGTGGCCAAGTTCTAGACATTTCAGTGAAAATTCTAATGGAATATGCCATATTGCAACGTTGCTCAAGAAGAGAACGGTTTTCGATTGCAAACTTTGCCGACCACTCCACCCAGGTGTGTTATTGTTTTACTACTTTTTTTTTTTTTAACACGGCTAAAAATCCTAAAATACCCCTACTCTTAGTGACTACATCACATGGCTAGCGTAGTGGCTACATCGACAGCTTATTCTTCACGCTGTGATCTTTTTCGTGGAGGACTTCGGCTTCTCCGCAATATTTTTTTTTTGTTTTTTTTGTTTTCTATCTCGTAATCATACTTATCTCATCCTAGCGGATTAGAGTACTGTTAAGTTATGTGTTTTTGGGTTTAGCAATGTATTTGAACTTGATGAAAAAGTGTAATTAAGTATGTGTATGTTTAACAATTAGTTTGTCTATAAAAAAAATAAAAAAAGTCAAGCTAACTTAGAAATAAATTAGAAAAATGATTATGCATTTATTTTTTTTATGCAAAGATGAATTTTATTAAAAAAAAAAAAAAAAAACAGATACAGGTCACATGTTCAGCTTCTGGCACTTCTTTACGAGTGTCTATTTGTTTGCTTTCAGCTAGTGGCATTTGTTTACAAGCGTCTATTTGTTTGCTTTTATCCTTTTTTATGAGTGTCTATTTGTTTGCTTTTATCCTTGTATCATTGAAAAAGAGGACAAGTACGCTGGAAATGTTGGCGTGTTTATTATTGGTCTCTAGGTCGAAAAAACTTTAAATTTTGTTATTTTAGTTAATTTAATTGTGGTTGAAAAGCTCAAAAAATTTCTAAAAGTTTTTGTTAAATCATTATTCTTAAGACATTTATTTAAATTTTCTTTTATTATTTACAGATAACTAACTCAAATTATTTCTGGAAAAAAAAAAATTAACCTCAAATACTATATTTCTATTCCATCTAAAAATTAAAAATTAAATGTTTTTACTCTCTTCAAATATCACTTAAAAAATAAAAACTCCATATCAAACAAATACAAACTCAGATCAAGCCCAAGCCCAAGCGCCAACCTTGCCTCCATATTGCACATAACCTTTTTTTTTTTTTTTTTTAACAAACGAGGAAGTTCAAAATTTTTCAAGTATTTGATTACTTTGTGATTAATTGAATCTTGTAATACTCTTACATCTAATCAGCCACAAAGGGCCCTCTTTCAGCCTCAAAGAAATCTGCAACCCTAAGAGCAGAACTTTCGTATCTACTTATCAGCTTATGTAAAAATTTGTCTATTTTAATATAAAAATTTTACTTTTTTATTTTATATATTCAATTTTAAAAAATAGTTACATAAAATTATTTATTTTAGATTACATTTCATTAAATTATTTTTTTATTAATTTATTATTACTCTCTCTCTCTCTCTCTCTCTCTCTCTCTCTCTCTCTCTCTCTCTCTCTCTCTCTCTCTCTCTCTCTCTCTCTCTCTGTATATGATTAAAGAACAATTAAAAAATAGCTTTGCATATGAAAATTAATTATATATATTTACACGACTAATATAACACCAATTCAAATTTACATAAGTTTAAATATACTAACTCATAATCTTTTTTGTTTGAAAGCCAAGATTAAACTATCATATTCAATCACAAATCAAGCAAAACACAAAGTATATTGAGTAAAAATAACAAAAGTTACACATTTTTTATACCATTGATTTATATTACATCAAACAGGTAGACATTCTAAAAATAAGTAATCCAAAAACATTTATTATCTCCATTATATCTGTCGTTTATCTTAAATACACACACACACACACATATATATATATATATATATATATATATATATATATCATTCCAAAATTATAAGTCATACATGTACATATTTACAAAATGACCACATATGAAAAGACTTCTGCAACCGAAGAAATGGATTAAAGTGGCATGATAAATTAATAATTGGGTGGCTCATTGCTGAAAAGAGAGTACGGAATTGGGGAATGGAATTGAAACTGTGAAAGAAGGAAAATAATATGAAAAAAACAAATACAAAAATATGTGGCTGGGGCTGGAAAATCAGATTCCTTGAGGGAGGGCCATCACTTACAAATTAAGATATTTGTTTTTCAACCTATTGGCTAGTATAGATTATTTGGTGTGCCAGGCCTATACACGTGGTTCGCCCCCCTGCCCCCCCGGGACATTCATCCGTAAAAGAGAATTGTGGCCTACACAACTTGGGCCCCTCATTTGTCGAAAATTATATGGTGTACCCGGCATATATGCCTGGTCTCTCACACAGAGCGGGCCCCACAGTGTGTGGGACCCGCCAGTGTGTGAGTGACCCAGCATATATGCCGGGTACGCCATATACCAGCTCCTCATTTGTTGACTCGTGCCCTACCGCCTAATATGCATTTACTATGCCCCAAAAAAGAATTGTGACCAGGTACTTGGTTGTTTTCCCAACAACGAAATTTCTTCCCCGAAGACCCTATAAAATTCTAAGATGATCATACCTAGCTCACTAGCTGGGTCCGCTAACAATTACGTGACTAGTTTTTTTTTTTTTTTGGGTACAAGGGTCAAATTTTAGTAATTGCACTTATATTAGACCATTTACCGTAGATGTGGTATAAATTATACTATTTTGTCACATTAAAACCCTACTTTATTATTTTATCACATTATTTTACAACATCTTATTTATCAGATATTTTATCTTTCAATTCTATACATTAAAATAATATTTACTACACATTAAAATAATATATTCTCTCATTCCTATTAACATCAACAACAGCAACTGTAACATCAACACCGATCACAACGGCAACGACATCAACAGCAACAATACCAACAAACCAACAACAACAACACTAGCAAACTCCAAATCCAAAAACCTCAAAAAAAGAGGGGGAAAAAAAAAAAAAAAAACTCAAACAGACCCAAACTCAAACAAAGGTTAGGGCTGTGGATGTTGGTGGCGAGCGCTAGAGCATGAGGCGGCGAGATCGGCGGCGAGGACTGGCTAGACCGGCGACGAGGACTGAAAAGTGAGGCGGCGAGATCGAGATTGCCAGGGAGGAGTTGACAGAGGCGAGATCGGCAGGGATCGAGACCGATATCGGCGAGATCGGCATGGATCGAACCGATATCGGCGAGATCGGCAGGGATCGAGACCGATATCGGTGAGATCGAGATCGGCAAGGAAGATTTATGGGGAGCTAGGAATCTGATCTGAGAGAGAGACCGGTTGGGAGAGAGAGACTGAGAGACGGATTGTGAGGAGAGAGAAAAAAAAATCAATTAAAGAGGCGAGAGGAGAGAGAAAAGTCTAATAAAAAAATAATAAATATTTATGCCACATCTATCTGTACTGTGGCAAAAATGCAACATCACTGTTCACCGTTGCAAAAATATGGCACATTTGCCACATCTGATAATGCTCCATTTTTATGTTTGGTGTGGTAAATGTGCCAAAAATTTGACATTTGGCACATTTACCATGTCTGCTATGGATGCTCTTAGCGTGACTATTTACTTTGCTTTTTCTCCTTTTTCTTTATATTCTCAATAATATTAAAAAAAGAATTCAAATTGTGTATGATTAGGTAGTTGCCTTTCTCTGAACCCAATAATATTATCAACTTATCCCTTCAAATCAATCATCTATGACTCTTCTCTTTTAAACCCTATACCCATAGATCAATATTAAATTTTTTTTTTTTTAAAAAGTCCAATGAAGAATTATTCAATGTATTATATGAGATCTATACATTATGAGATAAAGGATGTAAATATGAAATGTATGAAACTTTTTTTTTTTTTTTTTTGAATTGAAGATTTTTGTTTTTATTATAAAAAAATAAAAATAATAATAAAAAAGAAGAAGAGAAGAGAAGATTCAAACTTCCAGTAATGAAATGAAATGAACACCATCGCTAGCTACGTCAAAAATCCAACGGCATCAATTCGGTCAAAGTCAACACCGTCCACCATTTCTAGAACCCATCGGACACGTCATCATTTCTAGACGACTAGTAAAAGCTGACGAAGCTAGCGTGATGTCACTGCCTATTGCACGAGTGTAGTGGTATTCAATTCCCGGAGAATTTTGGTGCAGCGCCCACAAGTTGATGTGTACGTGACAGACTAGTTATCTGGGTCCACACATCTGTGGATGTCACACGCCTTAAAGATATGACTCATATGAGAATGAGAATCAGAGGAGAGAAAAGATTAATGTTGGATTAGATTCATGCTGATGCTGATGTTAATTTAAAGTTTAAACCACGTTGGATTCCGAGGGCGATAGTTAACAAAGCAGGAAGACAAGTCATATATATATATATATATATATATATATATATATATATACCAAGAAGAAGGTTAACATTAGGGTTATCAGGGTGAGCAGGTTGACTTCTATGAGTCTCATTCTCAAGGGTATAGTTAATAATGTAATCATTGTAATTTTCATTTTGGGCTGTGAGGTTAACAAGATGTATTTCAAGAGCTTGAAGGGTTCTTGTGAATAGTTCTTTCTGGTTCAATTTGAAAGCAGCTTGGAGATTGTCAAGAATGAGTTTTATGGAATCAGGCAAGTCACTATAGATTCCACTGTGGAATTGTAATTCTTTTGACAAAACTTCCTGCAGAGCAATAATCATGTCACTACTGGAGTATGCAACCTCTGCCGGTACATTCTCCTGAAGGGATGTTGCATAACTGGATGTTACTCCAGAAGATGCGCCTTCATGCATTACAAAGGATCGTCCCGCTGGGAGTCCTTTGTCTTGAGGATAGTCCTGAACAGGAGCTTTCCCCTTGTTCCTCTTCTCTGTCGAAGAAGTCATTACCTTCCACTTATGTGGGGTTTGAATATTTTCTTTCTCCTGCTGGGCAAGGAAAGAAGCATTAAAACCTTTGAAAAGCTTTGCTTTATCAGTTAAATATGAAGCATTAAAACCTTTGAAAAGTTTTGCTTTAAATTTATCATTTAAATATGTTGGTATATATATACGTTGTGCAGGGCAGCAATAAGAAGAAGTAGACTCAGAGGAATAGGCTTTTTGAATGCTGTTGGGGAACATGGTTGACCTAGGGGACTTGTGGTTTCTAGCAGGACTTTCTTTAACAATTTTGGAGTAAACATTATGTAACAAATTATTAGGGAGATGTTCAATAAATTTCTTGTGCTTAATTTCTTGTTGAAGGAAATTAAGATGCTTAACTTTAGCATGAATAAGATTAAAAACACCATTGTCACCATGTTTTGAACAAAACTGATAATAGTAAAATGAGGCGGCAGAGCCAGCCAAGCAGTTTATAGCAAAATAATTGAAAATACTGAAAGCAATATAATTGAAAGTAAGGCGGTAGAACCGGCCAAGCAGTTATATCAAAATACTTGAAAGTAAAGGCAGTTATATTGAACTGTATGGCGGCAGGGCCGTCCAAGCAGTTATATCAAAATAAACAAAGTATTGAAAACAGAAGTGTTTATTGAAAGTAGTTCAAAACACTTACAGCAGTAGTAGTTACTAGATTACAGTGATCAATAGTACAAGGCTTGAAGGCTAGTCATCAATCTAGTTACAAGCTTTGTGGGAAATAGTGGGAATTTCTAAGGGGTAGCTCTCAGACAACTCTGAAGTAAGCTTACAAAGAAAAGTCTCTCACAAAGAGAAAAATCTCCCAAAGAAAATTCTGTGTTCAACAATAAGGGACAACCCCCCTTAAATAGGCAAAAATTAGTGAATAGTAAAAGTGACGTGAATAGTGACGTGAATAGTAAAAGTGAATAGTGACGTTTTTACTATTCATATCAGGACCCGTGAGGGGTATCAAAAACAGTAGAAAGCTTCAGTAGCGCCTTTTTAGGAGCCAAAAGTATCTTGTCGTGGAGTGTCACAGGCAGTCAATAAGGGAATCAAATCAATAAGAGAATCATTTCCAGGTAGCAATTGGTGAAGACAGCAGCATTATCTTTGGCGTGCAATGCCAAAAGTAGTCAGGATGAAAGTTGGTGTTGGTGAGTAAATGTTCATGAGCATGCGTAGAGTTGCCATCAAGTAGTCAAGGAAGACCATCATAATGTTGCATGTACCATGTGACATTATTGGTGGCAATTGTTGCCATAAAGTGAACAAAGATGACCATAACAAAGAAGGTTCTTATGTAGCATTATTGGTGATAGCATTAGTAGTATTCTTGGCCTTTTGTGCTGGCTAGGCAAATATAATTAATGGGATCCAGTAGAAGCTCCTTCTGAAGGATAATCCCAAACTTGGCAAGGGTCCCACGGGGGATCTTCATTACATTCGTGACCATGATAGGTGCAGTATTTATTGCAAAGTCCACAATAAAACATAAGATCATAAACAGGATCTCTTGTGAGAAATATTCTTGGGTCAGCATAACTTGTCCATTGGAGATGGCGGACAGCTGAAGCATAGGGTTTATTTATGAAAACAGTAATTCTATCTGTGCTGCCAACGAAATGGTAATCTTTCCATAATTCGTGACTGACATCTAGAATTTGATTATTGAAATAACTGCTCCAACATTCAGCAAGAGCAAATGGCAGTTTGTGGGAAACATAAGTATTGCCATCATACCATTGGCCTTGGTAAGTATACCCGTTAATAAGGACAAGGTGCTTGGAGGGTTGAACATTCATCCAATCATTTATCATCCATTTTGGAAGAGTACTCCAGCATCGAATAGTAACAAGAGGGCCCTCATTTTCAATAGCTTTTTTGATAATATCCGGAAATTGACTAATTTGGCTATGGTCCGTTATTTTTATGAACCGTATGAAGCCAGATTCAAACATTTGGGATAACCAGAAGGGATCCCCAAAAACATTTCTCTTAGAATCATCCTCATAATTGATCAAAAGGCCAGGAAAAGGGTGACTCTTCTCATGGACTCGGAGACTATGTTTGAAATGCTTTTCCCATTTCTTTTTCAAGTAAACACTACTGGGACCATTGGGCTCCATAAGAGTTGGAGTAATTAGAATCAATATTTTGAAATATTTGAGCCAAAGATCAAGATCCTTGGTCATAGCCTTACTCTCAAAAATACGAGCTTGTATTTCTGGGGGCAAGTTGGCAACAGCACTTCTTATGGCGGATTGAGACTTAGGACTCAATCGTGCATAATCAGTACCCATTATGGTCTTATGATCATCCATTGAATGGATTTCCTCCCTGCCAAGGAGTTGACCAAGAAGAAGGTTAACATTAGGGTTATCAGGGTGAGCAGGTTGACTTCTATGAGTCTCATTCTCAAGGGTATAGTTAATAATGTAATCATTGTAATTTTCATTTTGGGCTGTGAGGTTAACAAGATGTATTTCAAGAGCTTGAAGGGTTCTTGTGAATAGTTCTTTCTGGTTCAATTTGAAAGCAGCTTGGAGATTGTCAAGAATGAGTTTTATGGAATCAGGCAAGTCACTATAGATTCCACTGTGGAATTGTAATTCTTTTGACAAAACTTCCTGCAGAGCAATAATCATGTCACTACTGGAGTATGCAACCTCTGCCGGTACATTCTCCTGAAGGGATGTTGCATAACTGGATGTTACTCCAGAAGATGCGCATTCATGCATTACAAAGGATCGTCCCGCTGGGAGTCCTTTGTCTTGAGGATAGTCCTGAACAGGAGCTTTCCCCTTGTTCCTCTTCTCTGTCGAAGAAGTCATTACCTTCCACTTATGTGGGGTTTGAATATTTTCTTTCTCCTGCTGGGCAAGGAAAGAAGCATTAAAACCTTTGAAAAGCTTTGCTTTATCAGTTAAATATGAAGCATTAAAACCTTTGAAAAGTTTTGCTTTAAATTTATCATTTAAATATGTTGGTATATATATACGTTGTGCAGGGCAGCAATAAGAAGAAGTAGACTCAGAGGAATAGGCTTTTTGAATGCTGTTGGGGAACATGGTTGACCTAGGGGACTTGTGGTTTCTAGCAGGACTTTCTTTAACAATTTTGGAGTAAACATTATGTAACAAATTATTAGGGAGATGTTCAATAAATTTCTTGTGCTTAATTTCTTGTTGAAGGAAATTAAGATGCTTAACTTTAGCATGAATAAGATTAAAAACACCATTGTCACCATGTTTTGAACAAAATTTGAATTTCACTTTTTGTCCAAAGGGATCAGTAGTAATACCATCATGTTCAACAAGAAAGGGATACAAAGAAGCAATGAAAGGCAGTCCAAGTATCACTTTATCAGTCATATTTTTAACAAGCACAGAAGGTATTTTAAAACAAACATCAGAATGGCAAACATGAGCATTGCTCAATTCATATTTAATTTTCATTTGTGTGCCATTAGCAGATACCAATCTTTCAGTTGATTTTTCAAAATATTCAGAAGGGATCAAACCTTCTTGAATGCAATTAACATCAGCACCAGAATCAATCATGGCAATAGTATCAAAAGCATAATCATGTGAAACAACAATCCTAACTTTAGTAAACCATTTCGGAGGCATCATATGTTTAACAAGAGCAAGTTGATTATCATTCCAAGTAATAAGATTATCAGGAATCAAATTTTCAGAAACATTACCAGAAGGAGGAGTTTGTTGAGAAGATCCTTCTCCATCTTGGTGCTCATCATTGTCAGACAGATTTTTATCCAAATTTTTATCAATTTTAAGAATTAACAGTTCTTGTTTAAGATCAACATTGTCTTTTTTAATATTTTTAACATCATTTTTTAATTGAATTATCTCTTGTTTAACAGTGTTAATTTCTTTTTGGAGATCGTTAACAGTTATTTCTTTGGATTTATTTTTATTAAATCTTTCCAGAGTTTCTTCAAAGTTAATAGGAGCTTTGAGTTTTTTAACAGTTTTTTCTCTTGTTAAGTTTTGTTTAAACTTATCAAGGAGTTCTTTTTGAAGCATAGAGTTTTCAATTTTAGCAATAGTGGTTAATAACAAATGTTCTTGTTCTTCCTCTTTTGTCATAACATTAATAGATTTCATAGCATTACAACAAGATCCTTTACAACCAAATCTAATATTAGGTGTATCAGTAGAATCACAAGACTGATAAGACGAATCTGATGAGGAGGAGAAATCCTCTTCATAAGACTCACTTGAAACAGCAGATTCAAGAATCTGAAACAGTTCATTTTGATCATTATCATTAATGTTTAACATTTTTAATTTGTTTTTCAGTTTACCAGGCTTTTGGGTACAGTCTTTACTGAAATGGCCAAATTTGCCACAGTTAAAGCACTTACCTTTACCTGACCTCTGTTTAACATGTTTTCTAAAAGAAGGTTTCTTTTCAGAAGAATAATAATCATTGGGTTTAACAAAATGAGATCTGTATCTTTTATGCTTTTTATGGGAATATCTTTTGTAAACCTTATCATGTTTACTTTTTCCTTTTTGCCTGGAAGGGGCAATAGGAGGTAAACCATACTGTTCACAGAAATTACCCATTTCATATTTAGCTTTCTTTTTGTTTTTTAATTGTTGTCGTAAATATTTTTCATCATTACACATGTTAATACCAAGTTTTTTAATAGTACTGAAAATATCACCATAAGTCAAATTATCATAATCAATAGAATCACTTTTACCCATTAGTTCTTGTTTTACCTTATGAGCAAAGATAGGAGGAAGGCCATCAATAAACTTCTCTTTCCAGTAAGCTTTTTGGGAATCATTCCGAAGCATAACCCTGGAGAGAAAGACATCTTGGTACCATCTATAATCAGACATAGTAGGACATTTCAAATTATTCAAATAATCAGAAATGCGAGATGAAATATTAGATGGAGTACCAACAAAATGTTTGAGTATGGTATAGACCAAGGTATTGACACCATCAGGAATACCTCGACCAATATCTTCATCAAAAATAGGCATGCCATCATCATCTTTTTTAACAGAATGTTTAATAAGTTCTCTGGATTCTTCTGTGAGATGTTTATCCCACCAACCACGAAGAGTGCCAGAAAAACCAGTGACAAGCAAGTTAACAACATCAGGATGATCAAGATCACTATGATTGTTCATGTATGCAAAACCAACCATAGACATGTGAGCCATTTTGTTAATAATTTCTTGTTCAGACAAACCATCAATATTCCATTCATACATTTTATCAGCAGAAACAGCAAATTGAGTTTGAAAAGATCTCTCTTCAAACTGCATGTCAGGAGGAGTAGGTTTGGGATACCAGTTTTTTGTAAAAGACATGGAATTGGGTTTTCCAATGAATCTTTTAATTGCTGGTTGCAAATCATCAAAAGCATTTTCATAGGAAACATGAGAAGATGATTCAAAATCTGTTGTTTCTTCAAAAACAGGTTCTTTTTCATTTCTTGAAATAGCACAAGCAGCACTTTTGGATGCAAAAGCCTGTTCGGTTTTAACCTTTAAATCAGAAAGCATTTTTTCAACTTTGTCAAGAGTTGAATTTTGGGAAGCAACTAGATCAACAGTTTTACTCTGAGAAGTTTTGAAATTAATTTTTTCTCTTTGATCGTTCAAATCAATCAAAGGAATCTCAGGTTTTGGAACAATAGTTTTTTGAACAATTTTTTCTTCAATACGGTCAAGCTGTTGACCAATGATATGCAAAGATTCATTAGCAAAATTGTTTTGTTCAATAATAGCAGAAACAGGGGTTTTGTCATCAGCAATTTTGAAAGGGGAGGCTTTGACCTCAACACTTTCAGAACCACTTTGACAAGTAATCAAAACGGCTTCAAGAGGAGGATGACTAGACCGTACAACGGTTTTGTCTGGTTTAACAAAATTAGATTTTCTAATAACATTTAAATAGTTAGTATGAACATCATTTTTTGAAACATAATAATTTTCAAGATAATCAAAAAACAAAATATGTTTTCCTTCTTCAACCATTTTTTCTTTCCATTTCCTTTTGACTCTGTCTTTTTCTGACTGAGCAAAATTATCTTGATAATATTTCCTTTTAGGACGGTTTTTTAACAACATAAATTCATTATATAGAAAAACCATATCATATTCAAAAGGTTCGAGTCTATTAACAACTCGTAATGAATTATGAAAAACAGGAGTTTCAATAGGAGGAAAATCAGTAGCAGAAGGAGCATCAGATTTTGCATCATCATCATCATTAGCATTTTGAGTATCATCAAGAGGAAAATCAGTTTTGGTTGAATAAAAAGCATTGCTAACTTGGGAATTGTTGCTAGCAACTCCTTTTAGCTTTAAATCTTGTTTTCGAAAATTCTTTTTCAAAAACTCATCAATTTCATGATCTCTTTTAGCAAGACTTTCAGATCCAGCAAAGGAATGTCTTCCTTCGTTGATTCTCAAAGGCTTGTTTTGAGGTAAACAAGTATCATCATCAAAATGTATTTTAACAGTACCATCAGCAAATTGTTGAATATGACTGAGATCAAGTTCATCAAAAACAGGTTTTAAAAGTTTAACAGGAGGTGTTTCTTTTTCCAAAGTCCATTCTTTAGGAAGAGTAATGTCTTCCCATTTAATCATTTTAGGAACACGGATTCGAGCATCAGGAGTGGAACATTGAATTAACATAGTATTACCAGCAGGATCTCTATCCTTAGAACAAGGAGTCAGTTGAGAACCAAGCAAACGATAGTAAATACGGTAAATAAGAGCAAAAGGTCTACTACCATCATCCATATCATAACCAGATGTCAATACGTTCAAAGTTAAAGCTTTAACAATATTAGGATCATCAAGTGCAATAGCAAGATCAGGATAACAATCAAAGTAAACAGGACCATCATACAAAGAAGCAGTAATCATGCCAAGAATGCTATCATTAAATTGTCTAAATCTAGCATCACGTAAACACATAAGCACAGAAGCATTGATACCTTTTCTTGTTAAAGGTTTAACAGCAACTTGAACAAGTCCAATGTGTAAATATTTAACTTTCTTAGTCATAAAACTGTTAATATCTTTCTTGGAAAATAAACAGCATTTTTCATGTAACTTTGAAATAGAAAAAGTTTGTTCAACAGTTCTAACTCTATATTCAGAGAAAACAGTATTTTCAGACCAACCAAGTTCATAAACAGATTTAGTAGAAACTTTGGGTATGTTCCATTTTCTAAAATCAGGGTACTCACTTTTCTCTACAGTGTGATCTTCTTCATTCACAATATCAGGAGGACAACCAGTCCTGGAGCTAATAGAGGAATTGGATCTCCACATTTTTACTATAACTATCCTAGTTATAACACTCAGTTATCATGTTTTTCTCGCAACCGTTGCATTTCGTAACACATACCGCAATCAACCCTTTTTCCTCTCACGCCCTCAACGCCTCACTCTCGGCTTACACGGGCCTTACTGTTCGGACTCGGGAATTCACTTTACGACTACGGTGGCGCCAACGACGGCAAGATCGACACAACAACGAAGGGTCACAAGGTCAGACAGATACAGGAAAAACAGGGAAACACAACAACTCTACCGGCGGCCAAGGAAAGAATGGCTCTGATACCACAAAGGGAGGGGGACCACGCAGCAGATAGGGAGGAAGCACAACTGATAATAGTAAAATGAGGCGGCAGAGCCAGCCAAGCAGTTTATAGCAAAATAATTGAAAATACTGAAAGCAATATAATTGAAAGTAAGGCGGTAGAACCGGCCAAGCAGTTATATCAAAATACTTGAAAATAAAAGCAGTTATATTGAACCGTATGGCGGCAGGGCCGTCCAAGCAGTTATATCAAAATAAACAAAGTATTGAAAACAGAAGTGTTTATTGAAAGTAGTTCAAAACACTTACAGCAGTAGTAGTTACTAGATTACAGTGATCAATAGTACAAGGCTTGAAGGCTAGTCATCAATCTAGTTACAAGCTTTGTGGGAAATAGTGGGAATTTCTAAGGGGTAGCTCTCAGACAACTCTGAAGTAAGCTTACAAAGAAAAGTCTCTCACAAAGAGAAAAATCTCCCAAAGAAAATTCTGTGTTCAACAATAAGGGACAACCCCCCTTAAATAGGCAAAAATTAGTGAATAGTAAAAGTGACGTGAATAGTGACGTGAATAGTAAAAGTGAATAGTGACGTTTTTACTATTCATATCAGGACCCGTGAGGGGTATCAAAAACAGTAGAAAGCTTCAGTAGCGCCTTTTTAGGAGCCAAAAGTATCTTGTCGTGGAGTGTCACAGGCAGTCAATAAGGGAATCAAATCAATAAGAGAATCATTTCCAGGTAGCAATTGGTGAAGACAGCAGCATTATCTTTGGCGTGCAATGCCAAAAGTAGTCAGGATGAAAGTTGGTGTTGGTGAGTAAATGTTCATGAGCATGCGTAGAGTTGCCATCAAGTAGTCAAGGAAGACCATCATAATGTTGCATGTACCATGTGACATTATTGGTGGCAATTGTTGCCATAAAGTGAACAAAGATGACCATAACAAAGAAGGTTCTTATGTAGCATTATTGGTGATAGCATTAGTAGTATTCTTGGCCTTTTGTGCTGGCTAGGCAAATATAATTAATGGGATCCAGTAGAAGCTCCTTCTGAAGGATAATCCCAAACTTGGCAAGGGTCCCACGGGGATCTTCATTACATTCGTGACCATGATAGGTGCAGTATTTATTGCAAAGTCCACAATAAAACATAGGATCATAAACAGGATCTCTTGTGAGAAATATTCTTGGGTCAGCATAACTTGTCCATTGGAGATGGCGGACAGCTGAAGCATAGGGTTTATTTATGAAAACAGTAATTCTATCTGTGCTGCCAACGAAATGGTAATCTTTCCATAATTCGTGACTGACATCTAGAATTTGATTATTGAAATAACTGCTCCAACATTCAGCAAGAGCAAATGGCAGTTTGTGGGAAACATAAGTATTGCCATCATACCATTGGCCTTGGTAAGTATACCCGTTAATAAGGACAAGGTGCTTGGAGGGTTGAACATTCATCCAATCATTTATCATCCATTTTGGAAGAGTACTCCAGCATCGAATAGTAACAAGAGGGCCCTCATTTTCAATAGCTTTTTTGATAATATCCGGAAATTGACTAATTTGGCTATGGTCCGTTATTTTTATGAACCGTATGAAGCCAGATTCAAACATTTGGGATAACCAGAAGGGATCCCCAAAAACATTTCTCTTAGAATCATCCTCATAATTGATCAAAAGGCCAGGAAAAGGGTGACTCTTCTCATGGACTCGGAGACTATGTTTGAAATGCTTTTCCCATTTCTTTTTCAAGTAAACACTACTGGGACCATTGGGCTCCATAAGAGTTGGAGTAATTAGAATCAATATTTTGAAATATTTGAGCCAAAGATCAAGATCCTTGGTCATAGCCTTACTCTCAAAAATACGAGCTTGTATTTCTGGGGGCAAGTTGGCAACAGCACTTCTTATGGCGGATTGAGACTTAGGACTCAATCGTGCATAATCAGTACCCATTATGGTCTTATGATCATCCATTGAATGGATTTCCTCCCTGCCAAGGAGTTGACCAAGAAGAAGGTTAACATTAGGGTTATCAGGGTGAGCAGGTTGACTTCTATGAGTCTCATTCTCAAGGGTATAGTTAATAATGTAATCATTGTAATTTTCATTTTGGGCTGTGAGGTTAACAAGATGTATTTCAAGAGCTTGAAGGGTTCTTGTGAATAGTTCTTTCTGGTTCAATTTGAAAGCAGCTTGGAGATTGTCAAGAATGAGTTTTATGGAATCAGGCAAGTCACTATAGATTCCACTGTGGAATTGTAATTCTTTTGACAAAACTTCCTGCAGAGCAATAATCATGTCACTACTGGAGTATGCAACCTCTGCCGGTACATTCTCCTGAAGGGATGTTGCATAACTGGATGTTACTCCAGAAGATGCGCATTCATGCATTACAAAGGATCGTCCCGCTGGGAGTCCTTTGTCTTGAGGATAGTCCTGAACAGGAGCTTTCCCCTTGTTCCTCTTCTCTGTCGAAGAAGTCATTACCTTCCACTTATGTGGGGTTTGAATATTTTCTTTCTCCTGCTGGGCAAGGAAAGAAGCATTAAAACCTTTGAAAAGCTTTGCTTTATCAGTTAAATATGAAGCATTAAAACCTTTGAAAAGTTTTGCTTTAAATTTATCATTTAAATATGTTGGTATATATATACGTTGTGCAGGGCAGCAATAAGAAGAAGTAGACTCAGAGGAATAGGCTTTTTGAATGCTGTTGGGGAACATGGTTGACCTAGGGGACTTGTGGTTTCTAGCAGGACTTTCTTTAACAATTTTGGAGTAAACATTATGTAACAAATTATTAGGGAGATGTTCAATAAATTTCTTGTGCTTAATTTCTTGTTGAAGGAAATTAAGATGCTTAACTTTAGCATGAATAAGATTAAAAACACCATTGTCACCATGTTTTGAACAAAATTTGAATTTCACTTTTTGTCCAAAGGGATCAGTAGTAATACCATCATGTTCAACAAGAAAGGGATACAAAGAAGCAATGAAAGGCAGTCCAAGTATCACTTTATCAGTCATATTTTTAACAAGCACAGAAGGTATTTTAAAACAAACATCAGAATGGCAAACATGAGCATTGCTCAATTCATATTTAATTTTCATTTGTGTGCCATTAGCAGATACCAATCTTTCAGTTGATTTTTCAAAATATTCAGAAGGGATCAAACCTTCTTGAATGCAATTAACATCAGCACCAGAATCAATCATGGCAATAGTATCAAAAGCATAATCATGTGAAACAACAATCCTAACTTTAGTAAACCATTTCGGAGGCATCATATGTTTAACAAGAGCAAGTTGATTATCATTCCAAGTAATAAGATTATCAGGAATCAAATTTTCAGAAACATTACCAGAAGGAGGAGTTTGTTGAGAAGATCCTTCTCCATCTTGGTGCTCATCATTGTCAGACAGATTTTTATCCAAATTTTTATCAATTTTAAGAATTAACAGTTCTTGTTTAAGATCAACATTGTCTTTTTTAATATTTTTAACATCATTTTTTAATTGAATTATCTCTTGTTTAACAGTGTTAATTTCTTTTTGGAGATCGTTAACAGTTATTTCTTTGGATTTATTTTTATTAAATCTTTCCAGAGTTTCTTCAAAGTTAATAGGAGCTTTGAGTTTTTTAACAGTTTTTTCTCTTGTTAAGTTTTGTTTAAACTTATCAAGGAGTTCTTTTTGAAGCATAGAGTTTTCAATTTTAGCAATAGTGGTTAATAACAAATGTTCTTGTTCTTCCTCTTTTGTCATAACATTAATAGATTTCATAGCATTACAACAAGATCCTTTACAACCAAATCTAATATTAGGTGTATCAGTAGAATCACAAGACTGATAAGACGAATCTGATGAGGAGGAGAAATCCTCTTCATAAGACTCACTTGAAACAGCAGATTCAAGAATCTGAAACAGTTCATTTTGATCATTATCATTAATGTTTAACATTTTTAATTTGTTTTTCAGTTTACCAGGCTTTTGGGTACAGTCTTTACTGAAATGGCCAAATTTGCCACAGTTAAAGCACTTACCTTTACCTGACCTCTGTTTAACATGTTTTCTAAAAGAAGGTTTCTTTTCAGAAGAATAATAATCATTGGGTTTAACAAAATGAGATCTGTATCTTTTATGCTTTTTATGGGAATATCTTTTGTAAACCTTATCATGTTTACTTTTTCCTTTTTGCCTGGAAGGGGCAATAGGAGGTAAACCATACTGTTCACAGAAATTACCCATTTCATATTTAGCTTTCTTTTTGTTTTTTAATTGTTGTCGTAAATATTTTTAAGGCAGAGCCAGCCAAGCATTTATATGAACTTGGTTGTTCAAAAGAGCCTTCTGGTAATGTTCAAAAGCATAATCATGTGAAACAACAATCCTAACTTTAGTAAACCATTTCGGAGGCATCATATGTTTAACAAGAGCAAGTTGATTATCATTCCAAGTAATAAGATTATCAGGAATCAAATTTTCAGAAACATTACCAGAAGGAGGAGTTTGTTGAGAAGATCCTTCTCCATCTTGGTGCTCATCATTGTCAGACAGATTTTTATCCAAATTTTTATCAATTTTAAGAATTAACAGTTCTTGTTTAAGATCAACATTGTCTTTTTTAATATTTTTAACATCATTTTTTAATTGAATTATCTCTTGTTTAACAATGTTAATTTCTTTTTGGAGATCGTTAACAGTTATTTCTTTGGATTTATTTTTATTAAATCTTTCCAGAGTTTCTTCAAAGTTAATAGGAGCTTTGAGTTTTTTAACAGTTTTTTCTCTTGTTAAGTTTTGTTTAAACTTATCAAGGAGTTCTTTTTGAAGCATAGAGTTTTCAATTTTAGCAATAGTGGTTAATAACAAATGTTCTTGTTCTTCCTCTTTTGTCATAACATTAATAGATTTCATAGCATTACAACAAGATCCTTTACAACCAAATCTAATATTAGGTGTATCAGTAGAATCACAAGACTGATAAGACGAATCTGATGAGGAGGAGAAATCCTCTTCATAAGACTCACTTGAAACAGCAGATTCAAGAATCTGAAACAGTTCATTTTGATCATTATCATTAATGTTTAACATTTTTAATTTGTTTTTCAGTTTACCAGGCTTTTGGGTACAGTCTTTACCGAAATGGCCAAATTTGCCACAGTTAAAGCACTTACCTTTACCCGATCTTTGTTTAACATGTTTTCTAAAAGCAGGTTTCTTTTCAGAAGAATAATAATCATTGGGTTTAACAAAATGAGATCTGTATCTTTTATGCTTTTTATGGGAATATCTTTTGTAAACCTTATCATGTTTACTTTTTCCTTTTTGCCTGGAAGGGGCAATAGGAGGTAAACCATACTGTTCACAGAAATTACCCATTTCATATTTAGCTTTCTTTTTATTTTTTAATTGTTGTCGTAAATATTTTTCATCATTACACATGTTAATACCAAGTTTTTTAATAGTGCTGAAAATATCACCATAAGTCAAATTATCATAATCAATAGAATCACTTTTACCCATTAGTTCTTGTTTTACCTTATGAGCAAAGATAGGAGGAAGGCCATCAATAAACTTCTCTTTCCAGTAAGCTTTTTGGGAATCATTCCGAAGCATAACCCTGGAGAAGACATCTTGGTACCATCTATAATCAGACATAGTAGGACATTTCAAATTATTCAGATAATCAGAAATGCGAGATGAAATATTAGATGGAGTACCAACAAAATGTTTAAGAATAGTATAGACCAAGGTATTGACACCATCAGGAATACCTCGACCAATATCTTCATCAAAAATAGGCATGCCATCATCATCTTTTTTAACAGAATGTTTAATAAGTTCTCTGGATTCTTCTGTGAGATGTTTATCCCACCAACCACGAAGAGTTCCAGAAAATCCAGTGACAAGCAAGTTAACAACATCAGGATGATCAAGATCACTATGATTGTTCATGTATGCAAAACCAACCATAGACATGTGAGCCATTTTGTTAATAATTTCTTGTTCAGACAAACCATCAATATTCCATTCATACATTTTATCAGCAGAAACAGCAAACTGAGTTTGAAAAGATCTTTCTTCAAACTGCATGTCAGGAGGAGTAGGTTTGGGATACCAATTTTTTGTAAAAGACATGGAATTGGGTTTTCCAATGAATCTTTTAATTGCTGGTTGCAAATCATCAAAAGCATTTTCATAGGAAACATGAGAAGATGATTCAGAATCTGTTGTTTCTTCAAAAACAGGTTCTTTTTCATTTCTTGAAATAGCACAAGCAGCACTTTTGGATGCAGAAGCCTGTTCGGTTTTAACCTTTAAATCAGAAAGCATTTTTTCAACTTTGTCAAGAGTTGAATTTTGGGAAGCAACTAGATCAACAGTTTTACTCTGAGAAGTTTTGAAATTAATTTTTTCTCTTTGATCGTTCAAATCAATCAAAGGAATCTCAGGTTTTGGAACAATAGTTTTTTGAACAATTTTTTCTTCAATACGGTCAAGCTGTTGACCAATGATATGCAAAGATTCATTAGCAAAATTGTTTTGTTCAATAATAGCAGAAACAGGGGTTTTGTCATCAGCAATTTTGAAAGGGGAGGCATCCAAAAGTGCTGCTTGTGCTATTTCAAGAAATGAAAAAGAACCTGTTTTTGAAGAAACAACAGATTCTGAATCATCTTCTCATGTTTCCTATGAAAATGCTTTTGATGATTTGCAACCAGCAATTAAAAGATTCATTGGAAAACCCAATTCCATGTCTTTTACAAAAAACTGGTATCCCAAACCTACTCCTCCTGACATGCAGTTTGAAGAAAGATCTTTTCAAACTCAATTTGCTGTTTCTGCTGATAAAATGTATGAATGGAATATTGATGGTTTGTCTGAACAAGAAATTATTAACAAAATGGCTCACATGTCTATGGTTGGTTTTGCATACATGAACAATCATAGTGATCTTGATCATCCTGATGTTGTTAACTTGCTTGTCACTGGTTTTTCTGGCACTCTTCGTGGTTGGTGGGATAAACATCTCACAGAAGAATCCAGAGAACTTATTAAACATTCTGTTAAAAAAGATGATGATGGCATGCCTATTTTTGATGAAGACATTGGTCGAGGTATTCCTGATGGTGTCAATACCTTGGTCTATACTATTCTCAAACATTTTGTTGGTACTCCATCTAATATTTCATCTCGCATTTCTGATTATCTGAATAATTTGAAATGTCCTACTATGTCTGATTATAGATGGTACCAAGATGTCTTTCTCTCCAGGGTTATGCTTCGGAATGATTCCCAAAAAGCTTACTGGAAAGAGAAGTTTATTGATGGCCTTCCTCCTATCTTTGCTCATAAGGTAAAACAAGAACTAATGGGTAAAAGTGATTCTATTGATTATGATAATTTGACTTATGGTGATATTTTCAGCACTATTAAAAAACTTGGTATTAACATGTGTAATGATGAAAAATATATATATATATATATATATAAGGGAAAAAATTTAAGTATAATATTTTACTGTTCTTTACCTTTTCTATTTAAGATTGAATTGTATGGCTAATTAACTAAAAAATACACTTTAATTCCATGAAGAAAAATTTACATAGCAAAATCTTAAGAGGGGAACCTAAGAAACAGCACCTAAATACTTTACCTAAGTTTTACCCATATAAATATATAGAGATTTTCTAACATGTGCTCTTAAGGCATATATTAATAATCAATTTTAAGAAAATTTTTATGGAAAAACAAAAAAGTAATTAACTGTTCCGACAATTTTTTCAATTCTCTATAAAAATTTTTTTAAAATAGATGTGTGTTCTAAAGGCATACATTAACCGACCCATATATATATATATATATACATATATTTTTAATATAAAAGGTATAACTTTATTGATTTTCAAAAGTCTTTTTGGATAGATTTTCAAAAGTAGTACTAAACATACTAGTTTGTTGGCCCTCTAGTCTTTTAGAAAAAATAAAACATCTCATAAACAAATCGATAGTGGGGGCCATCTGTAAAAGTTTATGCAATGACCACGAATTTTGAAGGCAAAATAGAATCAAAGACTAGAAAAAGTAACTGCTCACAAGAGATGGTCAATAAAGGAATGAATATATAGGCATTGAAAATGATATCTATATAAATTTGGGTTTCTTTTACTTCTTATGTTGAATCACAGTTGTCAAACGTAAAAAAATCATATCGTGAATCAATTTTTATTTTTTTCGTATCGTGTATCGTAAGATACACAAATACTTAATAAAATTTATAAAAAAATTATAAATATACATATATAAAGAATATATTCGTTATAAATTTAAATATATTTAACTAATGACTAATTTATTCATCACCTATGTAATAACATTTAACAAGCTAACTAAATAAATCAAACTAGCATGTGTACATAACATACACATTAACATTACTAGGATACGATACGTTTGGTATACTGAATAGGGATTATGATAGGATTTGTAATCTCTATTACTAGTAATAAAGTGTGTTATAATATAATAACTAAACATATTTATTAGTTTCGTTGTGAGTTATAACATTAGAATGAAACTTAACATATATTTTAGAATTATTTTTAAATTTAAGAGAGATATATGCTATTTTTTATGATTTTTTATTTTTATAATCGTTAGATGCATATGGAAAGTTTGTTTATTTGGAAATATATTAAGTTTTGAAACTATTGCACTTATTAAGGAATAACTAATACAACCTTTTAAAGAAGAATAATTATTCCTCATTTTGAAGAATAGCTATTCATAAGAAATTACTATTCCTTGTAATTAAAACATAACCAAACTAAACAATAGTAATTACTATTATACTATAGCGCCTATTACAGTCTATCAAACATGCCCTTAAATTCAAAAGTGATAATATATTGCAACTGACTCAAAAATAATAATTTATTTTCATCATATTCATCAAATTGCCTAATCAACCCCGCCTAAGTCAACGCTATCATTATGTTTATAATTTTGCAAATTTATTTTTTCATTAAAATTTTCTTCATCGTCATTCGTCATTAACATTTGCTATCTCTTCTTGTTCTTTCCATTTTAATAAATTTTTTATAAAATTTTTTTGGCATTTTGTTTCTTGGACTTATAACAATAATGATAAAAATAAAAAATTTATGAAATAAATTTGTAAATATTAAAGTGAAAGGAAAGTATGTATTGTGTAGTCCAATTGTAGGAGAGAGGAGAAAAAAACTTAAGAATATGTTATTTTAGTAAGCTAAATTAAGTAAACTAATAATTTTGTATTAAAAATAAGTCTAACAACTTGTTAGATTCAACTAAAAGTACAAATTTTAATAAAAAAAAAAATCTCAAAACAGGAAATTAGGGAATGCGAAAGGCAATTGAGGGAGCACAAATTATTGGCAAGGATTGCAAGTTCGTTCAATCCTTTATATGTCTATATCATTTGCCTGTGAAAGCTAAATGTATATCGTTCAAAAGTAAAAAGCTTAAGCTAAATGTGTGTCGTTTAAAAGTAAAAAGCTTGAGAAAAGGCAAAACAAATCCACAAGCCCGACATTTATGAAATCACAAAGAAGTACTTGGTGGAAGAGGAGGAGAGGAAGAAGAAAGAAAGAACTTGAGACAATGGTATTTTTTGGAAGGGAGGAATGTCATGTGTTTAATTTATTTTAATTAGTTTTGGATAAATAATGATATAAATATTTTTTTTTTCACAAATAAATTTGCTTGGTTTAGAATTACTTGGTTTAGTTTGTATTAGGATTAGTTTTATTGATATATTATCGGAAATTAATATATTTTTTTTATCTATTTGGAAGTTTGTCTTGTACAAATTTAAACGTTAAAAATGAATAAAGAATAGTCATAGTCCTCATGGATTTTTTAATTACAAATCATTAGCTAGTTTAACTTGAAAGCCAGGACTTTCTTAAAGTTTTCCATTTTTATAACTTTGGACCCCACAAAGCAAATAATACAAAAGTAGGTTTTAATTAGCTCACGAATAATATTTCTTGTCATAAAATAAAAGATTTATAGTTCAAATTTCATTTACATCAAAAATCAATAAATATTTTAACTAAAAGATAAAAAACAATTATAATGAAATGTTGAAATTTCATCAACTTTTTTTTTTTATATAATTTTAAAAAGTAAGATGGTGGGGTACAATTGGGTATCTTGGGCGTCAAAGCCTTTATAATTAAACTTTAAAGTCGTCCACATCATTGATTTTTATAGAATTTGTAGAAGCAATATAAAAATTAAAAAATCCAACAATTATCTGAAGAAGATCTACGTTGTTGATGTTTAGAGCATCTTGATTGGGTTTTACAGCCACCAATTTTGAAACTTTTCAAAGTTGAGAAAAAAGCTTCAAAACTTTCATGGTTTATGTTGGATTTCTGTGCTGTTGCAGATAAATTTGTGTATTAAGCTACATGGTTGCTTTAGGCTTTCTGGAATAACTATGGCAGTCTACAAGAAAGAATACAACAATAAAAAACTTGGAACTACAGATTTTTTATATTTTACTGAGGACCTCTGCCACTGGAGTTTGGCAATGGTGGTGGTGAAGCCACTGGCAATAGAGGGTGAGAATGAAAGTGAATTTTATTTTTATTTTGAAAGTTTTGAAATATAGCAAGCTTGCTGTGATGCTGACTAGGTTGGTGACCCAGTTGATCGCTAGAAAGCACCGACGCAGGTGTAGGGGTGCTACACCCATGTCCGACACGAGGTGCGGCGGGCGTCACTGGTGCCCGTGCATTGGTACTGTGTCAGAATTTCTTTTTCTTTCTTTTTTTTTTTTTTTTCGTTTCTGGATACGTGTGGATTTGCGTTGACTCGGGCTGATTCGGGTCTAATCGGACCATATTGACCGGCCAAAACCAGCTTTGAATCAAGCCGAAATTTAAGTAAAAATTATAAATAAATAAAAAAGAGTGCATAACGCACCATTTGAACTTGAACATCTTTAAGCCAAAAAAAAAAAAAAAAAACCCTAAAATCTCTCATTCTCCTCACTGCCTCCCTGCCTCTCTTTGCTCTCTGCTCTCTACCTCCCTCCCTATATTTTAATTTCCGAACATCATGGAATGTTTTAGTTCTAAACTTGTGGGTTGTATTTATGAACATCATGTTTTAGTTATTATCTATTATTACTCTTAAATTTGGTATATGTTCATATAATGTGAAAAAGTATGCTTAGCAATATATAGAAAATAAAAGTAAAATAATTTTAATAATTTTTTAATTGCAACACCCGCACCCTACTTTTTCAAAAATTGCTGAGTTTTGCACCCGAACCTGCACTCGCACCCGAATCTAGAAATGCACCCGTACTTCATAGGTTGATCGTCGCTCTACCATTGGCTACATTGTTTTTCTGGGGTATACTCCAATTACATAGGTTTCTTAGAAACAAAGCACTGTTTCCAGGTCTTCTACAAAAGCTGAATACCATAGTTTGGCTTCTACTACTGTTAAGTTATATTGGTTGAGGATGCTTCTTAAAGATCTAGGCATTTATGTTTTTGTTCCTCCTCTTCTATGGCATCCAATTCTGCCTTTCATGCATGTACCAAGTACATTGAGGTCGAATACCATTTCATTAGGGAAAAGGTTTTACATCATGATATTGTTATTCAATTTGTCTCCAATGCAAATCAGCTTGCTGATATTCTTACGAAGTGCCTTACTTCTCCTGCCTATTCCTGATTACGAGCCAATTTCTTACTTCTTATAAGGAATTATTCGATTAAGGGGATGTTAGAGTGTAATCATCCACACATGCTGTTAGTGCTATTGCTAATCTAGTCAGCACTCACACACGTGTTGTCTAAGACAATTAGAGTTAGTTTCAATCATTGATCTGTTATGTAACTGTTAGGCTTGTAATTATATATGTACAAGAATATTCAATTTTTTACTCTCTTTCTCCCTCTATATTCCCCAATTCTTGTTTTAGGTTTAACTCTTTCATTGTTTTCCACAAAGAAACCAATAAAAAATTGGGTCCATTATATAATCATTTTGTTAAAATAGATTAGATTAACACCGTTAACCTCCATTTTCAACTAATTTTCACCTAAAAAATCAATTAAACTAATTTCTCCCAAATCAAACAATAGACCCAAAATAATCAATAACCCATAAGTCCACAGCCAAAAAACATGTGAGTACCAGCGTTGCTAAGTCAACATCACAGTAAACTTCATGCAAAGACTGTGGAGGCATTGATGTGTGCTCAAAATTGGTTATGTACTGAAATCAAAGGTAATCAAATTTACTAGTTAATCTATTAATGAATTATGTTGCTGCATTCTTTATTGTATGATTGAATTTGTTTTACTTTTTTTAGGCCTTTCATCTATTGTAGATGGAATTGAAGCTAATACATTCCAAAACATCCTCGATGATTCTGATGATGAAGAAGAGAGTGGTGTCACAACATTGCGAGAAAGCGAAAATTATTGTTAAAGAACTAGTCAATTTTTATTTTGTTATAAGACAATGTTTATTTTGTTAAAGAACTAGTCAATTATCCTTGATGATTCTATTCATGCAAAGACAATGTTTATTTTATTATAAGAAATTTTGAATAATGTTGTTATATATTAGACTATTTAAGTAATTGGTTTATTTAAATGCTTGGATTTTAAAACATTTTGTTTTGTTGTGATTTATATTATAGTAGCAAAAAATTTATATATATATATATATATATAATTGTATTATGGGCAGGGCAAGTCCTTGCGGGGCCCCAAGGGGTAGGGATGGGGCAAGGTAGTTTGCCCCGCACCCTGGAGCAAGACGAGAACGGGGAAGGGTAACAACTATGCAGGGCAGGGACCAAGACCCTATCATCCTACCCCGCCGGTTGCCATCTCTATGAGCAATCTTAGGCGTCAAGTCGAGAAGGGAAACTTCCATTTGGGTTCTTTAATTGAACTTCGGGTTGTCCACATCACTGCATTTGCCACAAATTTGGAATATATCATAAGTTAGGCCCACCAACTTGATCTTGATAATGGATTAAATCACTCAGTGTGGGGGGCACTAAAATTTATGGCTAATATTGACATATTGGACAGTCCGGTCAACAATTCAAGCGACGAAAGCCAGGTTTCTTGTTGAGGAGAAAAAAAAAATTTATTTTGTGATTTTTCAAGTGAAAAATTAGTTTTAGAAAATGCCATTTAAGGGAGTTAAAGTTAATCGTACTAATGTAACAGAAATTAACAAAGGGCTTAAATTGACAAAAACTGAATCTCATAGAGTAATTTGACAGCTGGAATAAAAGTGAAGGTACCAAATTAGATTTTAGCTTGTTTTTAGAAAATTATTCATGTACGCATACATTACCCATATTTACTAGCTGAGCAGGAGACAACATATTAGCCCGACAACAATGAATGCTAAACATTTGTTTGCGCTCTACAACAGGCCAACAGCCCATTGTTGTTTTTAATGGTTAATAACATAGGAATTTTGTAGTAACTGAGTATAAGATGCAAATGTACACGGACATGTCACTGAATAGTATGCTAGATTTCACCCAAAAAAAAAAAAGAATAGCATGCTAGAAATACTCAAAAGTATATGAAATTTTGAACAAAGCAACTCATACATTGCAGCGACCAGCACTCAAGCTTGTTACATCCTACATCTATGGTGGCACGCTTAGACACAAGCAAAGAAAGATACTAGTGAATGCAAATCAAGTTGAGAAACAGGATTTCATCTAGCTTGAGCTAGTTGTGAAGAAGAACACAGTTCAAATCCAACTACTATCATTGACAAACCCATTTATGATTCCCAGCTATGCCTCAAACACTCACACAAGACACGATTATTAAATAAACAACAAAGGGGGAAAAAACTTAAATGACATTAGGGATTGTCGGTCTACATAACTGGAATTCTCATCAAAGTATTTTAATACTCAGTTATCCAACACGCTTAACATTGTTCCATAATACAAGCACATAATATTATATAAAACTACTACCATCCAATAGCATAGCCCCCCAAGTAAGGATGGATGAAACTGCGCGGCGGCTCTGAAGTTCTGATAATCCATCTGCATAACAAAACCAAAACAATGGAGTATTAGAATCAATACCACATTCTCTAGTGCCTGAAACAAATACCAAGCATAGTAGACTACAGTGGACATGTGATTATTGCATTTTACAAACAAAAAGAACCAAATTGCTGATGTTTGATTATCATGTAGTTTAAGCATTTGTAGTTTTTCCCTCGCCCCCAGTTCTGTTTTGGGGTGTTTTGTAACGGATAATTCAGCGATGACTTGCTCTCAGCTTGTTCTGCTTTCTTAGCTTAATATAAATTCGTATTTACCCAAAAAAAAAAAAATTAGTTCAAGCATTTTATCATGTAACATCCATTAGGAATGAAATAAATCAATAAAATGGAGCTCCAAACAGAGAATTAAGTCAAATAGATATAAGATGGCAAGTTAGCAATACTATTCGTTATTGTTTGCTCCTAACCTCAAGAACAAACTATTAACCTTAACAATGCAATAACAAACCAATACACAGAGATAAGAAACAGTTCATTCATTCCCTTAAACAACTAGCACGCATGAAAAAAAAAAGACCTAATACCCATGTTAAATAACAAAAAAAAAAAAAAAAAAACCCATTACAGAAACTCAAAACACCCAAATAGTCAGAACAGACAGAATGTTAAAAACTAGAAAAACAAAATCCAAACAGATGGGAAAAAGTTAAGTTCACTCACCAAACTAGAACGCAAAACGCAGCTTAAATCAGAATCTCTAAATTGTAAACTACACAATCCGATCCCATTGTGATGAATCTTTAATCCAAACCAAACCAAACAAACATGTAAAGAAAGAAAAAGAAATTACCTTTCACTACTTATACACCTACACCCTCAACGCAGGAGCAGGACTCTTGATCGGCTCCGGCAGGTCTACAACCCAATTAGGTTCAGGCCTCACAGTCACATCGCTCAATTCGTAAGGCTCCGGTACCCTTCGGTTTGAGTTCTCCAGCTGAGATAACCTCTCCGGATTCTCCTCCTCGCTATGAGGCCGGTTGTAGTGAGCAATGACAAAGACGACTGCGAGGCCGCCCGTTAGAGTTAAGATACCCAACACCGCGAGCACCGCGAGTGGTGGTCGACTTGGTGGTGGTGGTGCTGTGGTGTCTGGTGGTTGCAGAGGTTGGCGTGGTGGTGGTGGTGGTGGTGGAGTGAAAGGGGGCGATCGGTGGACAGGTGGGATTGGTGGTGGTGGTGGTGGTGCGATGGTTAACAACGTGATCAACATGAAAGCCATGGTGGTGAAAGTATATTTGGATTTCGAGGGTAGAGGAATTTGAAGTTTGCTTTGCAAATGAAATGCCCATATAGAGGCAGGCTTTTTTAGAGTTGCTTGGAGCACCACTGTTTGATACTTGGTGTGGTGGTATCAGCACGAGAAGAAAGCAGTTTGCCATTACAAACTTGGCACCGACCTTTACAGGCTTTACTGGTTTTACCACTCTGCACTCTTTTTAATATTTATTGTTTTGGCCTCTCCAGTCCACTACTATAAAAAGCCTAAAATACCCCTACTCTTAATACCTAGCTAGTGAGGTTGTAGTGACTACTAGCGGCAACACCAACTTCTTGTTCTTCACGCTGTGATCTTTTTCAGACTTGGCTTCTCAGCAGCAGTTTTTAGCTCATACCGCTCATACTTATCTCATCCCAGCGGATTAGAGTAAAGCTTTCTAAATTAGAAAACTATCTCATACCGCTGAATCTTAAAACAAAAAAAAAACAAAAAATTGGGTTATTATATTTTTTTAATATTGAATATATTGTCAAGATCTAAGGAAATATAATTATAAAATATTTTAATGGTGTTGCATATCAGTTTTATATTTTAATGCCTTGGTTTTTATGGGTCACGAAGAGCACTAAGTTTATGTTACCTACCACCTAGCCAAAATGTCAAGTTTTCAAAATTGGGTTAACGTGATTGTCTCTTCTCGCTAGTGGCCACACAATTGCAGTATCATAGTTTAATCACTGAAGTTGTTGATTATGCTATATAGATGATCTCAATCCTTGCAAATTTAAACTTGTATGTAATTAGTTATACACATCTATTGAAAATAATTATAACATTTTCTATTTAGGAAGACTATTAAATATTGTAACGTTGCAAATTGGGTTTTGCTTAGGAAAAGTTTTAATGTACTAAATTGCCAATGATGGTATGCCTAAATGCACATTAGAAAAAATGAGACCATCAAAGCCTACTCAAACCAAAAGGCCTAAAAAAATAAAATAAAATGAAACAAAAAAAACTTACCAATATTTGGCACAAACCATGAAGTTAATTTAAATCGATACAAGTGTGAGATATTTTGTCAAAAATATAATGTGCATGTTCCAAAATGGGAATGAAAAATTATTTTGTAACATGAATCTACTCAAATATTACACTAAAGACAAACTAAGTACATTACAATTCCCCCTCAAAAAAAAAAAAAAAAAAAAGTACATTACAATTGAACAAATGATCAATGATCCCAAGTTGGCAAGAATAAAGAAAAATTGTCAAAATGATCAAATTTCAACATGAGAAGGGTGGCATATGAAGTAGTACTCAAGAAAAAACCAAAACCAACAACATATATAAGAAAGGTAAATGCTAATGAATACCAATGGTTAACATTAAAAGTTTTTATAGAAAAAAAAAAATTTAATGTTTTGACAACTTTTTTTATTTCTCATAAAAATAGTGTCAAAACTTTCATAAAATAGATTGTTAACTATTATCTTAAAGGCACCCGTTAGATGCAAAATAGAATGTTATGTGATTTCTAAAAGCAAAATTTACGATTTGGATGTTATTACTAAGCTGGATTTTTTTTTTTTTTTAAAGATCTCATTAATGAGAACAAATTGAATACATCCAGAGACAGTTGATTGGTTATATTTTGGTGTGCCTCAACGTGTCTTTGTGTTGTTTGATCTCGAAAGTAGTTTTTTTGGTGAATGAATATGAGGGTTTATAGAATTTGTTAAGAGATGGGTTAAGAAACACAAAACATGGCTCCAAGAGAAATCACCGTTTCTATGAAGAAGAAAAAAAGTAATTACAAAATCATAGAATTAAGCAACCCAGATTCCCAAATTTCTAATTGTACTGAATGTTATTTAACTTTCCTCTGGATTTTGGATCAAATTGTAGAGTACATGTAAAAATTTTAAAAGACAAAGAATTATATGTATGTAGATTGTAGAACATAATCATGTCACATGTGTAAGGATGAAGAGGGGTAGAATTGTTTTTAAATGTTAAAAAAAGAAACCTTACACGTCTTGCCAGACTCTTTGACTCTCCCAGAGAGCAGCCAACCAAAGCCATGGGAACTGTTGTCATACACTTCGTCCATTTGTGGATTGCCCCCCCTCGGATTTCACATAATTTTGGATATAGTGGACCATCCTGTTGTGACAAACTGACAGTGATGAATGAGTTTTGGTGTTCTTGGAAGTTTTTTTTTTTTTTGAAAGGGGAATATATTGGCATTAAAACCAAACAACAATACAGAAAGAAGATCCTGCAAAGGCAGGTCATAATACACCGAATACAGCTAGCTTACATTTAGATCAGATTGAAGAAAGGAAGATACAAAATGGGGCACAACACCTTTCCAGAGATGATGGAGACCAGTCCTTCGAGCATGTTGAGCAAGCTCGTGAGCCACCGTGTTGAAACATTTGTTTATGTGCTTGAAGAGGCAAGACTCGAATGATTCACTCACATGGAGAATTCCATGAATGAGATGCCCCAAGCTGCTCCCCAACACTCCATCCTTGATTGCTTGGATGGCATTGATTGAGTTGGATTCTATGATGACTTGAGGCAGCTGAAGCTCTTGAGCTAAAAGAATACCTTACTCCACCGCAAAGACCTCTGTTAGTTCAGCTGAGAAGTAAGCCTAAAGGGGTTTACACATAGCAGCCACCACACAACCTTTACAATCTACAATAACAATTCCAACATTTGAGGAACTGTCAGACTCAAAGGAGGCCCCATCAACATTTATTTTATGGAATCCGGGGGGGGGGGGGGGAGAGAGGAACCCAGCTGGATGGGAGGGTTCTGGATTGGTTAGGATCCCAAGTGGTCGAACTAACAAAGTCCTCCGTAATGTTTTTTGATCGCTGCCAGATTTGAGAAGGGACGAGGCTACTTTCCTTATGCGATATCTTATTTCTGTTGAACCATATTGCCCAAGCAATGGCAAAGAAAAGCTCTAAGTCTTGAGGGGTTGCATGAGAAAATAGGTAGATTGTAGTGTATAAGAAGGACTTGTTGATGCCATGAGTGCGGCATGGACTTTCTAACCAAAGACTCTAGACCGAGGATGAAAAGACACAATTAAGAAGAGCATGGTCTAGACTTTCAGCTTCACAATCACAAACAGGGCAGTCCTTATTTTGAGTAATTCTCATGTAACTTAAAGCTTCCATCGTAGGGAGATCGTTGACACATGCTCGCTAAGTAAAAATCTTAATTTTTGTTGGGAGATGAAGCTGCCATAACTTTCTCTAGACTAGCTTGCAAGGATCTCCAAATGAGCATTCCTCATTCTCCTTTGAATCCAGAAGGTTGTTAGCTATATGGTAAGCACATTTTACTGTGAAAATACCTCGGTTGTTCCCTATCCAAATAATCTTGTCCTCCAGAAGGTGGTGGCTTAAAGGAATTCTCAAAATTGACTCAGCTTCAAATGGAAAGAAAGTTGTTCTTATCATGTCTACTGTCCACCATCTAGTCATTGGGTCAATGAGGGAAGATACCATTGGGAATTGCGGAATGTCATTTGAAGGCGATACGACCTTGTAAGTTGAAGGAGTAGGCAGCCATTTGTCGTCCCAAATATGTATTATTTCCCACTCTTCACCGAGTTCCCTTCCTTATTACATCTAGGCTATTGTGGATGCTTCTCCAAGAGTATAATGGGAAACTTCCCAAATTAGCATTCAAAATATCTCCAGTAGGAAAGTATCGAGCTTTGAGAACTCTTGCCACAAGAGAGTTTGGATTTTGGAGGATATGCCATAATTGCTTTGCAAGCATTGCCTTGTTGAAAGCTTGCAAATTCTTGAAACCCATGCCTCCTTGACTTTTCGGCTTACACATTGTTTTCCAATTGACCCAACACATCTTAGCTTCTTACTGCCTTTGGCCCCACCAGAAATTCCTCACTATGCTTTCAATTTCATCACATAAACATTGGGGAAGGAGAAAGCAACTCATAGTGTAAGTGGGTATGGCTTGTGCTACCGCTTCAATGAGAATTACTTTCCCCCTCATGGAGAGAAGTTTACCCTTCCAACCAACAAGCTTCTACCCAATCCTCTCTTTTAGGATAGAAAATACTTGCTTCTTCGATCTTCCTATGAAAGATGGGAGGCCCAGGTATTTTGAGTGTTGAGAGTCCTGCATAGGACCAAGGATTGCAAGGATCTCCTCCTTGATTTCTTGAGAGGTATTAGGGCTAAAGAAAACTGAGGATTTGTCAGTATTAATTTTCTGGCCCGAGGCGTTCTCATATTTTTAAGGATATTTATTAACTCCCTACATTCCCCTACACTGGCTTTGCAGAAGATGATGCCATCATCAGCAAAGAGAAGATGAGTAACTCTTGGGCATCCTCTATAAATAGGAATGCTTGTCATAGATTGGTTCTGGGCTGCCTTGTGGATAAGAGCTGAAAGCCCCTTTGTACGTATAAGAAAAAGAGTTGGGGAGAGGGGGTCTCCCTGTCTAAGCCCTCTAGTAGGAGTAATATTACCACAAGCAGCCCCATTTAAAATAATTGAATATGAGACTGAAGTGATACATCTCATTACAAGGTTAACCCACTTAGAGCTAAAACCCAGCTTCTCCATGACCCCCTGTATAAAGCACCATTTAATATTGTCAAACGCCTTACTCATATCAAGTTTGGCAGCCATATAGTCATCTTTTCCTGCATTTTTGTGATTCAAGAAGTGCATTAGCTTGAAAGCCACAAATGCATTGTCAGTGATTAATCTGTCAGGAGTGAAAACACTTTGGCTCTCAAAGATGACATAAGGGAGAATGGCCTTAAATCTATTTGCAATAGTTTTAGATATGAGCTTGTATGCTACATTGCATAGACTTATGGGGTGAAAATCAGACATCATTTTTGGGTTATTTACTTTAGGGATGAGAGCTATGTTGGTTTTATTAAGACAAGCCATAGACATATTATTGTTGAGAACATTCAGCATCGTATTAGTAATACCAGATCCCACAATGCACCAATATTTTTGATAAAAAATGGCAGACATATCGTCAGGGCCAGGCGCGTTAGTGGCAGACATTCCTATTTAGGCTTTCGTTCATTTCCTCAGTCACTCGAGTAGGAATCGCAAGAAGAACTTCATCTATCTGTGATGGGGAGGCCGTTGTGTAAATGTTATCAAAATAGTCTGTTAGGACATATGTAGTTGTTCAAGCTTGTGAACATATGTCGCTATTTTATGTAATTGGCTTATCCTTAGACAAAACGCACTTTACTTGTAATTGGGTAGATCTAGGATGTGTTAAACACTTCAAGGAACAGTGGTTCAAGATTAAGTGTTGAAGCCGTCAAAGTCTGTCCAAGATACAAGCAAGGAAGTGCTGGTTTTTAAATCTCGACACCTACCTCGACAGATACATCTATCGAGATTTAAAGAAGCTGTTTTGCCCGAGTTTCGACAGCTGTCTCGACACCTATCGACACCTCTATCTGTCGAGAATTAAAGAAAACAGATTTCCAGGTCTGTTTCAAGTCCAATCTGTGTGTGTGTCTTTGGGACTTCTTTTCTTCTAACCCTAGACATATAAAAGGATTATTTTAAGGGCCGTCAAAGTGAGCAACAAGCAAAAAATCACAAGACACAAGTTGCTTCTTCTCTGTTCATGCAAATTGTGATCGGTGAGACAAAGTTCGTGCCCTAGTTCATCTCTGATGATTTGAAGAACTTTGCAGCCAACATTCTTTCTTCCTCAAGTTGGTGAGTGAGTCACGTACTTGGATTCGTGCAAAAGGAGTAAGACGCGTACTGGGATCCGCGCATCACATTGGTTAGTCACGTACTGGGAGCCGTGCATTAAACTGGAGAAATTGTCACTACAGAACAAGTCCAATTGGGTATTGGGGTAAGAGTTCAACTGTAGGTTGGTGAGGTACTGGGATTCCTTACTTGTAACTGCTTGTTGTGATAATAGTGGAGTTTCGGGAGTGGTGACCTTAAATCACCCGGTGGGGTTTTTGCCTTAGGGTTTTCCCCATTCGTGAACAAATCACCGTGTTATTTATTTTCCGCTGCATATCTTAGTTTGGTGATTTGTTTGTGCTGCCACGTGATATTATCTGTTAATTTGATTAATTAATAACTGGGCTAATTAATTAATCTAAATTATCACAAGGGGTCAACGCGTTTGTGGCCTGTCATAGTCAATGGCAGCTTTAGCAATACTATCCATCTCATCACACCATCTGCCCTGGCTATCCCAAATTCCCAAAATAGTAACCTGCTTGCACCCCTTCGAAGATTGTGCATGGAAGAACCTTGTGTTTTTATCCCCTTCCTTAAGCCAGTGAGCTTTAACTCTTTGTCCCCAATAAATCTCCTCATCATTAAGGAGGTCATTGATTTCCTTCCTTAAGAAATTAATTCAGTGCTTAAAGTTCCATCCTTATCTTCTAGGGTTAGGGAGTTTAGAGCTCTTCTTTTTTCCTGGATCTTCTTTTGAAACTGCCCAAAAATTGTAGAGCTTCAATTTTTTAAATCTGCAGCACAGCTGTTAAGATTATTCTCGACACCCTCCGGAGTGCTGAGATCAAATCCCATTCCCCAAGCAATTTCAATAATAGTTTTGCATTCTGCATTTTTTGTCTATATTACTTCAAAATGAAAACGCTTAAATTGGGCTTGGCGATGGACCATTGAATCAGATAGGAGCAGAGCACTGTGATCAAAAGTTGAGTCAACCAAATGATGCACTTTCATCCCCTCAAACTTTTTAGTCCACTCTAGATTGGCAAAAGCTTTATCCAATCTCAGAGATATTCCATTTTGCCCTCCTTGCATGTTACACCAAGTAAAGTCAAGACCACAATAATCCAAATCGTGAAAAGCACAGTAATTAACTACCTTCCTAAACCCATCCATTTGTTGTTGGGACCAGATAGCCCCCCCACATTTTTTAGTGTTAGACAATATTTCATTAAAATCTCCTAGACATAATCAAGGAAGTTGTAATTCATTATATTAGGGTTTGTGGCCTAAAATCCAAGTTATTGGCATGTTATAAATAATTAAATTATTTAATTATATGAGACTATTTATAAATGAACTAATGGGACATTATCATAGTTTATGAGATGCATTGTATGTGATTTATGTGAAAAGTTACAGAAGATGTAAATCACAAGTTCCTTATAAACTCTAAATGTAGTTCGTAATCAGTGATGAAATTGGGCGTTTCATCTGCAAATACTAAAACACATCAACTAAGATGGTTTTTCTTGATCATGAAAGTGGAGATTTCTAATTGATGTGTTGCTGTGTCTTAATTCAATCAACAACTGTCACCTGGATAATTAATCTTATGACTTCTAATTTCATAGACTCTCAATCCTGAGAAGGTAGTGAACCAGATTATGAAATGAATGTTGCTTTGATATATCAGGAGTGAGATCTAATATTCATGGTCAAAACCTCAATTTGTTGGTAATTACACGTAGTGTTTAGGGAACACATATTCTCAAGATGAAATCCATAATTTTTTTTATAAAGACACGAAATATCCCTTTGAGATAAGTTTAATGGAAATGGTTATTCAGGCGCCTACTTTAGTAAGGAGTTATTAAAGCTTATATTTATTGAAATTGAATTTCAATAAATGTGAATAACTAAAAGATTAAACCGGGTACTCAAAAATAAAATAGTTATTTACAAAGTAACAGTTCATTATGATTTTGTTCACTATGGATATTTCATGGAGGGGTCAAATGATATTATTAGAGTCTTGGGATATAATTTATTAATAAGGCCTAGAGTGTAATTATATTTATATAGTGATATTAAATATAATTAATGGTAACTTTGGACTTGTCAAGAGTTGATAGAAAAGCCCAAGGCCCATTAGAGCTAGTGTCTTATTGGTCCCTTTTGGTCCTACTCCAAGCCACATACTAAAACCCAATTGGAAAGGCTCAATAGGCCAGCCCAATTAGATAATCAGTTAGTTATAAAGGGAGAAACATACAAAATTTTTTATTAAAGAAAAAGAGAGACATCATTGTGAAATGGTGTGTATGTGTGAGTGAAGTCACTCAATTATTCTCACTTAGAAACTAATTGAGAAACCACATTTCTTGAATGTAAAGTGGAATTGGAGTGAAGATTAAAAGTGTTCCCAAGTACTTCTAATCTTTTGTTTTGAATTTCACCACACCAAGGTATACTATCTTGTTCTTAAATTCTAAAACTTACATAGTCCATGTTATCAATCATGAATGAAATAGATCCATGTTTGTTGATTCCGCTGTGTGTTTTGTATGAGATACAAAACCAGTTTTTCCAACAGATTATTCAGATTAGCTAGAAGGTGCCAAGATTTATAACTTCAGTGGGTCTCCGGATGACCATAAAAGCCAGTCAGCCTCCATTTAAAGCTTTTTTCTACATCATTGATTACAACATCTATGTGGTTCTGCGAATAGCTCTTAATTTCTAGATCAATCTCTCTAATCCATAGCAAGGCAAGTCCTCCTTTTCTGCGTACACAAGGGACTATACACGTTTGCCAGCCCAATTCTACTCTTTATTTTTTCCATTCACTGAGTTTTAGCTTTTGTCTCGATCAAAAATATCACTTTGGGATTCCATCGTCACACTATGTCGTGTAATGCTCGAACTGATCGGGGGTTCTTAAGTCCCTTGCAATTTCAACTTATGGGATTCATGGCTCCATCGGCCTTGCCTTGCAACCGTTGCCAATCCTTCATCATGTGAGTTTTGTTCTTCAGTTGCTACTAAGCATTGCTTCTTCTGTGAAACATCTGTTTCCTCTTCAAAAATTAATTTTCCCACCCTCTTTGATCCAACACTTGCGGGCTGGACCTCTAATTTTGGACTTTTATTCTTACCTTTTCCCCTTGCAATTCTTTTCCAATGGGCTTCTGATTTAACTTTCCTTTCTATCACTTGGCCCGTGGGTTCCTCCTTAAGTACCTTTTCCTCATTTTGGCTTGTAATGGGCTTAAGTGGGCTACTTACTTGCACTTCCTCCTTTTCTAATTGGGCTTGCTAGCCCACAAGTGAAATTTCATCTGTTGCCCCTTTACCCACTTTCAAACCATGCTAGAGACCAGAGGGAAAAAAGTTATTCAGGTCACGTGCTTCTAATCCCTCGTCAGTGACAAGTTCCATCCGAGTGTAGAAGACACGTGCGGCATCCTGTGTCTTGTATCCCTCACTGACATCATGCTTCTCGGTGCTTCATAATTTTGAAATTTCTAGGTTCCCCTTACTACCGAAGCCCCTTTCACCGTTAGCGGACACTGAAGTAGATGAGATTTTTGTTGCGATTTGAATAGTACCTTTGAACCTTTCTTCATTTCTACTGCTTCGATTTGCACTACTTGTTGATCTTGATTTGTCAATCCCCATTTTTGAGCTTCCTTGAGCTTGAATCCAGTCCCCATATTGCTTAGGGTATTGATGGTTTGGCTGCTCTGTGCAGTGCTTCTCATCGTGACCCAACCGCCCGCATTGGAAGCAGAATGTTGGAAGTCGTTCATATCGGAAGCTTACCCAGTATTTTTCTCCTTCAACACTAGCAACTTTTCCTCCTCTTCTTAGTGGTTTGTCTAATTGGAGATCCACTCTTACTCTCATAAATTTTGCTTAGTCTGACTGTCCTATTCGCCGGTCTACTTCGATAAATTTCCCTATGTTGTTGCCGAGCTCCCTACCAACCTCATCTAACATCAGCTCGAATGGGAGTCCCCAAATTTGAACCCAAAAAGGAGAGTGGGTAAAAACTATATTTATAGCCGTGAGCCCCCTTCTCCACTTACACAGTAACAACAAATTGTTGTCGAAGTTCCAGCGGCCGTTTTGTTTAACCCGCTTCAATTGATATTCAAACTTGAATCTGACCTGCAGAATGCCATTACCCACATCCACAATCTGTAGATCTGAACCCATTTTCCACGTCGCCCTCATCGTGTTCTTCAATGCTCTTTGGTTTTGACTTTTATCCGCCAATAGACGGCCAAATAAGCTAAGAGAGCATTCTTCTAATAGATATGACTTACATCTTGATTTGATAGATATTTCTTCCTCTTCATCTTTTGTGAGATGGAGATTTGACAAACTCTCCACCACTGTGTGATCCATGGTAGTGTTGGGAGAGAAACGGAGACAAAGCTCTATGGAAATACCCTCTCAGTGAACGAAAGGGAGTGATAGCCCAATTGGAGAAGATGAGAGAGAAGAGCTCTTACTTGGGATAGAAAAAAAGTGGCTTTTCATTTGGTATTCTTCAATTTATCGTTCTTGGAAGTTAGTTAAGCCAACATAGTTGGCTTCTTTAATTGCCATTAAGGAGAGAGGTAGTGATCCGATGAGAAGTAAAGAAATTAAGAAAAAATTGAATTTAATTAAAAAATAACAATAATGTGTAAAATTGTGGAGGCTAAAACATAAAGAAGTCAATTACGGGTCAAACATCTTTGATAATAAAGTATTTACAAATGATGATTGTGCATTTTTTTTTTCCAGTCCAAAGAAAAATTTTATTTAAAAGAAAACTAATTACAAATCACATGTTCAGCTAGTGGCACTTCTCTATAAGTGTGTTAGAATATTGTCCATAATATATTGCTCATAAACAAAAATATGCTTTATTTGTTTGCTTTTATTATTGTATCATTCGAAAAGAGGACAAGTACATTGAAAATTTTGGGATGTTTATTATTGGTCTATAGGCTATATTAGCTAATCTAATCAAAAAAACTTAAACTTTGTTATTCTAGTTAATTGAAGGAAAATGTTAAAGAATTCCCTAAAGATATTGGTTTAGAAATTATTTTTAGAAATATTTTGTGGAAAAATGAAAAAACAATTAATTTCATTGGTTAAAAAACTCAGTTACATTTTTTTTCATAAAAACTTTCTAAATTTTTTTAAAAAAAATAATTATTCTTAAAACATCAATTAACTTTTCTTTTTATTATTTACAAACAAGTGAATCAACTTTTTTTATTGGAAAAAACAAAATCAACCTCAAATACTAGTTTTACCACTCTGCACTCTTTTTATTGTTTTGGCCTCTCCACTACTATAAAAATACCCCTACTCTTAATACCTACATCGACTGCTTATTCTTCACGCTGTGATATTTTTCGTGGAAGACTTGGCTTCTCTGCAGTATTTTTTAGCTCATGCCGCTTATAAAAGGATTATTATTATTATTATTATTATTATTATTATATTGAGGAAGGATTATTATTAGTTTATGGGTCACGAAAAGACTAAGTTGGTGGCACCTATGACCTACCACCTAGCCAAAATGTCAAGTTTTCAAAATTGGGTTAACTTAATTGTTTCTTCTCGCTAGTGGCCACACAATTGCAGTATCATACTTTAATCACAGAAGTTGTTTATTATGCTATATAGATGGTCTCAATCATTGCAAATTTAAACTTGTATCTAATTACTTATACACATTTATTAAAAATAAGTATAACATATTTCTATTTAGGAAGACTATTAAATATTGTAATGTTGCAAATTGGGTTTTGATTATGCAAAGTTTTAATGTTATAATGTACTAATCTAGTTGTTGAAAATATATATAGAATGTGGAGTCCAGATGTAGCTCGAATAATAACTAGAGCATAAAATCGGGCAAAGATGGACTCCTTACAAAGTTTTAATGTACTAAATTGCCAATGATGGTATGCCTAAATGCTCATTAGAAAAATGAGACCATCAAGGCCTACTCAAACCAAGAGGCGTAAAAAAAATAACATAAAATAAAACAAACAAACTTACCAAGATTTGGCACAAACCATGAAGTTAATTTAAACCGATACAAGAGTGAGATATTTTGTCAAACATATAATGTGCATGTTCCAAAATGGGAATGAAAAAATTACATTCTAACACGAATCCACTCAAATATTACACTAAAGACAAACTAAGTACGTTAAAATTGAACAAATGATCAGTGACCCCAAGTTGGCAAGAATGAAGAAAAATGTTCAAAATGATCAAATTTCAAATATACATTAGATGGGTGGCATATGAAGTACTCAAGAAAAAACCAAAACCAACAACATATATAAGAAATGCAAAACAGAATGTTCTGTGATTTCTAAAAAGCAAAATTTACGACCTGGACATTATCACTGAGCCAGATTAAAAAATAAATAAAAAATAAATAAAAAAAAAAGATCTCATTAATGAGAACAAATTGAATACAGCCAAAACAGTTGATTGGTTATATTTTGGTATGCCTCAACGTGTTTTTGTGTTGTTTGATCTCAGAAGTAGTTTAAACAATAGTTGGTGTTAGTGTTATTTAAATAACAGTTTTCGTTGTTTAAACAACATAACACTTAATTTTATAACACTTTTCACCCATACGTATTTTAATAAAACCTAAACAGCTTTATTAGAACAACATTACCAAATAGGCCTTGAATTTGAGGGTTTATAGAGTTTGTTAAGAGGTGGGTTAAGAAACACAAAACACGCCTCCAAGAGAAATCATCGTTTCTATGAAGAAGGAAGAAAGTAATTACAAAATCATAGAATTATGCAACCTAGATTCCCAAATTTCTAATTGTACCTGAATGTTATTTAACTTTCCTTTGGAGTTTGGATCAAATTGTAGAGTACATGTAAAACTTTGGGTAAATTTTACTAACTACCCCTAACGTTTGGACAAATACCAAGGAAGTCTAGAAGATTACAAAACTGATCATTTCAGTCCTCTTAAGTCCAAACGGATTCTAATGCCATTATTTATTTTTAGTTTCTCTCTCTCACCCTCAAACCTTTCCTCTTGTCCTTCTTTCTTCTCACTCTCTTTAACTCCCTCGTCCCTCTTCCACCCTTTCAAACCTTTTCTTCTCATCACTCTCTCTGACTCCCTCATCCTTTTTCCACTCTCAGGCCTCTCATTGACTCTCTCATTCTTTTCTTCTCTCTATCGTGGTCTTTGCGATGGTGTGGTGGTGTGGGTAAGCAGTTTTGGTGAGTTTCAGTGTGCATCAGTGTTGGTGGGTTTTGGTATGGATTGGTGTTGGTTCTTGTGGTTCACGGGTTTTGGTGTGGATTGGTTGTGGGTCGGCAGTGGTGGTTTGTGATTTTGGTTTGGACCAGAGGTGGGTCAACGGTGGAGATTTTTGGATTTTAACTTGGATCAGCGAGGTGGGTTTGCTTTGGTTTGAGCAAAGGTTTTGTGGATTACAATGAGTGGTGGTCGGTGGTTGCATGATCCTAATCTGGCAGAGCTCGACATCATGGGTATGGGTTTTAAAAAAATTGTTGATTTGGATTTGTTTTGGGTTTGGGCAATGAATCATATGATGTTGGATAGTTGGAACTATTTGGGTTTGAGGAGGATGAGTGGATAGTGATAGGTGGTGCCACGGTGGACAGCATTAGCTAGGGCGATCTCTGTTATGGGTCTTGGTTTTTGTGGGGACAGAAGCGTCAAGACTCCTATGTGGGCCTTGGGCCTGGTCCGAGGACACCGGTTTGCCCAAGATGCCGCGAGGAGAGGATGAGATCACCAAAACGTGAGGGCCCAGAGGCCCACCGATCAAGTCGTACTCCACTTGGGGGAGTCCGAGGAGAATATGTCCTCAGAAGCGCAATGTTATGTCTAGAAGGGAGCTCTTGAAGCCCAACGGGCCGTACTAGGGCGCCGAGGAGGAGGACAAGATGGGAGTACTCTATATAAAGCTGGTACCATCGCATTAATTGCCCCACACCTACCCGCCTGGCCGCATTAATGGAGAAGTGACCTCCGACGGGACGGTGGACAGCCTTATGGCCACAATGGGAGATTTTCAAGGAGCCAATGGATGGGAAAGGGATCTGCACTTATGGCTTTGTGAACAGGAACAAAAAAGGGAGAGTATAAATGGGGCAGGAGATACCACTAGAAGAGGACCCGAATTTTCCTACAAAGAAGATCTTCTACTCTTCTTGATAGCGGAAGGGAAGGACAGAAGCCCCTCGACCCACGTCCGAGGAAAGGAAAAATCATTCCGCCAGTCCGTTACGCACCGATAGTGAACCTAGCCTAAACGCCATTGCTCGCTACCGCCCCAGAAAGCCCAGGCTTCAAGCCCACTCTCTACAAATTCTATTGTGTAGGCCACTTGGGCCTTAGGCTTAATTTGTGTCCTTACAATTGGCGCCGTCTGTGGGAAGCCTCGACGAAAGGGACATAAAGTGTTATGGAAGGCTCGGGTCTGCGACGTGCAGAGTCCATAGGATCCCAGCAAGAGGATCACTTCTTGCAGTTAGAGCAAGAAAGAGATCGCGAAGCCAGCGTGCGCACAAGGCATACACGCGGGAGGAGTCACGCACGGGATAGAAGTAGAACTTTCCGCGAGAAAAGTGTCGAAACCCTGCAAAGAGAGGTTGACCATTTGAAAAGGAAATTGCGCTAGGAGAAACGACGACGCACGCCCTCTCCTTCGGACTGGTCTTCAGCAGATTCTAGCAGCAGCTTTAGCAGTTCCAAGTCAAGAACCCCCCCCCGGCGAATCCTCCTCTCACGAGGACGAACGCCATCGCGGACCTAAGAATAAGAGGACATCCTCCAGAGGTTTTGCCAACAATGCGCTAAGCAAGGCGCTTCACCAAATTTCCAAGTCGCCATTTACTTGGAGGATCGAGAAAGGAAGGCTTCCGAGGCGGTTCACTCAACCAACCTTCACCATTTACAACGGAAGGACGGACCCAGTAGAACACGTAAGCCATTTCAGCCAGAGGATGGCGGTGCACTCAAAGAATGAGACCCTGATATGCAAGGTCTTCCCCTCTAGTCTGAGACCTGTCGCAATGAGGTGGTTTAATGGCCTGAAGGCAAGTTCTGTCGATTCCTTCATGGAGCTCACCAGGGCGTTTGGGTCGAGGTTCATCACGTGTAGTAGTGTACCTCGGCCGCTGGATTCACTACTGTCCATGGCCATGAGAGAAGGAGAGACCCTTAGAGCGTATACCGACAAGTATTAAGAGATGTACAACAAAATCGATGGGGACTTCGACGAAGTCGCCATAAGCACCTTCAAGGTTGGCCTCCCGAATAAGCACAACCTGAGGAAATCGCTGAATAAAAGGCCTGTCAAGAGCGTGCGTCGGCTCATAGATCGCATCGATGAATATACGCAGGTTAAGGAGGATCAGCTGCAAATAAAGGGGAAGGCGAAGGTTATCCCTCAAGATAGGAGGGATTTTAGGTCAGACCGGTATAGCAACAATAGGCCGAGGAGAGAGTTCATTGAGCAACATCGTCCGACGCCTACGCAGGTGGTTGGCGTCGTGTTCCACGAACCCATACAGCGGGTGTTTGAGAAAATCCGCCACGAGCCCTACTTCAGGTGGCCCGGTAAAATGATAGGAGATCATACGAAGCGCAAACAGAATCTCCACTACCAGTATCACCAAGAAAATGGCCACACGACAGAGAACTGTCGAAATTTACGGAACTATCTAGAGCATTTGGCAAAGGAGGGGAAATTGAGGCCGTTCTTTTATCGGTCGGATGGGCAGGAGGAACATCCCGGGCCAGTAAATCCCAGTCATAACACCCCCAGACCCCCTTTGGGAACCATTAACTTCATCCTCGCTGCCCCTAGGAGGACCGGCTCTTGCCTCTCCAAGGTGATGTCCGTGGCACGGACCCTTGCTAAGAGTCCTGGCCCCGAGCTGAAGAAGTTTAAAGACAGCGTCCCCCCGCTGCTGGGCTTCTCAGACGAGGACAAGAAGGGAACCATCCAACCACACGACTATTCCTTGGTCATAATGTTAAGAATCGGAGGTTACGATGTGAAAAGAATAATGGTGGATGAAGAAAGTGGCACTGATATTATGTACCCCGATCTATTCAAGGGGCTAAACTTGAGGGAAGAGGACCTTTCGGCCTATGACTCACCCCTAATAAGCTTTGAGGGAAAGGCAGTCGTCCCAAAGGGACAGATCAGGCTGCCTGTGCAATCAGGACCAGCGGTGGTTGAGGTGGATTTCATCGTGGTCGACGCTTACTCTCCTTACATGGCCATTGTGGGAAGACCATGGCTGCACGCCCTAGGGGCTGTCTCCTCTACCCCCCACGTCAAGGTGAAGTTACCTTTTGGCGGCCAAGTCGAAGAGATCCTCGGGAGTCAGTCCACCGCGAGACAGTGCCTGACAACCACAATTCTATGTAGGCCGGATCCTGAACCCTCAGTCCCGACTGCCCCCGCCCCATAGCAATTAGCCTCTTTTGCCACAACTGGGAGGACAGTGGCGGAAGAGCCCGTGTGTGAGGAGTTAGACAAGGTTCTCGTGAGTAATGACCTAGAGAGGTTCTCCCAAGTAGGGGCTCAACTACCGGCCGGGGAAAGGGAAGAGTTGATCGCGTTCTTGAAGGGGAACCTTGACGTATTTGCATGGGACGAGCATGAGATGCTTGGAATTGACCCAAATTTCATATGCCACCGCTTGAATGTCGGCCCGGCCACAGTGCCGAGGAAGCAACCCCCTCGACGCTCTTCCAAAGAACATTCTGAAGCCGTTAAGGAGGAAGTCATCAAACTTAAGAGAGCTGGGCCTATCAAGGAAGTGTTCTGTCTCGAATGGTTGGCACACACCGTCGTGGTGAAGAAGAAAAGTGGGAAATGGAGGGTATGCGTGGATTTCACGGATTTGAATAAAGCTTGTCCGAAGGACCCTTTCCCAATGCCTTGCATAGAGCAGCTGGTGGGCGCAACAGTTGGCCATCCTCGAATGAGTTTTCTAGACGCCTTTCAGGGGTACCACCAGATACCCTTGACTTTAGAGGACCAAGAGAAAACGGCCTTTGTTACCCCCAGCGGCAACTACCACTACAAGGTGATGCCTTTCGGCCTGAAAAACACAGGGGCTACCTATCAAAGAATGATGACCAAGATGTTCGAGCCACAATTAGGAAAAACCGTTGAAGTATACGTGGATGACATGGTTGTGAAGAGCAAGGCTATATCGGAACATGTGGCTGACCTGAACAACACATTCTAGATTTTAAGGGAGCACAAGTTATGTCTGAACGCCTCCAAATGCTCCTTCGGTGTGGGGTCTGGCAAGTTTCTAGGCTATATGCTCACTCACAGAGGTATTGAGGCCAATCCTGCCCAGATCACCGCGATCTGCAATATGCAACCTCCTCAGAACCCAAAAGAGGTCCGCGGACAGGTGCCGACCCTTTTTCCAGCTGTTGAACAAGTGGAAAGGTTTCGAATGGATAGAATTATGTTCCTTTGCCTTCCAACAACTAAAGGAATACCTATCCCGGCCGCCTGTCATGTCTCGCCCTGACTTTGATGAAGTGTTGTTCGCGTACATTGCCGTAGCTGCCCACGCCGTCAGTCTAGTTCTGATACGGGATGACGACGATATACAGAGGCCAGTCTACTACGTGAGCAAATCTCTGCAGGAGGCCGAGGTTCATTACCTGCCATTAGAGAAGGCGATCCTAGCCGTGGTGCACGCGACCTGCCGGCTCCCGCATTACTTTCAGTCCCACATTGTTGTCGTACTGACCCAACTCCCCCTTAAGTCCGTGTTGGCGGAGTGTTGATTACTCCGGCAGAATTGCCAAATGGGGAACTGTCTTGGGAGCCTTTGACATCAAGTACATGCCTCACACCTCCGTGAAGGGGCAGGTTATCAATAATAAGGCCGAGTACGAAGCGTTGCTTGTGGGGATGGACATGGTTCAGAAAATGGGGGGAAAAGTGATGCAGGCGTTCTCAGACTCGCTGCTAGTGGTCGGCTAGGTAGAAGGGAAATTGGAAGCTAGGGAACCAAGGACGCAAGAATATTTAGCCCGCGCCAAACACTTGTGGTCCAAATTCGTGTCTTTCACGTTGTCACATATCTCCAGAAATGGAAACACCCACGCCGACTCATTGGCCACACTGGCGACCTCCTCGGCACAAGGCCTGCCTCGGGTCATACTAGTTGAGGACCTGTTTAACTCGGCTGGGTCAGGAGGCAATGCCCTCCGGGTTCACCAGGTCAAAATGGGACCTAATTGGATGGACCTGATAGTATCTTTCCTCAAACATGACACCCTGCCGGACAAGAAGTCCGAGGACGACAAGATTCACAGAAAGGCTTCGCGGGTTTAGTTATTTGAGGAAGGGAAGCTCTATAAACGTTCCTTTTCGGGACCCTACCTACTGTGTGTGCACCCGGAAGAAGCAGAGCAGCTCTTGGAGGAGTTGAATGAAGGAATATGTGGTAGCCACACGGGCGAAAGATCACTGGCCCATAGAGCCCTTACACAGGAATACTGGTGGCCAAACATGCAAAGGGAGGCGCAGGATTACGCGAGAAAATGTGATCAGTGTCAGAGATTCGCTTCCAACATCCACCAACTTGGAGGTGTCTTCAACCCTTTGGCCAGCCCTTGGCCGTTTGCACAGTGGGGCTTAGACATAGTGGGGCCATTTCCAAGAGCAGCAGGCAATAAGAGATGGTTGCTCGTTGGGACCGACTATTTCACCAAATAGGTGGAAGCCGAGCCCCTCTCGAATATTCGAAATGTGGACACGAAGAAATTCGTCTGGAAGAACATCATCACCAGGTTTAGGATCCCGCGCACTCTCATCTCGGACAACGGACTGCAGTTCGACAGTAAGGCCTTCAAAAAGTACTGTAGAGACTTCGGCATCACGAACTTGTACTCTACCCCAACCTACCCGCAGGGAAACGCCCAAGCTGAGGCAATCAACAAGTTGGTAGTCAATGGGCTCAAGAAAAGACTAGACGATGCGAAGGGCAGATGGGTGGATGAGGTGCCACACATGCTATAGACCTACCGAACTACGCCACGAAGGTCCACGGGAGAGACACCTTTCGCGATGGCGTACGGTGCCGAGGTTGTGATCCCTTTGGAAATGGGGTTCCCGACGATGAGGGCAGAATCCTTCACCCCGAACGCTAACGACGACATGCTGCTGAAAGGGCTGAACTTAGTGGAAGAAAGGCAGGAAAACGCTATGGTCCGGTTAGCTTGCTACCAGCAGAAGCTCAAGCGGGGGTACGACTCCCGCGCAAGGTCCAGGCCCCTTACCCCGGGAGATCTAGTCCTGAAAAAAGTAGTCGGGACGGCTAAGGACCCGACATGGGGAAAATTAGGACCAAACTGGAAGGACCCCTACCATATAACTTCGGTGGTTGGCATAGGGTCATATTATCTTGCCGACTTAGAAAACAAACCTGTAAAACGACCCTGGAATGTAAATAACCTCTGAAGATATTACTATTAATGAAAGGCGTACACACCAAGCATTTGAATATCACTGCATCATGCTGATGGTCAATTTGTTAATCTCTATCGCTGAACTATGTACATGTTAATGTCAACCTAGGCTACGCCAAGTCCTCGGACTTTCTGCCTTGGGAAAATTTAACATACAATTCATTTTTCCTCAAATGTTAATGTCAACCTAGGCTACGCCAAGTCCTCGGACTTTCTGCCTTGGAAAAATTTAACATACAATTCATTTTTCGTTAAGTGTTAATGCCAGCTTAGGCTATGCCAAGTCCTCGGACTTTCTGCCTTGGGAAAATTTAACGTACAATTTATTTTTCGTTAAATGTTAATGTCAACCTAGGCTACGCCAAGTCCTCGGACTTTCTGCCTTGGGAAAATTTAGCATACAGTTTATTTTTCATTAAATAAATTTGACACACAATTTATTTTTCCTTAAGTGCGCTAATGCCGACCTAGGCTATGCCAAGTCTCCGGACCTTCTGCCTTGGAAAAATTTAACACGTGATTCTTTTGTTCATTTTTATTTTATCTAAGTGTTAACGAAAGCCTAAGTTATGCCTGAATCTCGGGCCTCCTACTTTGGAAAGACTGACGTGCCAGTTCCATTTTCAACTAAGTTCTAGCACTTGGGCCAAATCTATTGCATGTTGTTAAACAAAAGAATACCCAGCGCAATTCTCGCATACAAAGTAACTACTGACAAGGAAACTAGAAATCAAAGTAGTTCACGTTCATAATAAGATAGTTACAAGTAAAATACTAAAGTCTTCACATCAAACTTAAAATAAGAATGTACTTTAAGCAAAGACAAAAACAAAGGAGTCCCTATGAGAAAAAGGGGAAGAGTCTAGCAGCTCAAGTCTTGGCCATTGGTGGGAGATCCTCCTTGAGCACTTTGTCATCCAGGCTAACCTTATCCTCTGCTCCTTTTGCCTCTAATTCGGAGGACTGGGGTACCACCACCTCAAGGGTCAGGCCGCCGTCAACGGGCCCTGCCTCCAGTAGGGCCAGGGGCTGCTTCCTTTGTCCTTTGCCTTGAGAGAAGGATCGCCTTGGCCATCTTGCTTGTCTTGGCCCTTGTCAGCTTGCTCTTCCCGAGGAACGTCTTGGCCGGGATTCGAAGAGGCTGGAGGAAGAATGGAGGGCCACGAAGGAAGTGGAGGTGGCTGCAGTAGGAGGAGTATCAAACTCGCGGATATCCGGGGGATACCACACGTTCTCAACCCTCCTCCATTCGGACGAGGAGGGGGTGCCCGCCACGTCGAGGGCTTCCGACCAGACCTGTCGGCAGTACTCCTTGCACAAGTTCGCCAGCTCCTCGACTAGGCAGGTCTCCATCTCCTCGACCCCTCTCTGGAAGGAAGCGGCCGCAGTAGCGTCTGCAGCCTCCTTAGCGGTGCGAGCCTCTTCCTTCACCTTCGCCAGTTCTTCCTTCAAAATGGCGTTGTCTTGCTTCACTGCAGCAAGGTCCTCTTTGTAGCCTCAGAGCTCCTTCCGCTGAGCCTCTGCCTGAGTTGTGGCATTTTTAAGGTCGGCCTCGGCGCTCCTCTTCGCCTGCTCCTCTGCCGTCAGTTTCTTGGCAAGCTTCACATTTTCGGCCTCGGCAAGGCCTAAGGCTTTCTTCGTCTCTACTCGGACATTGAACTCAGTTGAGGCCTTCTGCTGAGCGTCCTCTATCCATTTCTCGGCCACAAAGACCTCCTGGATAGCCTGCATACACGTAAAAAGTATAAGTAGAACAGTGAACGTGTTCAAGACTGGCGCAAGTAACGAAGGCTGATCGGTACGTACCAAGCCCAGATCCCTCTTCAGGGAGAGGAACAGCTGCTGCTGCTGCATTTGCTCGAGGGCCTCCATGTCCTTGGGGAGAAGCAAGGGCTTGTCCAGATCCTCAGTAAGGTATAAGGCATGCCCTTTCTGGTACTCCTTTATGCTGGAGTGTTCGGGGGTGGGGGTCCCGTCCAGCTCCAATGCCGTGGACCAAAGAGACTGGGCCTGGCGCACGTCGGCCAGCCCTTGGCTCTCCCCACTCTCCACCGAGTGGGCACGCGCCCTGCCTTTGGCGGCCTTCTGTTGTTGTTGTTGTTGTTGTTGTTGTTGTTGTTGTTGTTGCTGTTGTTGTTGTTGTTGATGATGTTGCTACTGCTTGAACTTCTTTTGATGAGCCTCCTCGGCTTCTTCGTTCTCTTTTTTCCTCTTTGTCTTGAGGTCAGGGGCGTGAACCTTAGGGTCGACAGGAGGAGGAGGAGGAGGGGGAGAGGGATGTTGAGGGGGAAGATGAGATCTCGTGGCACCCTTCTTGGCCACCTGCGCACCTCGTGCGCCCATGAGAGATTGAAGGCTGTTCATTTCTTCCTCCTCAGTGCTACTGTCCACCTTGGAGATTATCAGACATTTTATCCCCGAGCACTGGGTGGCCTCGTCGTCCGAGACTTCGACGATATCGTCCCATTTGGGTCTCTCAGCCTCCGCAAGGACAAGCTGGTCGGTCTCACCCTCGGCAACAGAGGTTCGGGGCCGAACAGAGATTGGGACCGCACTAACGGGGGGGAATACAGTATCACCAAAGGTTCGTCTGGCAGGTCACGCGGGGCGAGGAAATTGGGCTTCGCGATGTCTATCCGCTTGCGCCTCTTGTCGCCGGTGATGATCACGTCGTCGACCTCCTGGAAAACGATGGACAGAGGTTCGTACCCTAAGATCAGGTGGGCAGCCCTCACTTGCAGATTCTCGTGCACAAACACCTCGGATCTCAGCACCCTGTTAAGATCTCGAACGTTAACTTCTCCTAAACGGGGAGATACGTGCTACTTATCTGCAAAAAAGACATTCAAAGGATTGATCACGATTAGATTCGGGAACGAAATTGAGCAGCAAGGACATCAAGCTACAAATTCCCAAAGACAAAGGTAATGGAACTAAAGCGCAAACCAAAAGCCCAAAACCCTAGGCAGCCACATCTGGTTTCTCCTCTCGGACGGGGCAATGGACTCCGTTGTACCATCTCTCGGAGGCGACGACATAGTCATCCTTCATCCCTTTATTGGATTTGGGGAGACACGATATGAGCCTAACAACACTAGACCTGGACTTAAGATAGTACCCTACGGTCTTAAGCGAATGGCATTCGTACATGTAGACAACGTCACGCCACGTGAGGTTCAGACCCATCTGCTCATTTAGAGCGTCTACACTCCCCAGGATCCTAAACATGTTGGGCGTACATTGGTCGAGGCATAACCGGTGGTTGCGAAGGTACTCACTGGTGACAGGACCCATGGGAAGGGTCATGCCACCCTCCAAGAAGGTGATGATGGGAATAAACACCTTCCCTTCCCCCCTGGAGTCAGCCATCGCCTCAGGGGGGCAATACTTTAGTTCCACTTCCGGGGGGATACGAAACTTGGCTCGGTATCCCTCTATACCAGATTCAGAGTCCACCAGACACTTAAACCTACCCATATGGCCCAGATTAAGGTGTAGACCTAGAGAGGAAAGGGAAAAAGTCAACAGCTGAGGAGAAAGAGGCTAAGGGAACGAGAACTTACGGAGAAAGAGGGACACGACTTTGTGAATGCTTCTGGAGAGAAAATGAAAGTAGATGCTTCCAGGGGCGTAAGTGATTTTTGGGAGTGAAGGTTGGATGTGCGACTTTCCAAGCGTTTAGGGATTTTGAGAAGCAAACATTTATGAGATCTGTCCCGCACAAATTTTCAGGAAGAATCAGAGCCACACGATCCGCATCTCACCGTAGAACGTGGGCGACAGGAAGTTACTCAGAACATTTAATGCTGGCGTTGTGTGTTACGAAGCATCACGAGCCATCCAAGAAAGCGCGGGGGGAACTCCGCACGTGCTATGCTTGAAGGGTCACGTGAAAGTGACGCTCGTGAGTCAAAAACGCATTCCCCCTCTCGGATCGAGGTCAAATGAATTTTTGAGGGGCTATTGTGGGGACAGAAGCGTCAAGACGCCTATGTGGGCCTTGGGCCTAGTCCGAGGACATCGGTTCGCCCAAGATGCCGCGACGAGGGGATGAGATCACCAAAACGTGAGGGCCTAGAGGCCCACCGATCAGGTCGTAGCCCAGTTAGGGGAGTCCGAGGAGAATATGTCCTCAGACAATGGAAGCAAGGACCAAGAAGCACAACGTTATGTCTAGGAGGGAGCTCTTAAAGCCCAACGGGCAGTACTGGGGCGCCGAGGAAGAGGACAAGATGGGAGTACTCTGCATAAAGCTGGTACCACCGCATTAATTGCCCCACACCTACCTTCCTGGCCGCATTAATGGAGAAGTGACATCCGACGGGATGGTGGACAGCCTTATGGCCACAATGGGAGATTTCCAAGGAGCCAATGGATGGGAAAAGGATCTGCACTTATGGCTTCGTGAACAGGAACAAAAAAGGGGGAGTATAAATTGGGCAGGAGATACCACTATAAGAGGACCCGGATTTTCCTACAGAGAAGATCTTCTACTCTTCTTGATAGCGGAAGGGAAGGACAGAAGCCCCTCGACCCACGTCCGAGGAAAGGAAAAATCATTCCGCCAGTCCGTTGCGCACCGATAGTGAACCTAACCTAAACGCCATTACTCGCTACCACCCTAGAAAGCCCAGGCTTCAAGCCCACTCTTTACAAATTCTATTGTGTAGGCCACTTGGGTCTTAGGCTTAATTTGTGTCCTTACAGTTTTGTTTTGAAATGTTTTTTATTTGGGTATGTTTGAGGTTTGATGTTGGATGGTTGTTTGTTTGGGTTGATCTGTGTTTGATTGTCTTATTGGTCCTTTGTTGAGTTTGAAACCTTATGGCTAGCTTGAGCTTGAGAGAGAGAGAGAGAGAGAGAGAGAGAGAGAGAGAGAGCTTTTGGCGTGAAGGAAAGAGAGCAAAGAGACAATGCAAAGGAAAAGATGTTTTGGGTTTTTGGTTAAGAGAGGCTTTGATTTATTGGGTTTGGTTTTGGATTAGGATTTTGAGTTGAGAGACTGTTTTTTTTTTTTTGTCATGATTCTTGAAGGTTTTGAGATTTTCGTTTTGTGTCTTTTGTTTTGATTGTTGGATCCATTCAAGCCTTTTCTTTCCTTGTTTGTTTACTGAGAAATAGACCCATTCTCTTTCCCTATTTGTTTACTAAGAAAGTGATTAGTCAAAAAAGAGAAGAGAGATAGTCATAGAAAGGGATGAAAGGACAGAGGTTATCGACGTTAGAGTTCGTTTGTACTTAAAGACTAAAATGGTCAGTTTTGTAATCTTCTAGATCTCTTTGGCATTTGTCCAAACCTCAAAGTAATTAGTGAAATTTACCCTAAAACTTTTAAGAGACAAAAAATTATATGTATGTAGAACATAATCATATGACATGTGTAAGGAAGAAGAGGGGCAGTGGCGGCACCAAGTTATAGTCAGGGTGTTCCCAGGAATACCCTGACTTGAAAATATATATATATATATATATATATATAATAATTAAATTTTTTTTATTTGTTTACCCTTAAAAAAAATAGGAACACCCTCAATTAAAATTAGGAACACCCTCAAATTTTTCAAAAAAAAATATTTGTTCAACTTTCAAGCTCCAAAAAAAAAAAAAAGCCCAAAAAAAATCAACTAAAATCTTAAAAAAAAATTAAAAAAAAAAAATTTGTAACAAAGCAAAACAACGGACTCTCTCTCAACTCTCAAGCCCACGGCAAGCCCAACATCAAGCCCACGGCAAACCCACAGATTCTCAAAAAAAAAAAAAACAAACAAACCCAAATCAGAAACCTTAAATTAGTAAAAATCAGTACATCACAAATCGCAAAAGGCTAAAGCAAACCTAAAAACAAAGAGCAACAGAGCAACACCTCCCCTTAGAAGTTAGATCAATCCAGTTGCAGTCCAGACTCCAGAGCACATCGTCTTCGTCGCCTTGCATCGGAGATCAGTCCAGTCGTAGTCCAGAGCACATTGTCAGAGATCGCATCGCTGCCGTCGCACATCGCATCTCTTTGTCACCCGTCGCACATCGCGCCTCTCCGTCGCCCGTTGCACAATGCTCGCAGATCGCTCGACGGTCACTGCCTTAACCTCAACCTTCACTCTTCAGGCCTCCCTGCTCCGGTCTGGTGCTCCCTCATGGTATTTCTCTCTCTCTCTCTCTCTGACTCTCTCTCAATCTCTGGCTCTCTCTCTCTCTCTCTCTCTCTCTCTCTATATATATATATATATATATATAAATCTGAAATGAAATGAATGACTCTCTCTTCATTCTTTAAGAGATAACTTTATCTGAACTATGATTGGTTGAAGCAGAAGTTTTAATGTTTTGCCTATTTTTTTGACTTTTTGAATTTGGCATCTTATGAGTTATGATTCTTATCCGTTGGTTGGTGTGTGTTGGTATTGGTGACATATTGGTTTTCTTTTAGTGTAATGTGTATTGTGATTTATAATTGTGAAATATTTTGATTGGCAGTTGGCTTTGTGCTACACATAGAATGTGTAATGTGCACGTGGTTGACTCTTTTAGTATAATAAGCACATGAGGCTAAACAATATAATAAATTAAAACAGTATAATTAATGACAAACAACAATATAGTTTATTGTTACGCTAAACAGCAATAATTAAAGCAGCAATACATTATAAAAGATAAACAAATTAAATTTTGTTAGACTAAATAACAATTAATAATTTTATAATTAATAAAACAACAATATAACAAATTATAGTTGATAAAAAACAAACAAATTAATGAAACAACTAAACAACAATAATTAATAATTTTATTAATATTTCAAATGAATTTATTATTTATTATTTATTCTTTTACTAAAATTATGGACAAATATTTGATAAGAAAATCATGTACCAAAAAAAAATTCTAAGAAAAATTTTTAGGAACATTTAAAAAAAAAAAAAAAAAACTTGAAGCCGCCGCTGAAGAGGGGTAGAATTGTTTTTTAATGTTAAAAAAAGAAACCTTATTCGTCGTGCTAGACTCTTTGACTCTCCCAGAGAGCAGCCAACCAAAACCATGGGAATTGTTGTCATACACTGTCTATTTGTGGATTGCCCCGCCTTGGATTTCACATAATTTTGGATATAGTGGACCATCTTAGTTGTGACAAATTGACAGTGCCGAATAAGTTTCGGTGTTCTTTGAAGTTATTTAAACCAACATAGTTCGCTTCTTTAATCGCCATTAAGGAGAGGTAGTGATCTGGTGGGAAGTAAAGAAATTAAGAAAAAATTGAATTTAATTAAAAAATAACAATGATAGGTAAAATTGTGGAGGCTCAAACATAAAGAAGTCAACTATGGGTCAACATCTTCGATAATAAAGTATTTATAGATGATTATTATGCTTTTTTTTTTCGGTGCAAAGAGGAATTTTATTTAAAAGAAAACAGATTACAAATCACATGTTCAGCTAGTGGCACTTCACTATAAGTGTATTTGAAAATTTTCCATAATATATTGCTCATAAACAAAAATATGCTTTATTTATTTGCTTTTATTATTGTATCATTCAAAAAGAGGACAAGTACATTGAAAATTTTGGGATGTTTATTATTGGTCTATAGGCTATTTTATCTAATCTAATAAATAAAAAAAACCTTAAAATTTGTTATTCTAGTTAATTTAAGCGAAATGTTAAAGAGTGCCTTAAGGATATTGGTTTAGAAATATTTTTGTGAAAAAATGAGAAAGTAATTAATTTTGTTGGTTAAAAAACTCAATTACAATTTTTTTCCCATAAAAACTTTCTAAAATTTTTTGATAAATAATTATTCTTAAGATATCAATTGACTTTTCTTTTTATTATTTACAAACAAGTGAATCAACTTTTTTTTTGGAAAAAAAAATAAAATAAATACTCAAATACTATATTTCTATTCCATTTAAAAAATAAAAGTTATTTTTTACTCTCATCAAATATCATTAAAAAAAAACTCCATATCAAATAAATACAAACTCAGATCAACCACAAGCCCATATAACCTTTTTTTTTTTTTTACAAAAAATTGTAATTAGACCTCTTCTAGTATTTAACTATTCTCTCACGAATGCAATCCCTCTATCCCACATGCATCAGGTTATTACATGGAGGGATTTCGTGAATATTATGACTTTAAGAACCAATAATCCAAATCCTTGAGTTGACTATACATAACTTGAATTGAGTTACAATCTATGACTGGTTTATATTTAATTTTTGGTTGTTTTTTATAATCAAATTATTTTTTGTTTGTAATCCTTTCTAATGTTGGTCTTTAGATGAGGACTTTCAACTAAATGAGAAATCCTAGTTAACTGTCAAAGTGATAGCTTCAGTTTATTGTTATAGGATTTATTTCTTGAAATAATTTTTATGTTCTAATTTATTGAGATAAGTAGAAATGGTTCTTTTAAGGCTGAATGTGGTTGTTGGTGACTGTCTGATAATTTTGTTTTGTTCGTCAACAATTTTCAACTAACTGTGTATTAATAATTTTTTTTTAGAATACTAAGTATTTTAACACACAAACAGCTTATATGGACGATGTCATCGTGACCAACGGAATCATCCCCCGTGACGAACCAGAAACATCCACTTCAGTAACGAAGATATCCAACCATTCAATACAAGCAATAATATCTCAGACAGTTACAAAAACAGCTGTACAGACCGTTAGACGCCCATTAAAGGCTGCATTACAGGGCACAAGGCGTTACTAATAGAGGCATTATAGCTGCAATCACTGCTACAACGGCTAGGTGCTATGGAAACATATATAGGATCCTCACAAGCACCAGCACGAGGTATGAACACCACCCAAATAATACTTATTATACTTCTAGAATATTGCTTTGCTGGCAAGGCTTCTTTATACTAACTTTGGCATCGGAGACGTTGTGGCAGACACTATACTGGTGACCACTCTAAGGGAGCAATTTTATCCTCTTTATAACCCCAGGGATGAGAAGTTAGCTTCATCTGAACGCATGCATCATGACTGACGAATATGTACTTCATCACACACGCACAAGGAAAGAGTAGAGAAGATTTTAAAGAAACTAACAGTGGTGTATATCTAAAAGGGCCTAATTGTGTATTAATAATTCATTGGACAATCACAATTAATTTTCCGCTAAAAAATAATTATATATTCTTATTATATCCTCTATGCTTGAAAATATTCAAGAAAATCAAGATCAATAGCTATATTATTAACGATATATTTAAATTTCAAGTTTTTGTGGTAAAAAATTATGTATAAAAAAACAAGTTTATTGATCAAAGGGTACATAACATTCAATTTGAACGAAATTTGACATGTATGTTAAGAATATAAAAAACATGCATCCAATAGTTAAATTTTCAAAATTTATGTCAAATAAAATGATATAAGAGAAGCTTAAAGAGTTGCCCTCTAAACTAATTTTAAGAAAAATCTTATCCGATGAATCATCACCCTTTCTAAATTTAATTTTGTTAATAATAAATATTTAAAATTTGTTGTCATATCACAAATGCCTCCTTGCTTCCTGCACGTACACCAAACCTGAGCCGTCTCTTTCTTTTGTTCCCAAACTTAAATAGTTTTTAATTTTATAATAAATTTTTAATTTTTTCTTCCTAAATCAATTAGTCCAAATAGGTATCAAAAACATATATTGATGGTTTAGTCTAACGTTAGCCATCCTCTCAATAAAGAAAAAAAAAACTTCTAACATTTTCATCCTTTAGTTTATTTTATTTTTAATAAAATATGTATTTTTAATCACAATAGAAAATTGAAAACAAACAGAGAAATAAGATACTATAGACTATAGAGTAAAGACATTCAAGCAAAAACACATTTGCTTTTTTTTTTTTTTTTATCAATATAATTTATGTGGTTAGTTTTTCTTCAAATTTTGATACAAATGATTTTTTTTTTTTAATTGTGTCAAATGATTACTAAGAATTAAAATATCAATAAATTACTAACTTGTTTATAGAGTGATTTTACATGTAATGACTCTTTTTATTTTTACTATAACGATATATTATATTACAATGGATACATGTTTACTAAGAATTAAAATATCAAAAAAAAAAAAAAAAATTATAACTCATACCTATGTTATATTACAATGGATACATGTTTACAAAATTATCTTAGTCATTGCACTTATTTAAGTGTGGTTATTTGCTTTGCTTCTCCATCTTTTTTTTCAACTCTCAACAATTTTAGAAAAATGATTCAGATTGTGTATGATTAGGTGGTTGATCCTCTCTGAACTCAATGATTTCATCAATTTGGCCCTTCAAATCAACCACTCATGACCCTTCTCATCTAAACCCTATTCCCAAAGATCATTATCACAAAAAAAAAAAAAAAAAAAAATTGTCCAATGGATAACTATATACATTATGAGATAAAAGATGTAAATATAAAATGTATGAGATTTTTTTTTTTTATTATTGAAGATTTTTTGTTTTTGTTTTTATTATAAAAAATAATAAAAAATAAAAAAGAAGAAGAGAACAGAAGATTTATACTTCTTGCGAAATGCAATGAAATGAAATCAACACCATCGCTAGCTACATCAATAATCCAACGGCATCAATTCTAGAAGACTAGTAAAAGCTATTGAGATGAAACTGCTAATTGCACAAGTGGCGGTATTCAATTCCCCTAGAATTTTTTAAAAATATATATATACTAGTCGCAAACCCGTGCTATGCACGGGAACCTACTTGTTTTTGTGGTAGACTAAAATAATTATATAAAATTTAAAATTGATTATGAAACTATACCATTTCATGAATTTCTCATGTTTCACTTCAATTTTTTTTACGATTTGATCAAGAAGTCATTGTTTGAACATGCAATATCTTGCGAAAAATAGATATTAAAATTTTTGAAAGGCCAAAAAATATTAATGAATCAGAAGACTACCTAGAAATTTTTGAAAAAAAAAATATATATATATATATATATATATATATATAACTACACAATAGAGAAATATAAGAGAAACATAGGCTATCTTCAAAAGAATATATAATTCATGGTATAATCGTTGAAATCTGCTAAACATGTTCAGATATTGCAATAACTAACACAAAAATGTAGATATTAAAACTTTCAAAATGCCAACAAAGAAAATTAATGAATCAAATGATTCAAAGCAAATAAATTATTGAAACAATACATATATATATATATATCATAGAATTAGAGTCCCAAATAAATTTATGAGTTTGAATAGCATCAGGACATAATGGTATGTGTGGGTGTGGCATATAGTGATATATATTTAATTTTTTGTTGTTATCTAATATATAATAGCAAAATATAAATTAACGCATAATCAAAAGATTTTGAAACAAAAAAATGATATTCTATAACGTAGAGTTCAAGAAGTTTGGTTGTAGGGTTTTCAAAAAATTAATCAACTTTGTTTTTGGGTTTATTGCAATAAAGCCGATACTTATCCTTTTATTGCAGATTTTTTTAAATAATCATCTTTAGATTAAATTTAGCTTAAATTATCAGATTTTATCCCAAAAAAAAGAAAAAAAAATTAAGATAAGTATCGGGTTTTCAAGAGAAAAATAGTTTTTTAATTTTATTTTTAATTTTTTAAATATTGTATTTTGCTGACGTGGAAAATTGTGGTGCTAACAGGGGCTTCGGTTTTATATATATATATATATATATATATATATATAGATTAGAGTGTGTGCTGGCATTTTATATCCTAATTCTGGTTGTAACTTTGTAGGGCCCACAAGTTGATGTAAACGTGACACGTATTCTTCATATATTGGTGACTAGTTATCTGGGACCACCCATCTGTGTGTCTCACACGCCGTAAAGATATGAGAATGAGAATGAGAATGAAAGGAGAGAGAAGATTAAAGTTGGATTAGATTCATGCTGATGCTGCTGTTACTTTAAACCACATTGGACTCCGTGAGTGATACTTCACAAAGCAGGAGGACAAGTCATATATATTTTTTGTAATATAAAAGGTATAACTTTATTGATTTTCAAAAGTAGTACTAAACCTACCCGTTTGTTGGACCTAAATTCATTTAGAAAATATAAAACAGCGCATAAACAATTCAACCATGGGGGCCATTTGTAAAAGTTTATGCAGTGACCACGAATTTTGAAGGTAAAATAGAATCAAGGACTAGAAAAAGTAACTACTCACTAGAGATGGTCAATAAAGGAGTAAATATATATAGGTGTTGAAAATGATGATATCTAAATAAATTTGGGTTCCTTTTACTTCTTATGTTGAATATGTCAACTTTTTCTTTGTAGTTTGAAGTGTTGTAACTTGGAAATTGCTCCAATCAATGAATCATATGCATCTTGATTTTGGTCATTAGATCCTCAATCTCATTTCACCAAAATGATCTTGATGTTGTAACGATCAAATCGACTGGTTATAAGCCCTAATCGGACCATTAGATTTAAAGTTTTCATCGAATCAAGTTTTAATGGCCGGGATGCACTATCACAAATTAAGTCCGACCTTATGTGATTATGAACAATTGATTCCAATTGGTTATAATTATAATCAATTTGAAACTAATGATTTGTCATAATTTGATTGATTAGGACTGCATTTTATGGTAAGGTTGCATACACCAAATTAATTAGATAATTAAACATTAATTATTCAATGAGCAATTTGTGCAATTATATTTTAATTAGGGTAAATTTGGAACTAATTAAGTCTGAAATGAGAGTGATTGGAGCTATTTAATGTTAATTGGGAGCTAATTTGGGACCTATTAAATTTAATTGTGCTAAAACCATTTTCTAACAAATGACCTCTGCTCACTATTTCATCAATATCTCTCAGAATATTTTGAATTTGTGAATGAGGTTAATTTTCTCAGAAACTAGACATCCGAGGCTTCAATTTGAGCACAAGAACGAGACAATTCTAGTCAGAATTGAGTTAGATATGATTTTTCGAAGTTGGCTCTACAAGATGTTATAGCAGCTACTGGAAAACCGAATTTTGGCTTGCTCCTCACTCCCACAAATCTTTACATTTAATACTCCAGATTTCCCACAAGGCTAAAATGAGGTTTAGGTTCAAGATTCTTTGTCAACCCTCATTAATGGCCTTCCATTTATATTTCCTCCACCACTACTATATAAACCCCCCCTCTCCTTCATTCCAAGAACAAAAAAACCCCCCTCTCTTCTCCTCTCTTGAGTTCTAGGAAGTTGAGTAGTCCTATCATATCTTGGTCTTCTTGAGACTTAAGGTATTGAGTGAGGCTCACTCTTCCTCTCCTAACTCTTCTTTTCCTCTACCCTTAGGATCTTTCTCAAGAATCTCCTCATCGACCATATGGATCTTGCATGAAGGTATAATCTATTCCCCTAACTTATTTTTTATGTTTCCATTATGAGAATTTAAGATTAAGGCATGATAGTAATTATTTAAATTCCTTTAAATATGTTTGAATGTTCTTAATTGTTCTTATATATTCTTGGTTGTTCATCACATGTTCATGCATAACACTAGTTTCAATCTTAAATCCACGTCAAAAATATGAAAAACATGTTTGTTTAATAATTCTTTCAAATACTTGAATCTAGGATATCACCATCCACTAGAATTTATTTTTCAAATCCAAATGCAATGCTTAATAAATTGAATTAGGGTTTGTCACATGCACACACATTAAATTCATCATGTAAATTGATTGACATATTGGATGATATGATATGAATGTTAGCCACCATAGTCTAGAAGACCGGTTTCGTCAGGCAAGGTGGGTGCCTAACACCTTCTCACCTTATAACATAGCCTCCGAACTTAGATCAAGGGTTAGTAGATCAAATACTTATCTATGTAATTTTCAATTTTTAGATTGTAACTAGGAAACAAAGTTATGTACTTTATCTTAGATTGTATCTAGGACCAAAGCCATGTAATTTTCTTATGACGAATGTAAATTCAATTGAAAATTAATAAAATGAGGAATATTTCAATTTTGGTTTTCTTATTTTTCCAATGATTAAATAAGTGGCGACTCCATTATAAAACCTTTAATATAAAAGGAAAAATACAACTAGTCGAACCTCCATTTTGAAAGGCAATAACACGACCCCACCCATTCACGTGGGTTTGGCCCAACACTCCAAAAAAAACGGGCCGGGGGCGCGGTCCCTCACAAATAGGTTAAACAGGTTCTATGTATTGGACACTAACCCAACCCGTTTATTAAAAGGGTTAGTAATGTCAACCTGAATATGACACTAACCCATTAAGCTTCAATCCATAACCTGTTAATTTCGTGTCGTGTTGTGTCGAGTTCATGAGTCGTGTCTAATTTTGCCACCCCTATTGCAAAGCAATAATTCGATAAATCTGAGGTCGAATTCATAGGGAAAAAGGGAATTAATTAGCAAACCAAAAGAGAATAGAACTAAAATAATAAAGTTTAATTGAAGAGATTTTTGATGGTTTAGTAAAGGTAATTTAAATTGAGAGAAAATAACAATGTATTAAGGTACTAAGGTTTAGGGATTTATACACAACATATCTATTGGTAGTTTTAACAATATTTATTTTATAACTCAACTAAAATTCATACGAATGATAATTTTAGTTGGATGGTTTAGCAATAAGAACTCAAGAATTAATTGTCTAAGGTTTGAATTTAGTTAATGCTCATATGACTTTAGATCATTTTGAAGGATGAGAGAAGATGATGTTATGTAACTTGTGTCAATTTAATTGTATTATTTGTTTGTTTAGTATGTAATGAACAATTAAGCCTTTTGTTTTTTTATATTGTGTGTGTGTGTGTGTGTGTGTGTTGTCTTTTAGTTGATGCTAAAATTTAAAACTATGAATAATTTGTTTTGAACTGAAGAAATGTTCTATGGTAAACTTTTAGACTTTAACATCAATAAAAATAAATGTTTACGATAAAACATTACCTCAATTCAGAAAAAATTATTCATGGTTTTAGACTTTAATATCAACTAAAAAAAAAAATAAAATAAAAAATAGAAAGCTTAATTGTTCATTACATACTTTTATTTTTATATTGTGTGTGTGTGTGTGTGTGTTTTTTTTTTTTTTTACTAAAATCTAAAACCACGAATAATTTGTTTTGAATTGGGGTAATATTTTATGGTAAACTTTTATTTTAATTATATATATATATATATATATAGAGAGAGAGAGAGAGAGAGAGAGAGAGAGAATAGCGGTAACCCGATACGGTACACTAATATTGATCAGAACTAAAATATATCGTTCTATTGGCCAAATTGGAATAACCTCCGGTACGAGATTGACTTTCTTGCGTACAAACACAATAATTTCCACTATTTTTCATAAAAGTTAAGTTGAAAAGTTTTGGCTCGTTTGCATCTGGGCCAACAATTGACAACACATTTTATTCTATTAATAACAACTCGTCACTTTAATAATTGTGAATATTTTTTTCAAATGATTTGTGTCTTTAGACTTATTGCTCTAAGATGAAACCTATTAAAGTCAAATCTAAATTTTGCATAAGCCCACATCTAAATAGATTTAGCCCACTCAGAGTTAAAAACCCAAGGTCAGTCCAACTACAGCCCAATCGGAAAGCATATTAAAAATGCCCGAAAAGCATCAAACTTACCCACCTGATTTTTTATTCCAGCCCAACCTCATCAAAAGGGCCTAACAAGCCCATGTTATTGAAAACCAACCTAAGTCCTTCACAAGAAAGCCAAAGCACAAAACCTCCTCCAAAATCCCATATCAAATTTTAAACCCAAGTAAATAAAACTAGCTCCTAAGCATGCATTCTTCAATTACAAAATATCTAAGAGTGTGATGAGATTTATATACAAAAAATTTATTTTACCCATAAAAATTTAACTTGGGAGTAGTTTTTTTTTTTTTTTTTAATATATATACATAAAATTTAAAAATAACACTAGCCTCTGAGTATGTGCTCTGTTAAATTATCGATTGTCCCAAAAACTTAAGTTATCAAGAAATAGTAAATTTTAACACTTAACCATAAGTGTAACACTCTCCCTCACTTGTGGACTTAAACTTCCCCTTAATAAGTGGGGGCCTAACAAGTGGGAATTTAACATTTTAAATGAGAGGTAGAGTAAAGTCAGGGATCAAACTCAGGATTTCCTACTCTAATACCATGTTAAATTACCAATTGTCTCAAAAGTTTAAGTTATCAGGAAATAGTGAATTTTAACACTTAACCATAAGTCTAACATGCTCAAAGGCTCTTTTATTTTTTTGGGTAAAAATTAATAATTTGCATCCATTATAATTTGAAATTAATATAATTTTTAAATCACAAAAAAAACCTAGCGGTGTGATGAAAAAATTATTTCACTAACAAACACAAAATACTCATCGCATCCTTAGATTTATATGTGATGGAAAAATATAACAATCCTAAATTATAATGGATGCAAACTATTAATGTTTACCTAAAAAAATAAAAATTCTTCTAAGTAGGCACATGAGCACGTGCTTAGAGGCTAGTCTGTTTATGATAGTCCTAAAATGTAACCGCTTAGTACACATCCATAACAACACAAAGTACAAAATTTTAATAGTTTTTAGGCGTAAATGTACTTTTGGTCCCTACATTTTGGGGTCATTTCTATTTTGGTCCCTACATTTTCATTTCACCACTTTTAGTCCCTAAATCAATTAACGCGTTTCATTTTGGTCCTTACCATTATTTACTTAACAGAAATTGTTGATGTAGCAAACGGCGTCCACTGTTGGCACATTAAATGCTGACGTGACTAATAAAATAATATTAAAAATGCCACGTCAGCTTATAAATTTTTAAAAAATTATTTATTTATTTTAAATAAATAAAAAAATTAAAAACAGATTGTTTAAAAAAGAAATTAAATTAATTAAATCAAAAAAAATTTAGATTATGTTCTTCCTAGTCATCACGAGTTCTTCCTCAAAATCAAGAACATGCCAACATGAAATACCCAAAATCAAAAGGCACAGATCTACAAAATACAAACACCGATTCAAAACACAAAGAACACAAACCCAAACCCAACCTTCAATCTCTAGCAAACCCAGAACATCACATGAAAAATCAAACCTTTCACCATCAAACCTTTGGTTCTTGCACTGGATGTTCTTCCCACGCTTCGATTAGAGTCTCCGTCGCTCCTTCACTTCCTTCGATTCTTCATCTAATGGCCACGATCAAATCCCCTTGTTTTCCTCCTCCAATTCAAACCCTCGAATCTTCGATTACCTCCAAATCCCGGTTTCGGATCCTCAAAAGGAGCAGGAGCTGTTTAATTCTTGACGATTCATCCAACGGTCAATCTCACTCCGGTGCTAAACTAGTGCTCAATCACGATAATCCACTGCTCTCGTCCTCATCGTCCTTCATGGACCATCAAAACTCTAGCTCTATCTTGAGTTCTCACGCTTCCTTTAACGCTTTTCTCGACCCTCCTTCCAACGCCAAAGCGATCTTCACTTCCTTCGATTCTTCATCCAACGGCCACGATCAAATCCCCTTGTTTTCCTCCTCCAATTCAAACCCTCGGAGCTCCGATTACCTCCAAATCTCGGTTTCTGATCCTCAAAAGGAGCAGGAGTTGTCCAACTCTAATCGAAGTGTCCTTCACAATGGTTTGATGTTTATTGGAGGGTTTGATTTTTCATGTGATGTTCTAGGTTTGCTAGAGATTGAGGGTTGGTTTTGGGTTTGGGTTTGTGTTCTTTATGTTTTGTAGATTTGTGGCTTTTGATTTTTGGGTGTTTCATGATGACTGAAAAGAGCATAATGTATTTTCTTTTTAATTTAATTAATTTAATATCTTTTTTAAACAATTTTTTAATTTTTTTATTTAGTTAAAATAAATAAATAATATTTTTTAATTTATAAGTTGACGTGGCATTTTTAATATTATTTTATTGGTCACGTCAGCATGTAATGTGCTAACAGTTGACGACGTTTGCCACATCAGCAATTTCTGTTAAGTGAGTAACGTTAAGGATCAAAATGAAACGCGTTAATTGATTTAGGGATTAAAAGTGGTAAAATGAAAATGTAGGGACCAAAATAGAAATGACCCCAGAAGTTAGGAACTAAAAGTGCATTTACGCCTAGTTTTTATTTATTTTTGTTACGGTAAAAGGCTGCCAATTTTTTGTTATGTTTTTTTTTATTGTCTTTTATTTTTGTTAAATGAAAGATCCACGTTTGTTTTTGTTTGAGTGTTGTTGTAGTTGTTTGTTTTTGTTTTTGTTTTTTTTTGTTTAAATTTAATTTTATTTAAAATGTAGTGTTTTAATCATAAAATTTAGCTATGTACTACACATTCATAACAAAAAGTTAAAAAGTGCTTAAATTAAAATTTAACAACTACCTTCTTTTTTTTTTACGGTAAATGGCTAACAATTTTTTTTTTTTTTTTTTTTGTGTTGTTGTTATTGTTGTTTTTGTTTTTATTTTTTATTTTATTTTTTAATTTTACTTATGACAGTTATCAAGTTGTATTTAATCCTAAAATGTAGTATTTTAATACTAAAATTTAGCCATGTACTAGACATCCATAACAAAAAGTTAAAAAGGGCTTATATTTAAAATTTAGCAACTATTGGTTTTTTTTTTTTTTTTTTTTTTTTTTTCCTTTTCTTTTTATGGTAAAAGGCTCAAAATGGGAATGAGGCCAAAATGTAGAGACGAAAAATGCATTTCTACCAATATTATATTAACTACTCATTTGAAGACTCCCTAATGTGTTATCTCCGAAACAAGAAAGTCATTCTAATTCTTCAAACAATTCTACGATATCTATCCTCATTGGGTTATCGAAAATACAAATGGCTTTACATTAAAAAGTTTATCAAAATAACTTTTCCATCTCACTTTATTTCTCTTCTTTTACTAACACTCTTTGGTCTTCATCTTTGATGCACCAAACAACGTTTAAATCTTGTCTTCAATGTCCAATAATTAAGTAGATATACAATGTCCAATAATTGAGATGACAGACAAAAAGTCTTGAACTTTGGATTTAATAGATTAAATATTCTTGCTGAAATCTAAAATATTTGAGTTTCAGCAAATGTGGACTCGAGTTCTTATATTTTATATTGTTGATGTAGTTTTCTTACTTCATATGGTTGGGTCTTTGGCTGATTTCGTAAGCTTTTTCATTGCAATTGTCACATTATTGGAATGTGTTGAATTTCTGAATTCATCATCTACGCCATTATGCTTCAATTGATTCATATCTCCAATTGTTTTGTTCTCTACTTCTTCCAACCAGTTATTTTCAGGTGCATTTATTATAACTCATGTACAGATTTTCCATAGATGTAAATGTGTCTACTTTCTAATGATTTTATATAGATGGAATGTTGCCAACACATTTACACGTGTAGTGTGTATACACAATGTTTCTCCATCAGACATTGTGTCTAAATGGATGAGAGAGAGTGAAGAGCAAGTTTCACATCTTTTCGAAAATCACCGTAAAAAACCTTAGATAATTATTAGATAGTTCTGATATATTATAAATGCGTACTTTTTTTTCTTACATAACTGTGAATTTCATTAATTAAATTTATAATGTGATGAAGTCCATGAAAATGAACCATCTTGACAAATCAAATCTGAATTTCTTGTACATATGCGGGTATTTTGTTTTCCCTGGAAATCAATTCAGAGTGATTTGTTACAAGCTTCGTTTTTATATATTATAATTGGCATGCTTCGACTAACATTGGGAGCAAGTAGTTTGTCAATAAATTTATTTTAGTTTATTACTATCATGTTCGGTATGAATTTTTTATATTTTATGATATGAGTTGCAATCTCATTGAATATTTTTTTACTTTTAAAATGGAATTTAGGGATTTGATGAAAATTTTGAACTAATATGTTTTGTATGGGTGAGCTGACTTTAAGGTATTTAAGCTCAAGTAACTTGAAATCGTGTATATGGTCCAAAGAAGGCTATGTAACTATGTTTTCTTTTGAATTTTAGGTTTAATTTTTCTTTTTGGTTTTTACTCTAGTATTTGCCTAATGATTGGAGAAGAATTATTTTAATCAGGGTGGTCGATACCATACCGGTACCGGCCAGTACATATCGTACTGGCCAATGCACCGGTACCGATACACTCCTATCTTGTACCAAAAAAATACCGGCCGTACAGGCCGCGTACCAGCTATACCGGCAAATTCTTGCCATACCGGCCGTACCAGACCGAAACACAAAATGCTGTGTTTTTTTTTTTTTTGGTTTGTAATTGTGGCAATTTTTGTCTATAAAATAATCAATAATGAAAGTATTTTGTAGATAATTTTATTATTTCACCTAACCTTTGATCTCTCCAATTATTTTACTTAATTTGGATTTGGTGTGTGTATATATATATATATTAAATATATAAAATAATGGTAAATCCGAAACGGTACACCGGTATTGACCGGTATCCGAAATATATCATACCGGTGGCCAAATCGATACAGCCTCCAGTACGGTATTAACTTCCTTGATTTTAATACCTGTTTGCAAGAACAAGAATAATATTCAAAACTGTTCAAATTATAGTAGAATTAAACTTATGAGTCACACCTTAAAACTTTGGAAAATAGTGATTGAACATAGGTTAAGACTTAAAAAAACAATATCAGAGAATTTGTTTTATGCTAGTACACTCTAAGACTTTGGAAAATAGTGATTGAACATAAGTTAAGACATAAAACAACAATATCAGAGATTTGGTTTTATGCTAGTACAGTCTACCATGGAAGTTATTTTCTTACTTAGATGTCTAATGAAAAAAATATAGAGGCCTGTAAAGATCTTCATATGGTCATTATTGACCTAGAGAAAACATATAATTAATTCAATCCCTAGATAGGTTATGCAGTGGGTTTTGGAAAAGAAAGACTTTCTTCCAAAGTATATTAAGTTGATTAAGTGTTTGATAAAGCTATAAGTCTATAACTAGTATGAGAACAAGTGGAGATATCACAAGTGAGATTCTATTGCTGTATATTTGCATCAAGAAAAAAATATTTAGTCCATATCTCTTTGCACTGATGAATGATGAGCTCACTAAATCAATAACCAACCCTGACTAATTAATTTACTGAGGATCTATAGTCGACCACAAAAAGAATTAGGACTAAGGCCTTTTTGTTGTTATTGTTGTTGTTGTTGTTTTCATTCCTATTGTATTCATCCCCTGTACTAGGGTTGTGCTATTATTTGTGATTTTTTTATTATTTTTTTAAAAGGGAATCATTAACATACAATAGATGAGAAGATGACCAGCCATTTCCATGTTGGCCTTAAAATGGCAGGCTAGTTTGCAATGATGTTCATAATAACTTTATATTTTATTAAATAGTAAATACATGGCATTATCATCAATTGTTTCCTTCCACTTACCTACATGTAATCTTGAAATGGAAATTTTCTTCAATACATTTCAGGGTGTATGTGACAGTATGGAAAATGTTCTGATTCTAATAGCCACAAATACTCCTTATGCTTTGGATCAGGTGATACAAAAATACCATCCTTCTAACCTATGGCCATGGATAGAAAAAATCATGTTTATTGGACCAAAAAACATGATCTTACTTTTATTAAACACAAAAAATCATGATTTGAAAATTGGAATTGTGATTTTTGACCCTAAACACGCAAACTTTAAACTTAATTGCCACATAACAATCTCACTAATGATGTACATGTGTAACCTTGAGAGTCACAATCTAAAAATTTTTAATTTTGAAAGATGGAAAATCAAAATTTCCAAAATTTTAAGATGTAGTCTATTAATTTTGAGAATAGTTTAAGTTGCAAATTGTTAACTAGTCTAACTTGGAAGTTTAGAAACTCTTAAAGTATCCCATGAATCACCCAATACAAAATTGGTCTATTACATAATCATTTTGTTAAATTATGTTAGAGTAAGACTGTTAACCCCCAGTTTAAGCTAATTTTTCATTTAAAAATTCACAAAAAAAAAAAACCCCACAAAAAACCTGGCTATCAACCAATTCCCAAATCAAATGATAGACCCAAAAATAATCAGGGCTTAGTTGAGTTCGGTATGTGGTGGTTACCATTGGTTGGCAATCTTGGGTGGCATGCTTAGAAAGAAAGGCTACTTCAAAATAAAGTTGTCCACATCACTGGTTTTTTTTTTTTTTTTTTTAATATAATTTCTAATAGCTCATAAAAATGAAAAGAAAATTATTAATTTATATTATACTATCAATGTAAAACAATAATTGCTTCAAAGGAAAAGGCCAACATTTTATCTAGAAAGAGATAAAAAAAAAAAATTGTTGATTTTTGCAAGAGCTTATTTATTTACAACACAAACTAACTTTAATTCCAAATCCTGAAGAGATATCTCATGCGCTGAGCGCATACAAGAGTTTTGCCGTATCCCGTATTCAATACAATCCATTTTATTCAATGAGAGAGTCACTCTTTGAATATAGCTAAGGATATGGCCAAGCACAACAAACTGCCTTGTTAAAAGCATTTTACAAGCAACACATGCCATTTTCAAGCTTTTTCTTATTTGTTTGATTTATTGTGAAAACAAACACAATTTACAATGAAATCCAAGCACCAAAACAAAATTAATCCCTAAAACACAATTCATTTGCAAATACTAACCTCCAAACTTCCACAAATACCACTAACCTTATTTATAAGCCAAAATAATACAATTCCAAATTACACAAGTACATCACATCAGAACTAATGTTCAAAGCTCACAGCAAACCCACGACCAAATATAACATTTGCAATCTTCAATTCAAGACTTTGACATCAATCTTTGCTATTAAATGATAGCTGATTTCGCAATATTTGCACATGCACATCAGTTACCAAGGCCAACCCCTATGGTCACACTGTTAATGTAAAAATAAATTCAAAAAGAAAGCCAATGGTTAAATAGTTATTTGGGAAAACAAAATACACACAAGAATAAAATCTTGATGAAAAAGAAAAAAATGCTTTGCAACTTTGATGAAAATTCATCATGCCTTCATTTTCATCGTTCTTTTAAAATACACGTCTATGGACCGCGTAAGCACCTATACTTGTTGGCCATATTCTTTGCCATAAAAGTCTAAGAAAGATCAGTGATAGTTATGGAGTGGAAGAAGGAAACTAATCTAGAGTTTTGAGAGAAAAAGACCTCTATGGAGAGACTAAGGTCACTAAAACTAAATATAAACTGATGAGATTGAGCTTTTGGATTTCAAATTTATTTCAAGTTTTTGAATCTTGCCTGTTTATAAATTAAATTTATTTGTGTTTTTCCAATTAATTCTTGTTTTTTTTTTTTTTTTAACTAGAGTTAAATTTATTTGGTTTTGTTTCATTTTACATTTAGGGAGTTGAATCAGAGTTGTTTTAAATGTGTGGCGTTTTATTATTGGTTGGGACTACTCGGGACTTAGGGCCTAATAATTTCTCCTTAGAAGGACCTAACAACATATACGAATTGAATAGAAATTCCAAGGAAAGAACCTACTTAACGACACAAAAGATCATCCAACTTCTACACACCTTGTCAAACCCATATAATGGTGTTGAAACCTGAATCGTTCAAAGAACTGAAGAACGAAGGGGGTTTAAGGTTTTTGAAGTTGGACCGAGAGCCGAGGTTGAACCATAATAATGTCATAATTAATTTAAAAATTATTTAAAATATAAATTAATATAAATGAAAAAAATGACTAAAATAGTTTCAAAAATAAAAAAATAGAAACCATCTTTCAAATATATTTTTTATATCGACAAAATATTATTAATTGTTACAAAAATAATAATAAAAAGAAAAATTATTAATTCACATTAAACTATCAAGATAAGATAGAATTATATTATAGACAAAACAAATGTTTACATAATTATATATTTTTATGCAAATATGTATAATATTTGCACTTGTTTAACCTATAATATAAATTTTAATTTACAATAACTTATGAATTTATATGAATACGTGGGCTTGTGGACTTGTAGTACCAATAAATTACTGAAATTAGATATTTAAAGCCTTATAAAAAATGCAATTAAATGAAAATGGTTTAAAAAAATTTAAAAGCAAATTAATGGTGGAAAAATGGCCACATGTCCAACCTTTTCATGGGAAGGGGTAGTGTCTGCCATATTGGTAGACAACTTTATTGAAAAAGAAAAAAAAATCCAAGACTTCTGATTTCATTGGGTTTTGCCGTTTCGGGTACCAGTGATAGAGGAAGAAAGGAAACCACAAAGAAGCAAGAAGCATAATTGTAGAAAGAAAACACAGAAGATTGGAGAAGAAAGAAAACTGGAAAACGCAGAAGAAGCAGGGTAAAGATATAAGGTTTGTGCTTTTCATTTCTATTTTATTTTGTGGACTTGGTGTGTTTTGGGACTGCAAAACGTCAACGCCCCCATCTTTTTTTTTTTTTTTCAGCTTCAGCCTGACCCGTCAGACCCAGCCACTGTATTTTTTGTGTAGAGCAGATTTTGGGTTTAAAGAACAACAGTTCCGGATTTCAAAACCATTAATAGAACAGAGATAAGAAACATTTCTAACACCCAAATACAGGCACCCCAAAACTATCCCAAAAAGGAAGAAAAAAAAAGAAAGTCCATTACAGAAACTCTTGACACACAAATACTCAGACTGAGCCAACTAGTAAAAACTGGGGGGAAAAAAAATATAAAAATCCAAACAGATAGGAAGAAAATTACTATTATCTCTTCCTGGCAGCCCTGGTGGCACTGGCAGCCGTGGCGGGTCTGGTGGCCCTGGCAGCCCTTTTGGCACTGGCAACCCTTTTGGCACTGGCAGCAATGGCATTCCCCTTTGTCTCCTTTGTCCCCTTTGTCCCCTTTCGGCCCTTTCTACCCTTTCTCCCCTTTCGGCCTTGGATCCCCTTTGTCCCCTTTCGGCCCTTTTCGCCGGCGAATGTAAATCGCCACTAGGATTAAGCTAATTAATATTGTTAGAGCCAAGACACACCCCGGTACGTACTGCATGGATACTGATTTTGATTGACCTTCTGCAGGCCATGTGTTGTCATCTGGTCGTGATGGAGTGCAAGGGGAACATAAGGGAAGTCGTGGGTTTAGAGGAAACTCAAATGCTGGCGCTGGCGCTGGCGCTGGCGGTGGTGGAGGCGGAGTAAGGGAGGGAAATTTGCGGAAGGGTAGTGGTGGTGCTTGTGAAGAGAGGGTTGGAATTAGTGGTGATGGTTGCGAAGAGAGGGTTGGAATTAGCGGTGCGATGGTGGTGGTAAACAACATGAACAACAAGGCAAACATGGTTGAAATATTTGGATTTTGGAGTTGGAGGTGAAGGTCTGTCTGCTCTGAAATAGCACAAAGCAATGCTTTTTATAGTTGCTTGGATCACCATCATTTGGTAGATAGTCACAGGCAGTCTCAGACTTCACCAACGTTATTTTTATTTTCTTCTCTTTTTTTTCTTTTTCTTTTTCTACTTGATTCCATAACTTCGGCGGTGGCTGAGCTTTGGGTTCGTGGGTTTGCTCATCGGTGGTTTTTTTTTTTTGAGATGGGTTTGGTGACCGGTGGTAGTAGGTTGTTGGTGTTGGTGTTGGTTTTGGTTTTGGTTGTATTGATGGTGGTGTGGGTTTAATGGATTTTGGGGTTGCTTTAGTTGTTGTTGGAGGTGGTTCATGGTGCATTTATGGGTTTAGTGGTGGTGGATTTGTGGGTTTTTGTGTGTTGGAGGTGGTGGTGGTGTGTGTATGGTGTTGGAGAGGATGCTATTTTTTTTTTTTTTTTTTTTTTTTGTGATTGTTGGGGTGTGTGTGGTGGTGAGGTGGTGGGTGGCTGAGCTCCTCTTTCTCGTGTGGTGGTTCGATGACGGGCCAGCGGCGGTGAGCTTGAGAGAGTTTTGAGAGAGTTGAGAGCTTTAGGGAGAAGAGCTGAGAGTGACTGAGAGACAAAGAGAGAGAGAGAGAGAGAGAGAGAAGTGAATAAAAGTAATTGAGCTCCTCAATTATTTTAATCGGGAGCTGAATAAAAAATTATTTTTTTCTTTTAGCTGTGAGTTACAGTACTCATGTATAGATACATGAGCACTGTAGCAATTAAGCTAAAAATTTTAGCTATACCTCCACTACTGCAAGGGTATTTTTTGTGTTTTGGTGGAGCTAAAATAGTTATATAACTATTTAGCTCCACTGTTGTAAGCGCTTTGTCTACAAATCTTCCAAGCATTGTTCCACTTAATATTCCATTTGATTTTTTTTTTTTTTTTTTTGGGCTAAGATATTCCATTTGAAATTAATTGAGGAATTATTGTTCAAGAAATTTATGATTAGAGCACCCACAGTAGATGTGGGATATGTGCCAAATGGTAAATATTTGGCACATATCCCACACCAAACACAAAAAATGCCCTTTTATCAGATGTTGCAAATGTTGCAAATTTTTGCAACATTGAACAGTACCGTAGCAAATTTGCTACGGTACGGACCAGATGTGGCATAATAATATTGTTATTTTATTCCTTTCCTTTTTGTCTCTCCGTCTCTCATCTCTGTCTTCTCTCTCGTTTCTGTCTTCTCTCTTCGTCTTCCACAGCAAGCCGATCATCAAAGCCCACCGCTCGACGCCGCTGATATCACCAAAGGCCACCACTCGACGCCGCGACCATCTGTCTTCTCTATTCCGCTTCGGATTTTTTTTTTTTTTTTCCGTTCACGTTTTTGGCTGTGGTTTGATGAGTGGGTTGGGCAATGGGTTATGGATCGGTGGTGGGTGGGTTTGGTTTGTGGGTTATGGATTGGTGGTGGGTCTTGTGACTTGGGTGTAGTGGGTTGAGATTTTGGTCGGTGGGTTGCGATTTGGGTTTCAGTGGTGGTGGCTGGCCAATTTGGGTTGGTGATTTTTGGTTTGCGATCTGGGTTTCGGTGGTTATGTTTAAGGTTTGTGGTTTTCGGTTCGCTCGCCGTGGGTCTGCCGCCGTGGGTCTGGGTTTGCTCACTGTGGGTATGTGTTTTGTTTGCCGTGGGTATGTGTTCTATTTGCCGTGGGTTGGGTTTTGCTTGGTGGAGACCGTGGGTTGCGTTTTTTTTTTTTTTCGGTGTTCAATGTTAATGGTAAATTGTGGGTTGCTAGTGGTGGCGGTGGTGTCAACTGTGTGGTGCAGCGGTGGTGGTGTCAGCTGTGTAGTGAAGGGGTGGTGGTGTCAACTGTTTAATATATTATTTTAATGTGTAGTAAATATTATTTTAATGTGTAGAATTGGAAGATAAAACATCTGATAAATGTGATGTTGTAAAATGATGTGGTAAAATAATAAAGTTGGGTTTTGATGTGACAAAATGACATAATTTATGTAACATCTACTGTGGATGCTCTTAGTGTAACCAAACTTGGAGAAGTGGGGCTTTGCGGAAGTGTGACAAAATCAAAAAAGACAAATTTATTATGATCAATCTTTAGCTAGTCGAGTACGTGTTGGCCCATTATTCATGGACCTAAAAATCCGTACCCATAAGAATATATTTTCTTCAAATACTGATGAGTTTAACAGGTATAGGTCTACTTTTATCTAGTGGATTAAAAAAATCTAAAAGCGATGAACGGTGGAAACATGGCTACATGTCCAACCTTTTCATTGGGAAGGGGCAGTGTAGGCCATATTGGTAGCAACTTTATTGGAAAAAGAAAAGAAAAAAAAAAAATCTTACACTTCTGATTTCTTTTGGTTTTACCGCTTTCGTTGCCAGTGACAAAAGAAGAAAGGAAATCCCAAACAAGAAGGAAGACTAAACGCAGAAAGCAAACACAGAAGATTGGAGAAGAATGTAAACTGGAAAACGCAGAAGAAGCACGGTAAAGATAAGGTTTGTGCTTTTCATTTCTATTTTATTTTGTGCACTTTGTGTGTTTTGGGATTGCATTTTCGGATTTGTGGCGAGGATGAGCGATAAAAAGCCAGAGTTCAACGGAGAAAATGGCATATCGTCAACGCCCCGATCTTCTTCTTTTTTTTTTTTTTAAGCTTCAGCTTAACCCGTGAGACCGGCCACGGCTCTCAAATCCGGGCAGTTCAACCACGTTCGCACAGTTCACTGTATTTTTTGTACAGAACACGTTTTGGGTTTAAAAAACCGTTTCAAGAGGCGGTTTTTTTATTAACTGGGTCGGACAGTACGGTCCGTCCGGACTTTGATACCATTAATAGAACTGAGATAGAAAAACATTTCTATCACCCGATTACAAGCACTCTGACACTAAATTCTCAAAAAAAAAAAAAAAAAAAAAAGAAAAGCCATTACAGAAACTCTAGTACTCAGACCGAACCAAATGGTAAAAACTGGGGAAAACAAATATAAAAATCCAAACAAATAGGAAAAGAAATTACCGTTATCTTTTCCTAGCAGATTTCATGGCACTGGCAGCAGTCATTGTGGCACTTGCTGCAGTCATTGTGGCACTTGCACTTGCTGCAGTCATTGTGGCACTTGCTGCATGGCGGCCCTGGCGGCCCTCGTGGGCCACAGGGCCCTGGCGGCCCTGGTGGGCCTGGTGGGCCTGGTGGCCCTTTGTCCCCTGGTGGCCCTTTTTCCCCTTTCGGCCCTGGTGGCCCTTTCTCCCCTTGCTTCCCTTGATCCCCTGGTGGCCCCGGCGGCCCTCTTTGCCGGCGAACGTAAATCGCCACTACGATTAAGGAAAGTAATATTATTAGAGCCAAGATACACCCCAGCACGAGCCGCACGGATACTGGTTCTGTGTGACTTGGTGCAGGCCATATGTATCCTTCTGGTAGTGATGGATTGTAAGGGGGAGATGGGGGAAAACGTTGGATTGGAGTAAACTCAAGTGCTGACGCTGTCGATGGTGGAGGCGGAGTAAGGGAGAGTTGTGGTGGTGGTGGTGGTGGTGGTTGTGAAGAGAGGGTTGGAATTAGTGGTGCAATGATGGTGGTAAACAGCATGAGCAACAGGGCAAACATTGTTGAAATATTTGGGTTTTGGAGTTGGAGGTGAAGGTCTGTCTGCTCTGAAATAGCCACAAAGCCATGCTTTTTATAGTTGCTTGGATCACCATCATTTGGTAGATAGTCACAGGCAGTCTCAGACTTCACCAACGTTGTTTTTATTTTTTTGCATGAAAGTGACCAGGGGCGGAGCTGTGTTGAAGCTTGGGGGCCATGGCCCCACCCACCCCCCAAATTTTGAAAATTTTGAAATTATATATATAATTATTTTAGTATTTTCAAAGTTTAGTCTATAAAAATAAGAGTTGGCCTCCTCAAATATTTGAATTAGTCTAATGATGCTCTTAAAAAAAATAATTGGTCTAATAGTTATAGAGATGTAATTTTATTTTTCACAATTATATTTTTTATTGTAAAATGTGTTTTTACATCTGTTAAATATTTAATAAAGTTTGGCATCAAACATGTTTGAATTTATATTTTTTAACCCGTTATGTAGTGATTAACAAGTCATTGGCTTATTAAAAAAATTGTCATTAAAATTACACATGAAATGTGTCTTTAGTTGACACATAATAAGTTAGAGCAAGATCGCTTTAAATATGTTTAGAGTCTAACTTATTTAAATGTCTTTAGTTGCATGTTTTTGAAATTTTTATTAGTTCAATTGAAAGATTTTTTACTTTAGTATAAAATTTGATAATTTGTATTTAGAGTGAAACTTTTAAAGAATTTCACTATGAAAATGGAAAAAATGAATTTTATTTTATAAAGATCGTCATCAAACATAAATTTGATTGAAAATACTAAGTTCATTTTTTTTTTTTGAGTGAGTGTATATATATAACCTATCAAATAAAAAAGTGTGTATATATGTATGTATATATAACAAAAAAATGTGTGTGTGTATATATATATATATATATATATTCATATTTATATGAGAGTTGTCTTGATAAAAATATTAGTACCGCAACTTGACCCTCCCAAACAAAAATTCCTAGCTCCGCCCTGCATGAAACTCTTTTGTTTTGTTATTTTTTCATGCTCTGCTGCTAAAAGCCTTAAACAATAGAAAGCCCGAAATACTCCGAAATCAAAAAGACAACAAAAAACAACCTCCCAAAAAAAAAAAAAAAAAAAAAAGAAAAGAAAAAAAGAGCTCATTGCTTTAAGCCCACATGGGCGGCCCATGCAACATGGACCATTCTATTTTTGTTATATTTCTGTAAAGCATCGTAGACCTTTTGTGGAAGATAGAAGTCTTTGATGATCATATTTATTTTATCCTAGCTAATTAATTATAAGAAGATGCAAAAGTCCTTAAAAAAATGCAAATAGGGTTCACTATTCACAAAAACCTTACATTCGGTCAGCCAGTTTTTATAATATTTTACCACATGCTGCAATTACATCTAAATATTGATGTTACATCCACAACCACAACTGAATATGAATATTTAGTAATGTACAATAATACATGCACCCACTTTCTTGTTGAATTGTCTATACTTGGACGTGATGGGTTTCTCACAAAACTGTCTTGTGCTTTGCCCCGTACGTAATGGTTGTTAACTTCTCAGTTGTGGCTTGTGTGGTAGTCCTGATAGTGTGGTGTTTCAGGTAGTTGATTTCCAGTTGGGTTGTATTTTGTGTGCATATGTAATGTAAACTCTTTCTTTTAATAAAATCGCTTGGTGATACAAGTTCACTTGGTGTAACTTGAAAAAATTACACATTTTTAAGACCATAGTCACAGTGGTAGCTCCATGATATTTTTCTAGGGAGTAAGCAAAAAATCCCATTGTCTCAAATTTCAATCATAAAAATTAAAGCTATGAAGAATAAATTTAAAGTCTTTTTTTTTTTTTTTTATCATGATATTGAAGAAGAAAAACAAAAAAGAAATTCTTAACAGAAAGAAGAGAGAGACACATAAGGGAAAGAGGTTCTATTTCTAATGCAAAGACATCCACAAATATCATTCAAAAGCGATGCATGGTTAAACTTGTAAGTTGTAACCATATTGATAGCTTTTTATAGTTGATCACTTTGACATCTTATTAAAGCTACATATGCTTAAACTTGTAACCATATTTAGAGCAGTCTGGTTGATGAGTGGCAGCTCCATGATTTTTTTTAGGAGGGTCAATAGTGTCTTGAGCTAGGATTTTGTTGTAGGGGAGTAAAAAATAAAATGATAAAATTTTTTTTTATATACAATTGTAATATTACATACAAGAATCTAACATACACAGGCGGACCTACACTAAGGCAAAGGGGGTCCATGCCCCCCCCCCCCCCCCATTAAAAAAAAAATCGGTATACAAAATATTAAGGTTTGCCCTTATATATATATATATATATATATATATATATATGTCTCTTCTCCTCCAAAATATTTAGATATTGACCTACAAGAAAAGAAATAAATAAATAAAATTCATGCCCCTTTAACTACAAAAACAAAATAAATAAATAAATATGGACTAAACAAAAATCGTGCACAAAATGAGAAACACTTATTTTGTATGTTATACTTTGTTGATGTGTTTTATAATATAAAATGTTTAAGAAATACTTATTTTTTATGTAGTATTTTGTTAAATATGAAATAGATGTTAGTTTTTATTTTCGTATTTTTTTTTTTTTTTAGTTTTAAGTTTTGCCCCCCCCCCCCCCCCCCCCCCAGATATGAATCTTGGTTCCGTCCTTGCTAACATAGTATTCTAAATAGAATACAATACAACTATATTGTACAATAGTCTAAAAAAATTATTAATAGTTTAAAGATCGGTAAGAAAACAACGATAGAATGCATAAGTAAATAAAAAAAAATAATAATAACTAATCATAATATTCGTCAAATTAATAATACTTTATTATAATCATATGTAATATCAATTAAATAAAAATATATGATAAAGAAGAATAGTAACACACCTAAGAGTAGGTTTGGGAGTAAACGTTAAACTAAGGAAAAAAAAAGTAAATTATATAAGATTTTGCTTTTGAAGTGTATAGATTTTTAACCATACATGTGGTCATTCTCTTGGAATTGGAGCAAGCACTAAAAGACTTTTGGGACTTAAAAAACTGTAGAACACATATCAAACTACTTGATTAGATAGAAAGAAAATATAGAAGGGAGAAAGAGAGAATGAGAAAAGAATCATAAATGTAAATACAGATCAATTAGTTCTACAAGTGGTGTAATTTTTTGTTGATGAGGAAGAAAGTACAGGAAAAACAGTTTCATACTAGCATCAACAGTAAAGTAAGCCAAAGTTCAAAGAGAGGGTTCATTTATTTTTTTAACAAAGGCGCAATTTTAAGAGTAGTGCTACTCACAAAACATTTATGTAATAAAATCTAGATGGCAAGTTGTTCAAGTTATATAAAAAAGTGATGTTAATTATGAGTTTAGATAAAAAGCCAATGACAACTTGTCACTTAACCTTTGTTGTAAAAATATTGTGAAAATATAATCATATTTCAAGTTTATTTCAATTGGGTTTAAATAAAATTTAGAGTCAAGGTGTTCAAAAGCTTAATTGAAAATTTAGCTACTCATGGTACTTGAGATAAAACATAAAAATAAAATACTAAACATTCAATTAGACAAATAAAATAGAGAAAAAAATAATCACAATGCTAGAGAAAAGTCATAAAAAAAAAACCACGTGCTGCTGCCTGCGCTCCACATGTGGGTCCACAAAAACAAGCCTCCTATCAACTATTTCTACTTCTGTTTTTTTCTTTTCCTTGCTCCTTCACGTGTGGCTTAATTCAATTGACCTAACCCCACTTTGCATGTAAAGCCCTTGTTACCTGCAACACAAAGATATTATACAGTCAGTCATAAAATAACATAAAAGTAAAGCTAAATATGTAGATATGTGAATATTTTATTGTATATATTTCATGCACATCAGAGACCAAATCCAAGCTTGTGGGCTGAATAGCATGCATGGAGTTCTTCTAAGATCAAATTTGAAACAGAGGAGATTAAAAGGCTAAAAGCTTGATTCACATTTAGGCATATGGGTTAATTTGTCAAAAAACAAAGTTGGCAAAAGTCATTGTGGTCGGCAGAAAGTGGAAAGACACGAAGTCTTCGACTATTGCTAGTCTAGCTAGCTTTTCTCAAATAATGCAAGGATTATCCAAGAAAGCCTAGTATAAGGTGCAGGGAAGCACCATTGACCCCAAGTCCTTGGCATTTTGTTAAGTTTAGTTGTTTAGGTCTTCCTAAATAATGCAAAATTGGTATATTACTAGTGGCAAATGCAACTTTTTTGCCTGTTGAATGAAGACTATCTTACAAAAAACAAACAAGAGGGTAATCAACTAAGAGAGAGAGAGAGGAAAAAGGAGAATGATTAGAGTCCTTGAAATACTGACATATCATCTAATCAAGAACTTATAGATCTTTGACAATGCCAGAGAGAAGCAAATGAGTAATGTTTAACTTTCTAAAAACCTCACTACATATTTAGTCATTTTTATAGTAAAAAATAAATCTAAGATTTATCCCAAGTGATTTCTAAATCTCCTAGTTGGCATTATTTAATAAATTATTAGTTTATATTACACTATCAATGTAAAACAATAATTGTTTAAAAGGAAAAAACCAACATTTTATCTAGAAAGAGATAAAAAAAAAATGTTAATTTTTGCAAGAGCTTATTCATTTACAACACAAACTTACTTTAATTCCCAAATTCCGAAAAGATATCTCATGCGCCAAGCGCATACAAGAGTTTTTCCGGATCCCATATTTAATACAATTCATTTATTCAATGAGAGAGTCACTTTTCAAATATAGCTAAGGATATGGCCAAGCACAACAAACTGCCATGTTAAAAGCATTTTACAAACAACACATGCCATTGACAAACCTATTTGCTTGGATAAAGTAGAAATTTTATTATCAAAACAAACACAATTTACAATGAAATCCAAACACCAAAACAAATTAATCCCTAAAACACAAATCAGTTGCAAATACTAACCTCCAAACTTCCGCAAATACCACTAACCTTATTTATTAGCCAAAATATTACAATTCCAAATTAAAACAATTATTCCAAACTACAGAAGTACATCACATCAGAACCAATGTTCAAAGCTCACATCAAATCCACAACTGAATATAACATTTGCAATCTTCAATTCAAAACTTTGACATCAATCTTTGCTATTAGATGATAGCTGATTCCACAATATTCGCACATGCACATCAGTTACCAAGGCCAACCTTATGGTCACGCTGTTAATGTAAAAATAAATTCAAAAAGAAAGTTAGTGGTTAAATAGTTATTTGGAAAAAAAAAACACACAAGAATAAAATCTTGATGAAAAAGAAAAAATTGCTCTAGAACTTTGACGAAAATTCGTCATGCCTTCATTTTCATCGTTCTTTTTATATACACGGCTATGGATTGTGTAAGCACCTATACTCGTCGTCCATATTCTTTTCCATAAAAGTTTGAGACAAATCAATGATGGTTAGAGAGTGGAAGAAGGAAACTAATCTAGAGTTTTGAGAGAAAAAGACCTCTATGGATAGACTAAGGTCACTAAAGCTAAATATAAACTGATGAGATTGAGCTTTTGGATTTTAAATTTATTTCTAGTTTTTGAATCTTGCCTGTTTATAAATTAAATTTATTTGTGTTTTTCCAATTAATTCTTTTTTTTTTAACTAGAGTTAAATTTATGTGGTTTTGTTTTGTTTTTTTCCTTTAGGAAGTTGAATCAAAGTTGTTTTAAATGTGTGGCCTTTTATTATTGGTTGGGACTACTCGAGACCTAGGTCCTAATAATTTCTCCTTAGAAGAACCTAACAGCATATACGAATTGAATAGGAATTCCTAGGAAAGAGCCTACTTAACGACACAAAAGATCATCCAACTTCTACACACCTTGTCAAACATATATAATGGTTTTGAATCCCAGACTATTCAAAGAACCAAAGAACGAAGGGGTTTAAGGTTTTTGAGGTTTGACAGAGGTCTAACTGAGGTCGAACCATGATGATGTCATAATTAATTTAAATTTTATTTAAAATATAAATAAATATAATAAATTAGTATAAATGGAAAAAATGACTAAAATAGTTCCAAAAAATAAAAATAAAAACCATCTTTTAAATGTATTTTTTTATAACAACGGAATATTATTAATTGTTAAAAAAATAATAATAATAATAAGAAAAATTATTAATTCACATTATACTATCAAGATAAGATAGAATTATATTATAGACAAAACAAATGTTTACAAAATTATATATTTCTATGCAAATATGTATAATATTTGCACTTTTTTAATCTATAATATATATTTAATTTACAATAACACATGAATATAACATATGAATATTTGGGTTTGTAGTACCAATAAATTACTGCAATTAGATATTTAAATGTCTTATAAAAAATGCAATTTTAAAAGAAAATGGTTTAAAAAAATTTAAAAGCAAATTAATGGTGGAAACATGGCCACCTGTCCAACCTTTTCATGGGGAAGGGGTAGTGTCTGCCATATTGGTAGACAATTTTATTGGTAAAAGAAAAAACATCTTAGACTTTTGATTTCTTTTGGTTTTGTCATTTTGGGTACCAGTGATGGAGGAAGAAAGGAAACCCCAAAGAAGCAAGAAGAATAATTGAAGAAAGAAAACACAGAAGATTGGAAAACGCAAAAGAAGCAGGGTAATGATAAGGTTTGTGCTTTTCATTACTATTTTATTACCCAATGTGACATGTGGTAATGTGACGTGTGATTGGGAGAAGAGAGAGACGCAACTATTGTAGGTCAATAAATAATTGGTATCCTTTTTTAATAATGTTTTCATGCAAAAAGAAAAAATCTTATTACAATACAATGGGCGCCATCATTTGTCTTGTTCCGCAATCAATTTCCTCTCATCTAGCCAATCTTCTATTCGGCTTAGCAATGAAAGCAACCTTCTTCCAATCAACTTCAAGCATCTTTCACATTCTTGGATTATTAGATGAATGATTAGGGTCTATACTTTGATAATGACATGAACATGCATAGAACATGAATATGCATTGATGCATATATGCTATGATCTAATGATGAGGAAAATTACATATATGAATATGAACATGCATGATGGCATGATTGGATATGAGGATGCCATGCTTGAGTGATTGGATGTGTTTGTCATGCTGAATATGCATGTGATAATTCTTGATTATTGCCTTGTTGATGCTACTGCCTTGAGACATGCTTGCCGCCCTTGGAATATACTTTCGAATGCCGTAATAAATGAATGTTTAGGGTTTGGGGATGATATGCCATGATAAATTCTCTAGATGGATATTAGAGCGTGTGTGTGTGTGTGAGTTTAGAATAATATGTTAGGAGACCCTTTTATAATACTTGGATTTAGAACACAATGAACGAAGGCCGACCCACAGGTCGGGTGGGGTTAGGTGCCGAACACATTTCCATTCCCATATCTAAACTTCGGACAAGTGCTCTGGTATAGATTAGTCCTTCCACAAGAGCGCTATATAGATGGTTTCTAGATCTAATCTAGGTGATGACTACATTTACACCCTCCGCTCGGTCCACCTTAGGCTGAGGCGTACCTTCTTATGAGGAAACCACTACCTCCCAACACAGTGGAGGCGCTTGCGCCCACACTGTATAAGATTTTTTTCAAATGTGTTAGCTTACGAATTAAAGAAGGTCTTACCAAGGGTCATCATAGAGAACCATTTGGCTTTTGCGAAAGACTGTCTTATTTTTTATAACATTATTGCTATTTTTAAGACTTTGCATTGCATGAGGACTCACAATTCAAGCAAATCTTGTTGTATGACACTTAAGATAGATATGAGTAAGGCCTATGATAGAGTCGAGTGGGCATTTCTTGAGAATCTTATGAGGAGAATGGGTTTCAGTGACCACTGGATTAATCTCATTGTGTTTTGTTTGAAAATAGTTACTTATTTAAACTTGTATGTATATTTTTTTTTGAAAGTAACTTGTATGTAATTAGTTATACACATCTATTGAAAATAATTATAACATATTTCTATTTAGGAGGAGAATTAAATATTGTAACGTTGCAAATTGGGTTTTGATTATGAAAAGTTTTAATGTACTAAATTGCCAATGATGGTATTCCTAAATGCACGTTAGAAAAAATGAGACCATTAAAGCCTACTCAAACCAAAAGGCGTAAAAAAAAAAAAAAAAAAAAAAAAAAAAAAAAAAATCTTACCAATATTTGGCACAAGCCATGAAGTTAATTTAAAACGATACAAGAGTGAGAAACATATAACGTGCATGTTTCAAAATGGGAATGAAAAAATTATTTTGTAACATGAATCCACTCAAATATTACACTAAAGACAAACTAAGTACATTACAATTGAACAAATGATCAATGATCCCAAGTTGGCAAGAATAAAGAAAAATGATCAAAATGATTAAATTTCAACATTAGTAGGGTGGCATATGACGTACTCAAGAAAAAACCAAAACCAACAACATATATAAGAAAGGGAAATGGTAATAGATATCTTTAGGACAATGGTTAACAATCTATTTAAAGAAAATTTTTATAGGAAAAGAAAAAAAAAATTAATGTTTTAACAGCTTTTTTATTTTCTATAAAAGTGGTGTCAAAATTTTCTTAAAATGGATTGTTAACCATTACCCTAAAGACACCCATTATCATGACCCAATAAAAAATGCAAAACAGAGTGTTCTGTGATTTCTAAAAGCAAAATTTATGACCTGGATGTTATTACTGAGCTGGATTTTTTTTTTAACTTTATATAAAAGATCTCAATAATGAGAACAAATTGAATACATCCAAAGACAGTTGATTGATTATATTTTGGTGTGCCTCAACGTGTTTTTGCGTTGTTTGATCTCGGAAGTAGTTTTTTTGGTGAATGAATCTGAGGGTTAATAGAATTTGTTAAGAGATGGGTTAAGAAACACAAACACGGCTCCAGGAGAAATCATCGTTTCTATGAAGAAAAAAAAAGTAATTACAAAATCATAGAATTAAGCAACCCAGATTCCCAAATTTCTAGTTGTACTGAATGTTATTTAACTTTCCTCTGGAGTTTGGATCAACTTGTAGAGTACATGTAAAAATTTTAAAAGACAAAGAATTGTATGTATGTAGATTGTAGAACATATAGAACATAATCATGTCACATGTGTAAGGAAGAAGAGGGTTAGAATTGTTTTTTTAATGTTAAAAAAAGAAACCTTATACGTCCTGCGAGACTTTTCGACTCTCCCAGAGAGCAGCCAACCAAAGCCATGGGAACTGTTGTCATACACTTTGTCCATTTGTGGATTGCGCCACCCTGGATTTCACATAATTTTGGATATAGTGGACCATCTTGTTGTGACAAACTGACAGTGATGAGTGAGTTTTGGTGTTCTTGGAAGTTATTTGAGCCAACATAGTTGGCTTCTTCTTTAATTGCCATAAGCAGAGAGGTAGTGATCCGGTGAGAAGTAAAGAAATTAAGAAAAAATTGGATTTAATTAAAAAATAATAATAATGTGTAAAATTGTGGAGGCTAAAACATAGAGAAGTCAATTACGGGTCAAACATCTTCGATAATAAAGTATTTACAAATGATGATTATGCATTTCTTTTTTCCGGTGCAAAGAGAAATTTTATTTAAAAGAAAATTAATTACAAATCACATGTTCAGCTAGTGGCACTTCTCTATAAGTGTATTAGAGAAGTGCCTTTCACCTCTTTTTTATTTTTTTATTTTAATTTTTTTATTTTATTTTATTTTATTTTTATTCTTCCCCATTTTCGGTAATAGTTTTGCCGAAAACCCTTCTTTTTTTTTTTTTTTTTTTCAACCATTTTTGGTAACAGTGTTGTCGAAAACCTATTCTTTTTTTTTTTTTTTTTCACTCGTGGGCACTCGCGCACACTCGCGCATGGGTAGGGGGCTGGGCAGGCAGAATTTCGGTAACACTGTTACCGAAGTTCCAAATTTTCTCTCACCTACTTTTTTCCTTTCTCTCTCCTACTTTTCTTAGAATTTCGGCAACACTGTTGCCGAAATTCACTCTCTCTCCTCACTTTCCTAAATAACTTTGAACAGTCCCTATAACCATAAAAAACTGTATTTTTTACAATATTTAGACAAAAGACTCAGAATATTGTCCATAATATATTGCTCATAAACAAAAATATGCTTTATTTGTTTGCTTTTATTACTGTAATATTCAAAAAGAGGACAAGTACATTGAAAATTTTGGGATGTTTATTATTGGTCTATAGGCTATATTAGCTAATCTAATAAAAAAAACCTTAAATTTTGTTAATCTAGTTAATTTAAGGAAAATGTTAAAGAATGTTCTAAAGGTATTGGTTTAGAAATTATTTTTAGAAATATTTTGTGAAAAAATAAAAAAGTAATTAATTTCGTTGGTTAAAAAACTCAGTTACATTTTTTTCCATAAAAACTTTCTAAAATTTTTTGTTACATATCTATTCTTAAGACATCAATTAACTTTTTTTTTTATTATTTACAAACAAGTGAATCAACTTTTTTTTTATTAGAAAAAAAAAAAAAACAAAATAAATCAACCTCAAATACTAGTTTTACCACTCTGCACTCTTTTTACTGTTTTGGCCTCTCCACTACTATAAAAAGCGTAAAATACCCCTACTTAACCTACATCGACTGCTTATTCTTCACGCTGTGATATTTTTCGTGGAAGACTTGCCTTCTCTGCAGGATTTTTTAGCTCATGCCGCTCGTACTTATCTCATCCCAGCGGATACAATCTCATACCGCTGAATCTAAAAAGAAAAATTGGATTATTATTTTAATTTTTGAGGAAGGATTATTATTAGCTTATGGGTCACGAAAAGCACTAAGTTGGTGGCACCTACCACCTAGCCAAAATATAAAGTTTTCAAAATTGGGTTAACTTAATTGTTTCTTCGCGCTAGTGGCCACACAATTGCAGTGTCATACTTTAATCACAGAAGTTGTTGATTATGCTATATAGATGGTCTCAATCATTGCAAATATAAACCTGTATCTAACTAGTTATACCCATCTGTTGCATGGTGACAGACCTTCCACCTCCTAGCTAGACAGCTGATGGAGAAACTCGAGAGAAGATCAGGAATTATGGGCGAGTGGATGCATGGTCCATTTGGAATGCTAGGAATCGGTTTTACTTCGAAGATACACAGAGCCAGCCAAGTGATATACTTAGGGGAGCCACAATTTCACTACAAGATTATCATAGGTGGAATGGGCAGTTGGCCCAACATTAAGAGCATCTGAGTGTGCTACTTAGAGCATTCACATCAGCTCGTTTAAATTTTCTGTCTATTTTACACGAAAAAACTTACTTTTTTAATTTTACACATCCACTCCTACAAAACAACCACACCAGTTTATCTATTTTACACATTTTATTCAATAAAATATTAATTCTTTTTACATTTTTTATTATTTCCTTCCCTCTCCTCTCTGCGTCTTCTCCGTCGAGCCACAGCCACATCCAACCACCCTTCAACAAAATCCTTCAACAAACCCACCGAGCCACACCCACCGAGCCATACCCACACCCATCCTTCAACTTTCCACACCCACCGATCAAGATCAAGATCAAGCCATACCCACCGATCAAGATCAAAACAAGCTGATCAAGATCAAAACCCACCGATCAAAATCTCAGCCACCATCAACCCGATCAACACCCATGGATCAATACCCATCAAAACCCACCATCAACCCAATACCCCACGGATCAAAACCCACACATCACGTCCCCGAGAGCTCCGCCACGGCTTCATTTCTGGGTCTTGTGCGAGTGAGATCGTACCATCAAAGTTTCGCCACGACATCGTTTGCTTGTTGAATTCTCTTCGGCAGTGAGTGAGATTGGTGGCGTGAGAGTGAGATCAGTGAGATCGGTGGCCTGAGGTGAGATCGGTGGACTGAGATGAGATTGGTGGGCTAAGGGAGAGATGAAACGATAGAGAGGTGAGAGAGTTGAGAGCAGAGAGGAGAGCGGAGAGATGTGAGTTGAGAGAGTTGAGAGTAGAGAGGAGAGCGGAGAGTGAGAGGAGAGCTGTGAGTTGAGAGAAAAATAAATAATAAAATAAAGGTTAAAAGAGCTACAGTAATCGTGTATATTTACACGGTTACTGTAGCCTTTTATCTTTTTTCACATTTTTGCACTTTTTAACACTCACTGATGTGAGTGTTTTTTTTTTCTCAAAATGTGTAAATTTTGTTCTTTCTTTTATTTTAGAAGACTTTAAATGGGCTGATGGGAATGCTCTTACGTTATTTGTTTAGCAGTTTATTGTTCTTTTCTTGTAAACGTAGTAGGTGGGATGGGTCCCAGCCGTTAAAATATTGTAATGAAGGGCTTTCCCTAAGTATATTCTATTTAGGAAGACTATTAAATATTGTAATGTTGCGAATTGGGTTTTGATTATGCAAAGTTTTAATGTACTAATCTAGTTGTTGAAAATAAATATAGAATGTGGAGTCCAATGTAGCTCGAATAATAACTAGAGCGTAAAATCGGGCAACAATGGACTCCTTCCAGGGTTTTAATGTACTAAATTGCCAATAATGGTATGCCTAAATGCACATTAGAAAAATGCGATAAAAACTTTGGTTTGAATTTGCCTAACTTGATTGGTACTCAATTGATGCTCGATCAATCGAATCTGTTTTTCGATCGATCAAAACTTATTTTCAACTGATCGAAATTTGGTCAGAAGGTGTTTTAAAAAGGTCTTTCCTCACGTGTTCTTCATACTTTTTAAAACTTTTCAAACACTTTCTCACTATTCCTCTTCGATCGATCCAATCTAAGCTATTTTTGTTGTTTTCTTCCTCAAATTTCTCAAGGGTTTTTGTCTTCAAGCATATATAAGTCTCTTTTACCCTTTATTCTTCATTAAAATCTCACTTTTCATGCATTTTTCTCTAAAAATTTCGAACATAGGATTCTTGGGATTTTTTATTTTAGGGTTGTTTTTAATCATTTTTATTTCATTGGTTTTTGTTCTTAGATGTTATAGACTTGATTCCCATGCTTTAATTTGATTATCTTGGTGATTTGAGAACAATTGGAATTTTTGGGTTTGAAACTTGGTGAAATTGAGGATTTTGTTCAATTTAGCTAAAATTGATGAAATTGACTTGTGTTATTGATTAATTATGTCATTATATGATGTTTCCTTACTAGTATAATGGTTGATTGATCAATTGGATTTAATTTTTGAAATAGTTTTTTCTCAAAATTTAGGGTTTTTGGAATAAAACTCTTTATTCAAGTTAATTGGTGGTTTCTGAAGTAAATTTGAACAATGTCAATGCATTAGAGCATACATCATATGTGCATTCATTACATGCATCATAGAGATTGTTATTTATTGAGATTTTTGTGCTCTAACCGTCTCTAACGCAGCCTGCCCTTGTATTTTGTTTCTTTGTTTTTGTTTTCCTTTTGTCCCTCCCTTGGTATCATGGTTAGGAAGACTAGAGTAAAGAAAACCACCACTTCCTTTACCCCTGTTTTTGATCGTGATAGGTTTAGAACAGAGAAAAATCAAGAAACATATGAGACGTTAAACATTTTTAGGCCGGTCTAGGTTGAGCGTAAGGTCGTACTAGATGAGTTAGATCCGGAGATACGTAGGAGCTTTGAGCGTAGGGGCTAGTTACCACTCTTAGAGGTTGAGCATCCTCCTCCGACTGTTTTGATTAAAGAGTTCTATTCGAACCTCTCTATCCATTCTGATGCTTCCAACACTCAATATGTGAAGAGTTGGATAAGGGGTGAGGAGTATGTCATTACACCCCATGTAGTGGCCTAAGCTCTTGGTGTACCTTTGGTACAGCAGCCCGTGTACCCATACACTGAGACCCCTCATCTTGATAACATCATGTCTTTCATCACCTGTACCACCATTAGTTGGGGTACTGATCCTCGTGTCCCTTCTCATGAGCTTACTGAGTTCAATTATTTGTTTTTCTGGATTTCTTGTCATTCCATTTGTCATATCTCTCGTATTCACACCATTCCCATTAAGAGATGTGCATTTTTGTATGCCCTAATTATCGATGCTCCTTTGAGTTTTTCTACTCTTTTTATTCCATCTCTTATTGAGGTTTATAGGAGTAGTGCAAAATCTCATGGTCTTTTCTTTTTAGTTTTTATTCATATGATTCTTTTAGATTTAGATTTAGAGGATTTTCCTACATCTGAGCCCGTGCATATTATAGCTCCCATAGGTGCCACATTTCTTAGGCAAAGAGCAGCTCAGTTGAAAGTTGGCTCCAAGCACCTTAGAGTTAAGTCTTCTAAAGGTGCACCTAGGCCTCCATCTGGTGACCCTACTGCTGAGAAGTTTGAAGATCCTACAGCTGTTGTTGATCCTCTTGCTTCTTCTTCGTGTGACTCATCCTTGCAGAGCATGCTGGATACTGTCATGACTGTTTAGACGGCGCATGGTCAGCTTCTCTTGGATGTGCTCACGGACCTTTAGGCTTTGTATGCGGATTTGGCTGGTACTCGACAGTCTTATCCATCACCTCCTTTTAATGATGAGTCCTAATTGCCTTTTGGCAATTCGTCACAAAAAGGGAGAGTACAAATGGCATGGAGATAGGGGAAGTTTGGATATAGGGGAGTTTCTTCTTTTAGATTGTATCTAGGAGTTTCATAATGTATATCTTATTTTTGGCTCATGTTGTATCTATCTTGGTGATGATGTTTTTTTAGTTGTATATGTTAGGAGGAGACACTATGTTTTATGCTTTGTTTCTTTTATTGTTTCTTGTTTCACATGTGTTACATTGGTTATTGATTTATATTATGAGGTTATTCATGGTATATATTTTTTATTTTATGTTTTGTGAAATCAAGAATTTATTTTGGTTTACTTGTATTTTTCACATATACGTTTATGTATTTGTTAAGTGTTTCAGAAATATACAGGTTAATTAAGTCGTGGCTGCTGTCTTCATTGGCAACTGATAGATAGTAGTTAGGTTGAATTGTGTTTAGGGTATTTTAATTTTAAATGGGCTGTTTTTGTAACTTTGAGCATTTCATGTTTGTGATGTGTTTTGTCACAGATTGTCAAAGGGGGAGATCGTTAGGTTCTAAGACCTTAGGGATTAATGTATTAGAACTTTAATGTGTATTGTGTTGGAAAACCATGATCAAAACATAGAGTCTAGGTTTAGACTTGCTCAAAATATGTTTTGTTGTAAAGTTGGAATCAAGTGATTGCAGAAATTTTTGGTTAAATTTTACAAGGTTCGATCGATTGAAAATTAGATTCAATCAATCAAGAATCATATAGATTGTTTTTTTTTGTAGAATTTCCAACTCAGTCTTAGCCCGTTTGACGTGTAGAATTTTATATTTTATGTCTCATATAAAAAGAAAAACCCTAACTACGTTTTAAAGGCTTTTTGATATGCTGTGTGTTTGAATATCTTGTGAGATCTAGAGGTGATTACCTTCATACACACTTAGGGTTATCAAGATCATGATTGATGTGAAGAGCTAGGTGATCGTTTCAGTTGCTGCACAAAGAGCATTCAAGAAGATCAAGATTCACAAGTAGGAAAACTTGTGGTTGCAGTGGATCAAAGAAAGAAGTAGTTCATGGACTTAGAGCTGTCACGTGATTGTGATAGTAAGTTTTCTACTCGAGGTAGCTATAGAATGTTAGTGGTGTAAGTCTTATTGTATAAACTTCAATTCTTTTATAGTGGATCTGTTTTACCTTGAGGATAGCTAAGTTAAATCCTCCCCAAGTTTTTTACTGGTTTGGTTTTCTTGGGTCATCAGATCTTTGTGTTCTTTAAATTTTCGCATTATATTTGTTTTACACATCGTGGTTTAACTTAGTGTTAATTAACAAACTTGTTAATCAACTTGGCTTAATATTAGGTCAATCATACTGTGTTAAGAGGTCTAAAACTTTACAGGATTTATTTCTTGAAATACTTTTCATGTTCTAATTTATTGAGATAGGTAGAAATGGTTCTTTTAAGGCTGAATGTGGTTGTTGGTGATTGTCTAATAACTTTGTTTTGTTCGTCAACAATTTTCAACTAATGGTGTATTAATAATCAATTGGACAATCACAGTTAGTTTTCAACTAAAAAATAATTGTATGTTCTTATTATATCGTCCATGCTTGAAAATATTCAAGAAAATCAAAGATCAATAGTTATATCATGAACGATATATTTAAATTTCAAATTTTTGTGGTAAAAAATTATGTATAAAAAAAATAAGTTTATTGATCAAAGGGTACGTAACATTCAATTTAAACGAAATTTGACATGTATGTTAAGAATATAAAAAACATACAATCCAATGGTTAGATTTTCAAAATTTATATCAAATAAAATGATATAAGAGAAGTTTAAAAAGTTGCTCTCTAAACTAGTTTGAAGAAAAACCTTATCCGATGAATCACCACCCTTTCTAAATTTAATTTTGTTAATAATAAATATTTAAAGTTTGTTGTCATATCACAAATGCCTCCTTCCATCCTGCACGTACTCCAAACTTGAGCCGTCTCCTTCTTTTGTTCCCAAACTTAAATAGTTCTTAATTTTATAATAAATTTTTAATTTTTTCTTCCTAAATCAATTAGTCCAAATAGGTTTTAAAAGCAAATATTGATGGTTTAGCCCATCTTGGTAGACTGCATTTTCAGGGAAAACTGCTACCACATACTACTACCATCCATATTTTAATACATAATCATCCAAAACACTTCATTATTTCATAAAACGTGCCCATAATAGTAGAATATAATAGTACTACTAAAATCCAATATTGTAAGCCCCCGAAGTAAGGATGGATGAAACTGCATGCGCTGCTGCTCTTGATTTTTTGTCATCAATCAATGTAACAAAACCAAAATAATGGAGTATTAGAAGCAATTGCACATTCTCCAGTGCCTAAAACAAATACCAAGAGTAATAAACTACAATGGACATGTGATTGCATTTTACTAACCAAAAAGAACCAAATTGTTCGTGTTTGATTATTGAAGAGAAAAATATGTGATGGACTCATGTTGGACTGGCATGTGTAATACATGACATGTGTTGGGCTCCAAGGCCTTTTGTACAAGCCTGGTTGCGGCCCATTTGAGTTACTGTGGCTTTTACTTGATCCACACACTTAGGCCCAAAGGAAGACTACTCCTACAAGGAAAAGGGGCCACTAGGTCTACGCGACTATAAATACTCCAAAACCCTCACAAACCAAGGTACGCACAATCAGTTGAACTCTAGCGCTCTTGAGTTATTAACGAGGTTCCTAACTTGACCTTCGGAGGGTTTTTGGCCGGCACCACACCGGTGCTCCCTTCTAGGTCTTCTCTTGTCGTCTTTCAGGTTTTTATTTCGCACCATTCAGGACCGTGCAGCTCACTGGTGAAGTTCGGCATCATCAGTTGGCGCCGTCTGTGGGAAGCGCTAGGACGATCAAACGTTGTCCTACTCCTAAGACAAAGAGTTGCATGGTACTCACGAGGTCGATGGCAACAACTAACAACCGAGGTGACGAACCTCGCTCAACCGCATTGGAAAGACAAGTCCAAACGCTAGCAACAGCGGTCGAACGCTTGACCAAACGGAATTATGACTTGGAGGAATAGTTACGTCGGAAGGATGAACACCCCGGAGGGCAAGAGGAAGGAACAAGCGTAGAAAGGAGGGATGACGAGGCCCCAGAAGGAAGTAACGCACCAAGCAGACAGGAAAGGCGGGATACGAATCTGCCGACCCCTTCTGAATCACCCCACGTCGCCGCAGAAATGTAGGAGATGCGGGAACAAATAGCCGTGATGATGAATGCCCTCAAAGGACGGGTATCCAGCGAACTCGACGACCTGGTCCAGCAAACCGATTCACCCTTCACGGCGCATGTCACTTCGTGTCCTCTACCCCCAAAGTTTCGAAGGCCTCAGGTGGAGAGCTACGATGGAACCAAGGACCCCTTGGACCACTTGGAGTCCTTGAAGACTATAATGCACCTTTAGGGAGTGCCAGACGAGATTATGTGCAGGGCTTTCCCTACTATGTTGAAGGGATCCGCGAGGGTCTGGTATAGCAGGCTAACGCCTAACTCAATTAGCAACTTTAAAGAGTCAAGCACTCAGTTTGTGTCACACTTTATAGGGGGCCACCGGTATAAAAAGTCCACAGCATGCTTGATGAGCATCAGACAGAAGGAAGACAAGACCCTGAGATCCTACATAATGCGGTTCAACGAAGAGGCTCTCTCGATAGACGAAGCGGACGATAAGATACAAGTAGCGGCCTTTACCAACGGGCTGCGAAAGGGCAAGTTCCTCTTCTCTTTATATAAGAATGATCCGAAAACTATGTTCAAGGTGCTTTACAGGGCGACGAAGTACATGAACGCAGAAGATGCACTGATGGCAAGAGATGGTAAGCCAAAGAAAAGGGAGAGACAAGAGGAAACACGGTCAGAGGGAGGACGAAAGAAGGCTAGGACGGATGAAAGAAGGGAGGATAGATGCCCGAAGCCGCCCATGGGGAGATTTGCCAGCTTCACCCCTCTGACGGCCCTGATCGACCAAGTATTAATGCAAATAAAAGATGACGAAGCCTTAACGTACCTTGGGAAGCTGGAGGGGGATCCCAACAAAAGATCAAGAAGCAAGTACTGTCGCTTCCGTCGTGACCACGACCACGATACATCTGAGTGCTACAACTTGAAGCAACAGATTGAGGCGCTCATCAGGCAAGGGAAGCTACAGAAGTTTGTCAGTAAAGAAGGGACGAATCCACCACAAGGCCAGCCCCCCCGACAAGAGAATGAGCGCCCAAAACCACCCATTGCAGACATAAGAATGATTGTCGGAGGTACCACAGGACCGTCCAAAAGGGCTCGTAAAGCCTACCTATGGATGGTGCAGAACGTCCAGACGACGGGCACGACACCGAAGTTCGCACGGGTCGATGTACCAACTATTGGTTTTTCAGAAGAGGATGCCCGACGCCTTCACCGTCCACATGACGATGCCCTCGTGGTCAGCATACGGGCTGGGGAGTACAACATACATCGGGTACTGATTGATAACGGAAGTTCGGCGGACATTCTTTATTACCCTGCGATCCAACAGATCGGGATGAATAAAGATCAGCTTGTTCCGACTAATTCCCCCCTCGTCGGATTCGAGGGGACAAGAGTCTATCCCCTTGGGACCGTCACATTATTCGTAACGGTGAGAGATCACCCACAGCAAATCACTAAGGATGCGGTCTTCTTGGTGGTAGATTGTTCATCCGCCTACAACGCGATCCCTGGACGACTTACCCTTAATGCATGGAAAGCCATAACGTCAACTTACCACTTGATGATTAAATTCCCCACTGAATATGGAGTCGGAGAACTCCGCGGGAATCAGGTTGCGGCACAAGAATGCTACGTCGCCATGACGGAGATGGATGATCACTTGCAAGCACTAAATGTCGAGGGACAGCGAGTCACAGCTAAAGCAGTGGAAGAACCGGAAGAAGTAGTACTTGACGACTCAAGACCTGGACGAACCACGAGGATTGGCACAATGGCCAGCCCCTCGTTGCGGCAAAGCCTAACCACCTTCTTGAAGAAAAATCGGGACGTATTTGCATGGAGTCATGAGGACATGCCGGGGATCGATCCGACGGTGATAGTACACAAGCTGAGTGTATCGCCATCATTCTCTCCCATCCGACAGAAGAAACGAGTATTTGCTCCAGAAAGAGATCGGGCTATCGCCGAAGAAGTTCAAAAATTGAAGGAAGCAGGGTTCATACGAGAAGTGCACTATCCAGACTGGCTTGCAAATGTGGTCATGGTCAAGAAGGCGAATGGGAAGTGGCGAATGTGCGTCGACTTCACTGACCCAAACAAGGCCTGCCCAAAGGATAGTTATCCTCTGCTGCGTATTGATACACTGGTGGATTCGACTGCAAGACATGAACTTTTAAGTTTCATGGACGCATTCTCCGGCTACAATCTAATCAAACTCGACGAGGCGGATCAAGAGAAAACGTCGTTCGTCACTAGTCAAGGGCTCTTTTGCTACAAGGTAATGCCCTTCGGACTCAAGAATGCTGGGGCCACGTATCAGAGACTGATGAATAAGATGTTCGTACATCAGATTGGAAAGAATGTGCAGGTCTATGTGGACGACATGCTGGTGAAGAGCGTTCACGAGTGCAACCATCTGAGCGACCTCCAAGAAACTTTTAACACCCTCCAGTCCTATAAAATGAAGCTGAACCCCAGCAAATGCGGGTTTGGGGTGACGGCAGGAAAATTCTTGGGCTTTATGGTATCTCGAAGGGGCATCGAGGTCAACCCAGAAAAGGTCAAGGCGATAGTAGACTTGGTTCCCCCGAAGACACTGAAGGAGGTCCAAAGCTTGAATGGCAAGATAACTGCCCTGAACAGGTTCGTTTCAAGGGCAACCGACAAGTGCCTACCATTCTTTCACACATTGAAGAAATCATTCATACGAACGGACGACTGCCAGATTAATGGATGTCACGAGTGCAAGGGTGAAAGAATGAAGAAGTATCTCGATGAAGTGAAAAGTCGGATGAACAACCTCCAGGTCAAATTAATTCAACTGCCGAGGGAGGAAAACCAATAAGCTGACCGGCTTGCCAAGGCAGCCTCCGCAGAGCCAATAATTGTCCTCAACCAAGTATTATCCTTCGCCTAAACGTCACCTCTAATAGACGGCACAGGTTTGCAGGAGGTAAGCAATGAGCAGTGTTGGATAACTCCAATAGCTGCATACTTGAAAGACGGCCTCTTACCAGACGGTAAGGAGGCTGCATAGAAACTAAGAGTTAAGGTATCTCGATTCGTCATGATGAAAGATGTGCTATACAAAAGGGGTTTCTCTCGACTCTATTTGAGATGCCTTGCTCCCGAAGAGGCAGACTATGTCATGAGGGAGGTCCACGAAGGGATCTGCGGGAATCACTCGGGATCAAGGTCTTTAGTGCACAAGCTCCTCAGGGCGGGATACTACTGGCCAACAATGCAAAAAGACGCCGACATGTACGTCAGGTCCTGTGATAAGTGCCAACGCTTTAGCAACCTCATCAGGCAACCTACAGAGGAGCTCACGCCCATAACAACCCTATGGCCGTTCGCACAATGGGGGCTCGACATTATGGGCCCCTTCCCAATAGCGGCAAAGCAGCTAAAGTTTCTAGTGGTCGGCATCGACTACTTCACTAAGTGGGTGGAGGCTGAGGCTTTGGCAACCATCACAGAGAAAAATGTCCGGAACTTTATGTGGAGAAATATCATTTGCAAGTATGGCATACCACGAGTACTGGTATCGAACAATGGCAAGCAATTCGACAACGAAGCATTCAGGGATTTCTGTTCCCAGCTGGGGATAAAAAACCACTACTCATCACCCGCACATCCACAAGCCAATGGACAGGTTGAGGTCACAAACCGATCCTTGCTCAAAATCATCAAGACTCGGCTTGAGGGGGCAAAGGGTATATGGCCGGATGAGTTACCGAGTGTCCTATGGGCGTATAGGACAACGGTAAGAACACAGACAGGAGAGACGCCGTTCCGTTTGGCATATGGATCTGAGGCTGTCATACCAGCTACCGTGTTGGAAACCACGACGAGCACAGAAACGATGAAGCCATGCGCATACAGCTTGATCTAGTGGACGAAGTAAGGGTAGTAGCGAACACAACAACGGACGTCCCCCGACGGACGATCACCAAGAAAGGGACTACCAAGATGAATGCCAAAGAGCATTAAGGAACTGAAGGCACACCTTGCATCTCCACCACTCCTCAATCCATCAGAACCCAATGAAGAGCTTTCCCTCTACTTGGTCGTATCCCCCACAGTTGTTAGTTCAGCTCTCATCCAAAGGAGGATCATGTACAATTACCCGTATGCTACACCAGTCAAGCGCTTAGGGAAAAAGAAGAAATATATCCCCCCACGGAGATGTTAGCCTCAGCCCAAGCATTAGCTAACTTCATCACAAAATTATGACAAACAAGGCAAAAGGCAGGGGGGCAGCCCCATAGAAGGTTTGAACGGACGAACCAACAGATATGCTGGAGGGATTGGGGTAGTCCTATAATCTTTTAAAGAAGACGTCATGAAGGACTACAATGCGTCTCGAAGGTTGAAAATTCGGGCATCACACGTTCTGGGGGCAATGTACCAATGGCCTACCGTGCAGAAGGATGCCCAATCCTACGTAAAAGCATACGAAAAATGCCAACGCTTCAGCAAGACCTCATGCCTAAACACTACAGAAGGAAGCCGACAGGCACCTAATTCTCATCCTAATGGGATGGATCAACAAACAAGGTTATCGACGACCAAGGATGCCAACGACACCTGATTCTCAACCAAAACTAAGTCCTGCGGGTGGAAGGACGAACCAAGCCACTCACGAGTGCCTTGGACAAAATTCAAAGTCATCCTACCTACAGGTGGACGGACGAACCAAGTCACTCATGAGTACCTTGGACAAAATTCAAAGTCATCCTACCTACGGGTGGACGGACAAACCAAGTCACTCACGAGTGCCTTGGACAAAATTCAAAGTCATCCTACCTACGGGCGGACGGACGAACCAAGTCACTCATGAGTACCTTGGACAAGATTCAGAGTCATCCTACCTAGGGGTGGACGGACGAACCAAGTGCCTTGGACAAAATTTTAAGTCATCCTACCTACAGGTGGACGGACGAACCAAGTCACTCACAAGTGCCTTGGACAAAATTCAAAGTCATCCTACCTACGGGTGGACGGACGAACCAAGTCACTCATGAGTACCTTGGACAAAATTCAAAGTCATCCTACCTACGGGTGGACGGACGAACCAAGTCACTCACGAGTGCCTTGGACAAAATTCAAAGTCATCCTACCTACAGGTGGACGGACGAACCAAGTCACAAGTACTTTGGTCAAAATGCTAAGTCTTCCTACCTACAGGTGGACGGACGAACCAAGTCATTCACGAGTGCCTTGGTAAAAATTCTAAGTCTTCCTACCTATGGGTGGACGGACGAACCAATTCATCCACAAGTGCCTTGGTAAAAAATTTAAGTCCTACCTATAAGTGGACGGATGAACCAAGTCACTCACAAGTGCTTTTGTCAAAATGCTAAGTCTTCCTACCTACGGGTGGACGGACGAACCAAGTCATTCACGAGTGCCTTGGTAAAATTCTAAGTCTTCCTACCTACGGGTGGACGGACGAACCAAGTCATTCACGAGTGCCTTGGTAAAAATTCTAAGTCTTCCTACCTATGGGTGGACGGACGAACCAATTCATCCACAAGTGCCTTGGTAAAAAATTTAAGTCCTACCTACAAGTGGACGGATGAACCAAGTCACTCACAAGTGCTTTGGTCAAAATGCTAAGTCTTCCTACCTACGGGTGGACGGACGAACCAAGTCATTTACGAGTGCCTTGGTAAAAATTCTAAGTCTTCCTACCTACGGGTGGACGGACGAACCAAGTCATTCACGAGTGCCTTGGTAAAAATTCTAAGTCTTCCTACCTATGGGTGGACGGACGAACCAATTCATCCACAAGTGCCTTGGTAAAAAATTTAAGTCCTACCTACAAGTGGACGGATGAACCAAGTCACTCACAAGTGCTTTGGTCAAAATGCTAAGTCTTCCTACCTACAGGTGGACGGACGAACCAAGTCATTCATGAGTACCTTGGTAAAAATTCTAAGTCTTCCTACCTCTGGGTGGACGGACGAACCAATTCATCCACAAGTGCCTTGGTAAAAAATTTAAGTCCTACCTACAAGTGGACGGATGAACCAAGTCACTCACAAGTGCTTTGGTCAAAATGCTAAGTCTTCCTACCTATGGGTAGACGGACGAACCAAGTCATTCACGAGTGCCTTGGTAAAAATTCTAAGTCTTCCTACCTATGGGTGGACGAACGAACCAAGTCATCCACGAGTGCCTTGGTAAAAAATTTAAGTCCTACCTACGGGTGGAAGGACGAACCAAGCCCCCCATAGGTGCCTTGGTAATATAAGTCTCCTACCCACGGGTGGAAGGACGAACCAAGTCATTCCCAAGTGCCTTGGTCAAAATTCTAAGTTTTCCTACCTACGGGTGGACAGAAGAACCAAGTCACTCATAAGTGCTTTGATCAAAATTCTAAGTCTTCCTACCTACGGGTGGACGGACTAACCAAGTCATTCACGAGTGCCTTGGTAAAAATTCTAAGTTTTCCTGCCCACGAGTGGACGGACGAACCAAGTTACTCACAAGTGCCTTGGCCAAAATTCTATGTCTTCCTACCTACAAATAGACGTATACAAACTAGTATAAATTTTTTTTAAAATCCACAAGGTGGATGGATGCCAACTCATGTTATAAGTTCACAAGATGGACGGATATATAAACTATATATCCACAAAATGAATGGATGTGTCAAAAAAAAAAAAAAAAAAATCCAAATTTATGTCCATAGGATAGACGGATACATTGACTAAGTCCACGAGGTGGACGGATGAAAGATATGTAACACATCTAACAAATCCACAAGGTGGACGGATGAAAGATATATACTGTGGACGGATGAAAGATGTATAGTGAGACGTACCTAAATTACTACTAAGTCTGCAAGAAGGACAGATTAAAGCAATTAGGAACTTTTCATGACACAGAAGAAAGAGATCAAGCACAAATATGTGAGGGCAACGGAAGCAAAGAAAGCTCAGAAAACCAATGAGCGACAGCCTTATTGTTAGGTACGGTTGTTTCGCAGTTCATGGGCCACTCCATGGCCACCGTATGGCAAGATTCCCATGAGTCTAATATCAAAGGAGTTTGTTTTGTTGACCAAATTGTCCCACTCCGCCATGGAAGTGACCGTGACAATGGTTGTGCTCTTTGTAACTCGCCTCTCCTCTGAAACTGAGCCATTGACTGATTGGTTAGATCCACAACTAGTCCTACATGACCCAATGGATCATGCCTAGTCAAAGAAAACAAGAAAATTCCTTTCTCGAAGAAATCACAGTTCTAAGGTTAATTTGAGTTCTTGAAGATGGGTCCGAATGGGGTTGTTCTTTAACAACTCGTGCTCATGTAAATGACGTTCCTTTCTTGCCTTGCCGCTAAGGTGTTTGCCAAAAATCTCGTGAAAACCCCTTGTGGCCAATACAACTTTAGCTGACCCACTAAAGCTCAAGAAAAAGGAAACAGAGAAAGCTCTTTCCCTTCCTTAACTCAATCACGGCTCCAGCTGAAAAGCTCATGGCCAAATTCAGGGAAGTCTTCTCTACTTTATTTATCCTCTGCCTTTACTTTTCTCTTGAAGCTTGACATCATTTGGTTATATCAATTTGAGAACCAATGTATAAATTTGGCTTCACACATGGTTGCAAGACATTTTTATATGGTCCTTGCTTTGTTACAATCACTATTAGCCTTTTCAAAGTCAGCTTATTTATTACGAGCACCTTCAAGAAAGTGTTATGTTCTTTCTAAGCCTTTCGGATGATGCCTAAGCCAGACTTTACTACCTTTTGCAGCTAAGAGCCTTCATTGGCTTATGTTCCCTTTTATTTATTTTCTTCTTTAAGATTCTTGTGAAGCTTTAAGGTGCTTTTAATCACATTCGCACTTGGGTTGAAAGTAAAATATGGCTGTTAATTCGTTTTGAAGCTGATGTTGGTTGGCCTAACAAGTAGCCACCAATTTTGAAGATGTTTATGTAGTATACATGACTTATATTACTTGCTTCTATTTGCTGAAATAAATATGTATACTCACAGTATATTCACACTAGATATTCTTTGTCAAGGTGTTTAGCTTAAGGATGGTCTCATCTTCCACATCATTAACAGCAGGAACACTATGGGTTGGAGCTTACATGTTGCCTGCAACAAGCTTAATGTGTGCAGCAACAAGCTCATCACATTTGGCATTATTTCACCAATAGAAGCTGAAAGGAGAAACAAAGATACTTCCCATAGAAAGCTAGCATCCACTTAATGTGAGGGCACGTTCTTAAAATCTCCAATCTGTGTCCTCAAGAGCATTTATGCCTACTCCTACCTGGCAGTCCATCCGCAGCAAGTGCATGACGGGTTAAGAAGATCGAAGCGACTCATTCCATGGACCCGTCATATTGGGTGACGGATTCATGGAATGGGGGGCAGCTGAAGAGAAAAATATGTGATGGACTCGTGTTGGACTGGCATGTGTAATACATGACATGTGTTGGGCTCTAAGGCCTTTTGTACAAGCCTGGTTGCGGCCCATTTGAGTTACTGTAGCTTTTGCTTGATCCACACACTTAGGCCCAAAGGAAGACTACTCCTACAAGGAAAAGGGGCCACTAGGTCTACGCGACTATAAATACTCCAAAACCCTCACAAACCAAGGTACGCACAATCAGTTGAACTCTAGCGCTCTTAAGTTATTAACGAGGTTCCTAACTTGACCTTCGGAGGGTTTTTGGCCGGCACCACACCGGTGCTCCCTTCCAGGTCTTCTCTTGTCGTCTTTCAGGTCTTTATTTCGCACCGTTCAGGACCGTGCAGCTCACTGGTGAAGTTCGGCATCATCAATTATCATGTAGTTCGAGCATTTTATCATGTAACATCCACCAGAGGGAAACCAAAAATCAACAAAAATGGAGGTCCAAACGGAGAATAAGTCAAACAGATATCCAATGGCAAGTTTTCAATACTATTCCTTACTGAAAAAAACAAAAGAACTTCCAAATTTTATTCACAGCTACCTCTCAACTCAATTTCTCTTTTCTGTTTCTAGTTCAAAAGGTAAACACAAGCCCGTGCACACACACATATATATGAATTCCAAATCTTGGAGTTTTCCTGCTAATGGTGCTTACTAGTTTGAGATATAATCCAATGCAATATAAAGTCTTTTATGCTATGTTTGGAAGTTTAGAGAGAGAGGAGAGTAGAGGGGAATGATCATCCTCCATCTTGTTAAGATATTTTTAAAATTAAGCAAGGAAGAGGTGAACAATTAGTCTTTTTATAGTTTGTAATTTTGTTAATATGGTAAGAGAAAATTTGGTAATTCATTTAGTCAAGCATTTCTATGATCTACTCTCCCTCTAAATCTCTCCTATTTAGAGAAATTAAAGAAGAGGAGTTAGAAATAGTTAAAATCTCTCCAAATCCCTCCAAATTCCTCCCCCTCCTCCCTTAAAAAACATTCAAACAAGGTAATTTAACTTACTCTCCATTTCTTTACTCTACTTCCCCTCCATCCAAACAAGCTATTAGTATAATAATCACTCTTAGCTAGGCTTATAGAAATAGTGTTAGACTAAGTTATCAATTAAAAAAAATGGTGTTAAGTTATGATCAATTGCAAGGTGAAAAAAAAAAAGAGAGAGATAAAACTTCTATCTCTCTCTTTTTTTTTTAGATCCGACCCACGGATACCCGGCCCGGCCCGACCTGGCCTGACCCTAATGGGCTGGATTTTACTCGGTCCGATAAAGACTAGGGTCGGATATGGGTTTTTAAAAAAAAAAAAACCCGAAGCGGATCCAGGTTGGGTCTGGGATTTTTAAAAAAATCTGAAACCCGACCCGAATAAAAACCCGGTTATATTAAATGACTAAACCCCCCTTATATATATATCATATTAGTAACCTTGTGGACTTGACTGAATGGGTTTGAATCTAGAAAAAAAATTGTAATGGACTTCAAATTTTTTTTTTTTTTTTTGGTTGGGCTAGATTTGGGCCCAAAAGATAAACAGGGCCCGCAGGACCCGTGGGACCCGGCGGGGCGGGTTAGGGCCCCGGAAAAAAAAAAATACCCAATTAATAATCGGTCCGGGTCTCGAGTTTTGCCCCGCGGGTCGAGTCTGGGTATGTAAAAATCCGACCCGAACCTGACCCGTTGCCATTCCTAGATAAAAGCACAAGCTGATTGCAGGAAGCTCTGTGGGGTTCTATTGCCAGTGTTTTTATAGTGGACCCCAAAAATCATTCAGACAGAATGGTTTAACAGAGATGCACAAAAAACACAACTAAAACTAAAAAGAATATCGACATTGTCCGTATCAACTAACAAGTACTACTAACTATTAGCTCAAAATTAGATTGTTTTCCTTATCTCTTTCTTTTTTCTTTCCTTTCTCAGAACCAGCAAATACCCTTTGCTAAAATAGCAAAACAGAGCGTGTGCTAAGTACAAACATACATACCCACTATAACCAACAAGAAGACCACCCAAATACAAACGCAGGCTGAATCAGATTCTATAATTTATCAATAAACTTCTCAACTACGCAATCCGATCCCATTTTGATCTATGTTAATCCAACCCAATACAAACAGTTAAATAAAAGATTAAAGAAAAGGAAAAAGAAATTACCTTTCACTTCACTACTATTACACCCCCACCCTCACCGCAAGAGGACTCCTGATCGGATCCGGCAGCCTTGCAGGCCGAGTAGGTACATTCCTCACAGTCACACCGCCCAATTCGTGAGGCTCCGGTACCCCTCCTTTTGTGTTCTGCGGCTCAGTTGTCCTCTCAGGATTCTCCTCCTCACTGCGAGGCCGGGTGTAGCGAGCAATGGCAAAGACCGCTGCGAGGCCGATTGTTAGAGATAAGATACCCAACGGCACGTACAGCGCTGGTGATGATTTACTTGGTGGTGGTGTGGTGTCTGGTGGTGACAGAGGTTGGGGGGGTGGTGGTGGTGGTGTGAAAGGGGGCATAGGGCGGAAACGTGGGAGTGGAGGAAACACTAGCGGTGGCGGCGGTGGTGGTAGAGGTGGAGGTGGAGATGGACAGAGGGTTGGATCTGGCCAGAAAAGTGGCGCCGGTAGTGGTGGTACCGGTGGTCGTGGTGCTGGTGGTGGTGGGATGTAAACGTTGAGGATGGTAAGGAACATGAACAAGGCAGTTAACATGGTGAAATATTTGGATTTTGGAGCTGTGGGTGTTACTTGCCATAACCATATGGCTTGCTTTTATAGTTGCTAATTGGATCCCCGTGGTTTGGCAGGGGTTCTCAGCTACAATAAGCGTATGTGTAACACAATTTTCCATTTCCAACTTCGCCGACCTTACTATCTCTCTCCCCACAGATCTCTGTCTGTTTCTTTCTTTCTGTTTCTAGAAACTAGGTGGACTTGTCTTTAGAGTATTTAGTAGTATTGGTGCTATTTTTAGCACCACCGGTACAAAAAAGCACGTTGCAAGGATGCTATTGCTATAAATTTTTAGCTTCTTGGAAGACTACGTGGAAGTCTACTTAAAGATTTGTGATGGTTTTCGCGGAAGACTACTTAAAAAACCTAAAATACCCCTAGAGAGCGTCTTCTTCACGCTGTCCTTTTTCGTGGAAGACTTTTTCTCTGCAACATTTTTTTTTTTTTAATCCATAAGAATACGTTAAAACTAAAGGAAAGTCATTGTCAATCAGACTTATTTTGGCCTAACATATTGTTATTAATTATAACCTTTTTTTTGGTGAACGAGATAAAAAGGTCATAATTATAACCTTCTCCCACACTCTCTAGTTTTGTTTTTTGGACGGTGGGTAACTTAGATTAAAGTTGTTTGGATTATCAATTTTTATAACTCATAACTCTGTTTTCATAATTCAAAAATGATGGGATCTACAACAAGAAGTTCGTTTAGGAGCACCATAACTCTGTTTCCATTACTCAATTCTCTGATTTTTGAGTTATGAGTTATGAAAACTGAAAATACATTTTTGAGTTATAAGCCTTTGCATTGCCGCTTGCGGTGGAGGCTTCCTTCACCTACATGACCCTCTCTCTCTCTCTCTCTCTCTCTCTCTCTCTCTCGGCAAGGCTTCCATGGTCGAGCTCCTCCAAATCCCAAATGTTGCCATTTACCCCACCACTAGAGGTGGTAGGCTCCTCTCATCTCACCCTTTTTCGATCTCACCCCACCAAAGGTTCTCAAGTTTTAATCTAAAGTTTTTTGGTTTGTGGGCTTTCAATATGGTTTGTAAGTTTTTTTTGTTCGTCTTTTGGGTGGTTTGGTCAGATTTGTGTCAATTTGGTGGTTTAATGTCATATTTATGAGTTACTGGTGGTTAAATGCTCAGATTTTTGGGTGGTTGCTAATAGGTTATGATTGGTCATGGTGGTGGCTCTCTTTTTTCCCTCTTTCTAATCTTGTTTATGGGTAGTTGGTGGTGGTTTGTGGTTGCATTTGGGGGTGGCTAGTGGTGACTTGTATTTACAAGTGCTTAGGACCTTAGGTATACCGAACACTTGAAAATATTTTATTTCAAAACAAACAAAGCAACAGTTTGTTGTCCAAATGAATGCTTAAGGGTGTTTTTAGGCAAGCATATATAAGGGTGTTCACCCATCAATCTGTACCACCTCACCTTGCTGAGTTCGAGTTGATCACGCCACTAGAGAAGTCAACCAACAACGACTAAAGTGGTGGTCAATGGTGTCTTTGGATTTCGCTTGTTGACTAATATGATGGGCGATGGAGATTTCATATTTCGACCAAGACTGCATCGACATCTAAGGTTTCAACATCTAAGGTCTGTATCACCTTCTTCACTTAGGTTTTTATACACACACACTTTCTTCTTCTTCTACAAATTTGCTCCTATCTAAGGGTTTTGAAGCTTTGACTTTTGTGGAGACAATGGTTGACATTTTCAAGCCACCAATGCTATTGGTGTAGCTGGTTGTAGGGCAAAAATGTCCACAATTTTACAAACTTATTATATAACGATCTATTTGTTTTGACCTTAAATTTTTAAGAAAATAAATTATTTTCCAAACAAATTTTCTATAAAATTACCTCATTTTCCTATATTTATAAGGGTCCTTTTGGATATAGCTTATTTAACTGAAATTGAAAACTTATTTTGAAAGTATAGAAAAAAAAAGTTAAAAGTTAACTGAATAGTACAATGAGACCCATGAATAATACTAGAAAGTATAATGGAACCCATGAATAGTATAAAAAAGCTAAAAACTCAAATAAGTTAAAGAAGATAAGCACATCCCAAACGCAATCTTAGTGACCTTAAAATAAATTAGAAAACCATCTCTTAACTTCTCTTATATAGTTTCGCTTGAGATATAATTATTTTATAGAAACTTTTAGTAGAAAACAACTTATTTCATACTAAGCTGAATAAAAGAAGTTAAGAATAGTTTTTCTTTGATCAATTTTTTTAATGATATTACGGAACGCAGAAAAATGCAAAAAATTATCTTTACATAAGGTTTCTATTAAAACAAACGTAGCAAATGAAAAATTTCCCCTCACATCACAAAACTGATTTCACCTCCCACCAGGTAAATGTTAGGGTATATGCCCTTAAATCCTATTGTATGATGCTATGTATGACATTATGTATGACTTAATGTTGTGTTTGATAAAGTTGTTTATTTTTTATCTAAAATAATGGTAACATGAATATTTGGACATTATCATATAGTCCATGAGATGCATAGTATGTGATTTATGTGAAAAGTCACAGAAGATATAAATCACAAGTTCTTTGTAAACTCAAAATTTATAGTTCGTAGTCGGTGATGAAATTGGGCATTTCATCAGCGAAGACTATAATGTATTAACTAAGATGATTTGTCTTGATCATGGAAGTGGTGACTTCTAGTTGATATGTTGATATGTTTTAAGAGTTAAGACATATTGAACTGGACCGCTGTGAGATTTATTATTCTCCTAACGACTGTCAAATGAATAATAAATTTCACGACTTTTATTTGCATGAACTCTTAATCTTGAGAGAATAATGGACTTGATCATGATGTGTAGGTTGCTTTGATATATCAAGAGTGAGATCTAAAATAACGGTCAAAACCTCAGTATGTTGGGCAGCCACATTTAGTGTTGATGGAACATATATTCTCAAGATGGAATTCATAATCTCTTGATAGAGATATAAAATATTCCCTTGAGATAAGTTTAATGGGTTTGGTTATTCAGAGAGTTGGGCCCAACCACTTTGGTAAGAAATTACTAAAGTATATATATTTATAAAATTGGATTTCATAAATATATAATGAATAACTTTAAAAGATTAAACCGGGTACTCAAGGATTAAGATGTAATAATTTTCAAAGTGGCAGTCTATATTCATGACTTTGTATTACTACGAATATTTTATGAAGGGGTTGCGTGTATAATAAAGTCTTGGGATATAATTTATTAATAAGGCCTAGAGTGCAATTATATTTATATAGTGGTATTAAATATAATTAATGGTAACTTTGGACTTGTTAAGAGTTGACGGAAAAGCCCAAGGCTCATTGGAGCTAGTGTCTTATTGGTCCATTTTGGTCCCATTCCAAGCCACACACTAAAGCCCAATTGGAAAGGCCCAATTAGATAATCAGTTAATTATAAAGGGAGATACATACAGAATTTTTTTTATGAGAAAAAAAAAAAAAAAAAAAGAGTATGAGACACACTTTTCATTCTCCCTTTGGAAACTGATTGAGAGACCACACATCTTGGGCGTAAAGTGGAATTGGAGTGAAGATTAAAAGTTTTCCCAAGTGCTTCTAATCTTTGTTTTGAATTTCTCCATACCAAGGTACGCTATCTTGTTCTTAAATTCTGAAATTTACATAGTGCATGTTATCAATCATGAATGAAATAGATCCTTGTTTGTTGCTTCCGCTGTGTGTTTTGTATGAGATACAAAACCAGACTTTTATCCAAAAATTGGTATCAGAGCCAGGTTTTCATCTCATGATCGTATAGCATGTGATTGAATTTTAGAATTTAAGAAAAACCGTTATCTTTGTGTTTCAATTTTTTTGCATCATAAAGATGATTTGGTTATATTCATATGCCATAAAGAATGTTGCCGTACAAATTGCATTGTCTATATAACTGTTTCATTCGAAATGGGGTAGTTATAGAAATGGGAAGTTATTTCTCATTCAATGCATCGTTTGTCTTGTAGTGCATTAATTATGGATTTGCATGGCTTGAACGTAAATCATACGGATTGGGTTTTGGGTTTTATAATGCACGGCTGGAATTCATTGCAATGGAATTCATTCCTTTTGTTTTATATGGATTGCATGCATTTATATATAAGGAATAAGGACTTACAATCCGTACAATACATATATATAATATAATATATTCTTATGACGTAATATATATATATATATATATTATATTATATATATAATATAATAAGGGTTTTTTATTACGTTATATATATTTATATATATTAATGCTAGTTTAATGAAATTTACTCCTAATGAGATTAAGATTATGTCTTCAAAGTGTCTAGCATTATTATGGTTCTTGACCTTAAAAACCTTTATTTTTAAAATATCTAGTGGGAGAGAGATGCAAGGGTTGGATCTCACGGCCTCCATTGTTGGTTCATAGTAGTGTGAAATATATACTTTTTTTTTGCCTTGAGCTTAGCATTCCATGCGGAGAGTATTTATTTTATGGTCCTACAAGATTGAATTTCTTAGTTTATAGTGGTTTGATAAACACCTTGTCTTAGCCTCGAGCTTTGCATTCCATGCGAAGAGTGTTTTTATCATGGTACCACAAAATAAGCTTGTTAAAGGGATGAAATGTAGCTACACATGATTCTAGACAATGGTATACACTAGACTAAGTATTTTAGTATCCTCTATGCTGAATTCTTGCTATTATTACTTAGAGGCTAAATGTAAAACGGCATATTATTAGTGTTTGATAAGAGTTATCATGATAGCACTAATAATGAGAGTAGTTCTTAATCAATCATAGTATTTAATATTCACTCTATGCTGAGGGATATTGAATATGGGATTGAGTTGTCGTTGCATATATTATTTTATGGTTTTATTAAGGTTCCATATTATATGCTAAATTTGATAATGTCCAGTTTACTTATTATATTTATGTTTATTATTTTCATATTTAAATCATGGCATCATTTAGCCCACTTATTGCTATTCTTAACCAAAACAAACTGACTGGATCCAACTATATTGACTGGAAAAGAAATTTGAACATTGTTCTTATTGCTGAAGAGCACAAATATGTGCTTACTCAACCATGTCCGTGTTTTCCTTCATTAGATGCTCCTTTTGAGGAAAAACAACGATATGATCGTTGGCAGAAATCTAATGAGATGGCCAAGTGCTACATCCTAGCATCTATCTCGAATGTTCTACAGCATCAAATGCAGGATGTAGAACATGCTTCGAACATCATGCAAAGTCTGAAGGAGATGTTTGGTGAGCAAGGCCGGTCTGCAAGGCAAGAAACCATGAGGCAAATTTATAATACCAAAATGGCTGCAGGAAGTTCAGTGAGGGAGCATTGTCTTAGGATGATTGCTAATCTGAACACATTAGAAGTTTTAGGTGCTGACATTGATGGAGAATCCCAAGTGGATATGATACTCCAGTCACTACCAGAATCATTCAAGGAATTCAGACTCAATTATAATATGAACAAAAAGATTTACTCTTTGTCTGAATTAATGAATGAGCTAGTGGTGGTGGAAGACATCCTTGGTACTTCTAGTGTTGAAGCCAATGTGGATGAAGCTTCTACTTCTCAACCTAAGTCGAAAGGCAAGGGTAAGAAGAAGAAGAAGGACTTCACTAAGAAAAATGGTAAACAAATTTCCTTAGGAGTTGCTGACAAAGGAAATAAAATCAAAGGAAATTGTTTCCATTGTGGTGAGAAAGGACATTGGAAAATGAATTGTCCAAAGTTCAAAGCTGCCAAGAATAAGGGTAATAAAAGTTCCTTTCTTCTTGAAATATGTTTCGTACAGAATCCAACAAATTCCTGGTGTGTGGATTCAGGTTGTACTAATCATATCTGCAATTCTTTGCAGGGGTTCCAGGAGACCAAAAAGTTGAATGAGGGAGAACTACTTCTTACTTTGGCTGATGAAAGCAAGATTCCGGTTATAGCTGTTGGAGTGTATAATTTGTGTTTTAAGTCTAGAGTGTTAATATTAGAAGACTGTTTGTATGTACCTAATGTTCGTAAGAATTTAATTTCTGCAACTTATTTAGGTAAGCATGGATATTGTGTTATCCTGAAAGACAATGTTGTAATAAAAAAGGATAAAATGTTTATCTGTTCTGGCAATATTGTTGATGGTCTTTATATTTTAACTCCTGACATGCATGAATTATACAATTCTGAATTAGACAATTCTGAATTAGATAATAATTCACATGTGAAATCATTAAAGAGAAAGTTTCCTTCTACTAGTGAAGCATATCTTTGGCACTTGCGTTTGGGTCATATTAATTCAAATAGGATTCAAAGACTAATCAAGGATGGACTTTTACAGCCCATGGACTTTGATGGTTTTCCAGCTTGCGAATCTTGTTTGGAAGGTAAAATGACCAAACGACCTTTTAATGCAAAAGGTAGAAGAGCCCAAGATTTGTTAGAACTAGTACATTCAGATGTATGTGGTCCTATGTCAATCCAGGCAAGAGGTGGCTATGAGTATTTCATTACTTTCACTGATGATTACTCTAGATTTGGTTATGTGTACCTAATAAAACGGAAGTCTGAAACCTTTGAAAAGTTCAAAGATTTTAGGGCTGAAGTTGAGAATCAATTCGGTAAACGCATAAAGGTCATTCGATCTGATCGAGGTGGCGAATACCTTCTTAGTGACTTCAAGAATTACTTGACTGAAAATGGGATTATATCCTAGTTGACTGCACCTAGAATTCCAAAACAAAATGGTGTAGCAGAAAGAAGGAATAGGACTCTTTTGGATATGGTTAGATCTATGTTGAGTTATTCGACTCTACCAATTTCCTTTTGGGGATATGCCTTAAATACTGCAATGTATCTTTTGAATTTAGTACCTTCGAAGTCTGTTCATAAAACACTTGTAGAGTTGTGGAATGGGCGTAAGCCTAGTATGAGACATCTCCACATTTGGGGTTGTCTAGCACATGTGTTGAAAGGAAAGTCTGACAAGTTACAGTCTAAAACAGAAGTGGTTTTCTTTGTAGGGTATCCAAAAGGAACTGTTGGAGGTTTATTCTATAGTCATAAGGATAATAAAGTGTTTGTTAGCACAAATGCCAAATTCTTAGAAAATGACTATATGAATAATTTTACTCCTAGAAGTAGAGTTGTCTTGGCTGAAATGAATGAACCTGTAGTTGACCAACCAATGGATGAAACTAAGGATGATGTGGTTGTATTAGATACACCACAAGATATTACTCATGAAATGTCTAGTACACAGGTGCCTCGTCGTAGTGGGAGAATTGTTCGGCCTCCTATAAGATTTATAGGTTTGGGAGAAGCCTATGAAGCTATCTCAGAAGAGGCTGAATCGGATCCTTACAATTATGATGAAGCCATGAATGATATAGATGCACATCATTGGATTCTAGCTATAAAATCTGAATTGGATTCTAGCTATGAAATCTGAATTGGATTCTATGTATTCCAATCATGTATGGGATCTTGTAAAGGCGCCTAACGGCATTAAACCTGTTGGTTGCAAATGGGTTTACAAGAGGAAGAGAGGGATAGATGGAAAGGTTGAAACCTTTAAAGCAAGGCTAGTGGCGAAAAGGTATACACAAAAAGAAGGTATTGATTATGATGAAACTTTTTCGCCAGTAGCTATGCTTAAGTCTATCAGAATTCTCTTATTCATTGCTGCTCATTATGATTATGAGATTTGGAAAATGGATGTCAAGACTGCATTTCTTAATGGCAATCTTGAAGAAGAAATATACATGATGCAACCAGAAGATTTCATAGTAAAGAACCAAGAGCATATGGTATGCAAGTTGAATAGGTTCATTTATGGAACATCAGATTTGATCAAGCAATCAAGTCATTTGGTTTTGAACAAAATCTTGATGAACCATGTGTGTACAAAAGGCATCAAGACAAAGTAGTAATGTTCCTAGTGCTTTATGTTGATGATATTCTACTCATTGGAAATGATGTAGGGGTAATGTCATCGGTTAAAGTTTGATTGTCTAGCCAATTTGATATGAAGGACTTGGGTGAGGCTAACTTTATTCTAGGGATCAAGCTTTGGCGAGATCGCAAGAATAAGATGTTAGGCTTATCACAAGCTGGATATATAGATAAGGTTCTAGAACGGTTTAGTATGTAAAATTCCAAGAAAGGATTGCTTCCTTTTAGACATGGAGTTCCTCTGTCTGATGACCAAAAGCCTAAGACTCAAGAGGAAGAAAATATGATGAGGCAAGTTCCTTATGCTTCTACAGTGGGAAGTCTCATGTATGCCATGCTTTGTACTAGACCAGATATTTGTTATTCAGTTGGCATGGTCAGCCGATATCAATCAAATCCAGGACCAAAACATTGGCAAGCTGTAAAGCATATTCTCAAGTATCTTAGGAGAACGAGAAATTATATGCTTGTTTACCATTGTGAGGATTTGATTCCCATTGGCTATACAAATTCAGATTTTTAATCGAATCTAGATTTCAGAAAATCCACTTCAGGATGTGTTTTCACCTTGGGAGGTGGAGCCATAAGTTGGAGAAGTGTTAAGCAATCTTGCATTGCGGACTCCACCATGGAAGCCGAGTACATTGCTACTTGTGAAGCAGCAAAGGAGGCTGTTTGGCTCAAGAAATTCCTTTCTAATCTTGGTGTTGTAAGAATGGAGCATGTTCACATCACATTGTTTTGTGATAATAATGGAGCAGTTGCACAATCCAAAGATCCAAGAAATTACAAGAAAGGAAAGCACATTGAGAGGAAGTACCATATCATTCGAGACATTGTTACTCGTGGAGATATTGTAGTAGCAAAGATTGAAAGTGCAAATAATCTAGCAGATCCTTTTACCAAAACCTTGCCTCAAAGGACCTTCGAGTCACATTTGGAGGGAATGGGAGTTAGATAATGCATAATAGTCTTTAGGGCAAGTGGGAGATTGTTAGGATATGTGCCATTAAATCCTATTGTATGATGCTATGTATGACATTATGTATGACTTAATGTTGTGTTTGATAAAGTTGTTTATTTTTTATCTAAAATAATAGTAACATGAATATTTGGACATTATCATATAGTCCATGAGATGCATAGTATGTGATTTATGTGAAAAGTCACAGAAGATATAAATCACAAGTTCTTTGTAAACTCAAAATTTATAGTTCGTAGTCGGTGATGAAATTGAGCATTTCATCTGCGAAAACTAAACATATCAACTAAGATGATTTGTCTTGATCATGGAAGTAGTGACTTTTAGTTGATATGTTGATATGTTTTAAGAGTTAAGACATATTGAACTGGACCGCTGTGAGATTTATTATTCTCCTAACGACTGTCAAATGAACAATAAATCTCACGACTTTTATTTGCATGAACTCTTAATCCTGAGAGAATAATGAACCTGATCATGACGTGTAGTTTGCTTTGATATATCAGGAGTGAGATCTAAAATAACGGTCAAAACCTCAGTATGTTGGGCAGTCACATTTAGTGTTGATGGAACATATATTCTCAAGATGGAATTCATAATCTCTTGATGGAGATATAAAATATTTCCTTGAGATAAGTTTAATGGGTTTGGTTATTCAGAGAGTTGGGCCCAACCACTTTGGTAAGAAATTACTAAAGTATATATCTTTATGAAATTGGATTTCATAAATATATGATGAATAATTTTAAAGGATTAAACCGGGTACTTAAGGATTAAGATGTAGTAATTTTCAAAGTGGCAGTCTATATTCATGACTTTGTATTACTACGAATATTTTATGAAGGGGTTGCGTGTATAATAAAATCTTGGGATATAATTTATTAATAAGGTCTAGAGTGCAATTATATTTATATAGTGGTATTAAATATAATTAATGGTAACTTTGGACTTGTTAAGAGTTGACGGAAAAGCCCAAGGCCCATTGGAGCTAGTGTCTTATTGGTCCCTTTTGGTCCCATTTCAAGCCACACACTAAAGCCCAATTGGAAAGACCCAATAGGCCGGCCCAATTAGATAATCAGCTAATTATAAAGGGAGATACATACAAAATTTTTTTTATGAGAATAAAAAAAAAAAAAAAAAGAGTGTGAGACACGCTTTTCATTCTCCCTTTGGAAACTGATTAAGAGACCACACATCTTGGGCGTAAAGTGAAATTGGAGTGAAGATTAAAAGTTTTCCCAAGTGCTTCTAATCTTTGTTTTGAATTTCTCCATACCAAGGTACGCTATCTTGTTCTTAAATTCTGAAATTTACATAGTGCATGTTATCAATCATGAATGAAATAGATCCTTGTTTGTTGCTTCCGCTGTGTGTTTTGTATGAGATACAAAACCAGATTTTTATCCAACAGTAAATCCATAACCGAAAACCTAGCAAACTTCATTGTAAAACATACAAAGAAACCCAGAAAAATATACAGCAAAAATAAAAGAACCCGGAAGCCTAAGCAAGCCCAACAATTAAAACAAAAGATAAACCCATAAAAATTAACCCAAACACCCCCCCCCCCAAAGAAAAAAAAAAAAAAACCAAAAAGACCTTTAGAAGAAAACTCACAAAAACTCAAAAAACGTTCACAAACACAGTAACAAAGGCACCATCGACAAATCTCATAAACATCTTTACTTATTATTCAACATTCAATGACGATTAATTAACCATGATCTTTACTTATCCAAATTATAAAATGCAACTTGGATTTTTATTTTATTTTTTGAGAAACCAACTTGAATTGATTGACCATGATTCACTCATCCACCCAACTCAAAAAGATTTTAAATAGGATTAACTAACCATGATTTTTTTCATAAAAAAAAAAGGAAAACTCATTTTCGTCCCTACATTTTCACGCAATTCTCACTTTGGTTCCTATCTTTTTTTTTCCACCGCTTTAAGTCCATATCTTGAAAAACTTGTTTCATTTTAGTCCTTTCCGTCAGTATCTTAACAACCTCGTCTTACATGGTAGACCGAACTATTAAAATAATAATAAAAAATTTTATTTTGGCATTAAAAAATGCCACATCAGCATCTAAATTTAAAAAAAAATATATTAATTTTAACTAAATAAAAAAATTAAAAACATAATAAAAAATAAAAAATCACATGAATTGAGATCTAAATTTGTCTTGAACAAGAACAATAAGAACACAAATCCAGAAATTAAAATTCAAAAATTAAAAATCTCAAAATCACCATTTTCTCAAATCCAGCAAAATCATCAAATCCTAAGGTCCCAAAGTACCAAATCAATCCAAAAATACAACACAACCAATACCCACCTCAAGCAACGTTCAACGTTATGGGTTTTGTGTGTGTGTGGGGGGGTTTTGATGGCTTTTTTTGTTGAAGAAAAAAAAAAAAAAATACAAAAAAGAGTGTGATTTGGTTTTTAGGGTTTGAATTTGAAATCCGATGGCAGGGTGGTCGATGCTTGCTGATGGGTTTGCTTTAGATTGCGTCAAAACCCCAAATAAGAAGCTAAAGCAAAATGATTTTTGGGTCGATCTAAAACCGAGTTCCAATGGATCCAATATCCAACTAGATATCGATAAGCTTCGATGCGAGTTCGAAGGGTTTCTTTTATGTTTTGGCAAGGAGATCTGTGGTCGAGATCGTTTTCGGCCTCTACCTCCAATGCTTGGAGATGGGCAGCGTGTGGATTTGCTTAAGCTTTTGTTCGCTGCGAGAGAGAATGTTGGGTACAATGTTGTTTCTGAAGAGGGGTTGTAGGATTTGGTGGCATTAGAATCTGGGTTGTTGGGTTCAAATCTGTGCTCGACTTTGAAATTGATTTACATCAAGTATTTGGATTTTCTGGAGAGATGGTTAAAGAGGGTTTTTGATGATAAGGAGCATTCAATGGAGTTTCAGGATTAGATTAAAAAAATTTTAGCCAAGGTTCTAGATCAGAAGAAGAAGAGGAAGGATGAGGATCATCCTAATTTGGAATTAGAGTTAAAGGAGGTGAAGTCATGTGCTCAAGCAACGTTCAACATTCTTTGTTGAGGTGGGTTTGCTGGGTTCAACTTGCTTGAGATGGGTTTTTCTAAGTTTGAGATTTTTTTTGTTTGGATTGGTTGTGTTGTATTTTTGGATTGATTTGGTACTTTGGGGCTTTAGAATTTGATGATTTTGCTGGGTTTGAGAAAATGGTGATTTTAAGATTTTTAATTTTTGGGTTTGTGTTCTTAGATCTGGGTTTGTGTTCTTGTTGTTTTTATTCAAAACACATTTAGATCAGAATTCATGTGATTTTTGGTTTTTAATTTAGTTAAAATTAATAAATTAATTTTTTTAATTTAGATGCTGATGTGACATTTTTTAATGTCAAAATAAATTTTTATTATTATTTTAATAATTCTGTCTGCCACGTAGGACGAGGCTGTTAGGGCACTGATAGAAAGGACTAAAACGAAAAATGCGTTTTCCGGGATAGGGACTAAAAACGGTGGAAAAAAAAGATAGGGACCAAAGTGAGAATCGCGTGAACATATAGGGACGAAACTGAGATTTTTGCCAAAAAAAACATGATTTAATTATCCAAATTAAAATTCTTCACTTGGATTAATTGGTCATGAATCAATTATCCACAAATTTAAAAGGCTTTAATGAGGATTAATTAAACAGAATTTAATTATCTGAATTAAAAAACTCACCGAATTGATTGATCATCATGATTTAATCATCCACCAAATTCAAAAAGATTTGAAAGATAATTGATTAACCATGATTTATATTTAATTTAAAATTCTCCACTCTAATTAATTCGTCGTGACCCAATTATCCACAAAATTTACAAGGATTAATTGACCTTGATTCAATTATAGGACATAAATTCCCTAACAACCAATCTGAAATCTATCATTAAGTCAGGTTTGATTCAAGATATAAAGTTTTTATCTTCTTCTTAATAAAAGTTATGCATTTCTTTAAAAAAAAAAAAAAAAAAAGAGGCTAAGGATTCCAACAGATGGTAACATAGGTAATAATTGAGCATAAGTTTTGACTCTAACCGGATTTTGAATGTGAGAGTCAAGAAATGACTTCCATAAAATTAGGGGACGACATAATACAACATCCTGCTCTTTGTCCAAATGTCTTTTTGTTTCAATGAAACATTGAACAAAGGAGCATCTGTTGACCAAATTTGATGAGGTTTAATTAAAATTTGATAATTAAATTGGACTAGTTTTAGTACCATAATTAAATCTGATAATTAAGTCTGCTTTAGCGTACGTTTGCCCAGCATTGAAATTATATTTCAATTGCGTTTTGCGCTTTTTTGGGGTCCTACGACACTATTCATGGGAGTACCAAACTCAGCAAAACACAGATTTCTAGGTAAATTTGGGTCCCACAATACTATTCACAGTTTTAAAAATTATTTTGTTACAGTATTTTTGACAATAAGTTTTCATCAAATAAGCGGTATCAAACAGACCATTAGTTACTTGTTTGAAATGCCATGTTGGATTTTTCTGGGATGTTACTATGATTTTTGTATTTTTGAGTAACAAAATGATTTAAAAACTTTGGACGAAGATGTTTTCAAAAAAAAAAAAAAAGTTTGAACGAAGATTAACTTGCAATCAAGATTGTCAAAATCGAGATCCAGCGTAAGATCGTTGAAGGTAGGTGGGATCATAGATTGTAGGATTGGATTGTGAATCATAAGATCTTACATATTTTCATATTTAAAGTAAAAAATACATTGATAATGGCTTTGTATGTTGAATAATTACGTAAATTATAAATTCATCCATAAAAAAACTTAGATTTGCATCATATGATGTAATTTGCATGTCATACATCGCTAAATCTAAACTAACGAAACAAATATATTTAAGTTTTGACCCTATATATTTAAAAAGTTCAATAAATGTTTAATTAGTAATCAAATACCAAAATATTTATTAAAACATATGGAAAATATTTTCCAAGTTCTAAGTTCCAAGTTTAAAATTCAAAATAAGTTAGCAAATGAAAACTAACTAACTATAACATGAAATCCAAAAGCAATATGAATATTAAGGTGAAGTGAACATTTAATTATTCCCATTCTAAGGCTCTTATAACCACTGTTCTAAATTCTTATTCATCATCATTCATTTCATCAACTATGTAGACATTATATATTTGTATACTAGACCCGTAAAAGATATCAAGATATAATTTCATACTCAACTATTCAAATTATACACTCAACAACAATTAAAAAGCATGCTCAAAAAAATCAATTAATCAATATTCAAATACAAGTATAACTGATAAAATTATATATATAAGAATTTTTTTAGTAATATTAGAACACAAATTAGTATATTGATCAAACAAATTTAACAATATTATAGCTTAAAAGGAGCAAAGCCAACATCAAATTCTTTATTTAGAAATGATGAAGCATTCTTTCATTTTGATTACAAGTGAACTAAAAAATTAAAAAACATTTGCTTAGGTTAACATAATTTTATGAAATAAAAAATAAAAAGTCATACCATTACAACATGAAAAAATAAAAACCCAAAAAGCTTCATCAAAACAAAAAATTTATCTCATAAAATAAACAAAAAAAATTATGTTTTTGGTAGGATTGGTAGGATCTCATATGATTCTACGATTTTATGTACGATCTTAGTGCGATCCTAAACGTTTTGGTGAGATGAAATCGTCAAATCGTATGATCATATGATACAAAATTGCGATTTTGACAACTATGCTTGCACTTGTGCTAAAATGTGTGCCCTAAAACTACATTTCATTTAGGAAATTAATTGATTTTCCTTAAAAGTTAAAACAGGCATAATTAATTTTATTGGGTCCAAATTAGAAAAAGGATTCCACACTTTATCTGATTTGTTCTTGCAATTTTATCGGAAAATTTACGTGTCTAGAATCTAGATACTTTTTTTGATAAACACGTGTCTAGATCCTTAGAAATTCATTTAATTTTACTTCTTATTATGGACATATATCCAAATTCAATTGAGCCCAGTCCAATTTTTATATATTATTTGATAAGAAATACGGTAATTTTACTGAATCGAAGAGAAATACATAGCTTCATTAGTTACAGAAAACTTAGGCCCTGTTTGGTTAAAAAATTTTGCTCACTCAATTTCCATCACTCATTACTCATCACTTTTCACTCATCACTCATCACTTAAAAATATTATACCCGTTTGGCACCATCACTCAGTTTTCATCACTCATATTTTTCACACTATTTATGAGTCCCACGTCTGTAAATCAGTGCAGCTTTTTCCTTTTTTTTTTTTTTTTTTTTTTTTTTTCAATACCAGATCACCCAAACCCAGAAAAAAAAAAAAAAAAAAACTAACGTTAAGGAGAACCCAGAAAAAAAAAAAAAAAAAAAACTAACGTTAAGGCGAACCCAGAGAGAAAAAAAAAAAAAAACTAACGTTAAGGCGAACGCAGACCAAAAAAAAAAAAAAAAAAAAAAAAAAAAAAAAAACTAATGTTAAGGCTAACCTAGAAAAAAAAAAAAAAAAAAAAAAAAAACAACTAACGTTAAGGCGAACCCAAAAAAAAAAAAAGTCAACCGGTCAAATGTTGCGGCTGTGGGTCCCTCAATGTGTGTTTAATTACAAAAATGCCATTGAATTATGAGTTATGGAAACTAAAAACAGCTAAAATGTGTTTTCAGTTTCTATAACTCATAACTCAAAAATCAGAGAATTGAGTGATGGAAACAGAGTTATGGAAATTGAGTTATTTCCACCCAAACAAAGTTTCAGCCATGGGTCCCACTATTTTTGAGTTATGAGTTATAAAAACTGAGTTATGAGTTATAGAAATTGACAATTCAAACACCCCCTTAATAATGGGATGATTTTCTTCTAACCAGTGACACAAGAATTAATTCCTTTTACATCATTCGCCAGAAGATGCGCTGGTCTCTGGTCTATTAGAAAAGAAAAGTACGGAACCGATGCATCCTGTAGCGGGTGTCAGCGACGATGTTAGCAATTGATGCTGGAGTCGTGGGGGAGCTAGTGAGGAGCCCAGTCGTTTTTTTTTTTTTTTTTTTGATGAGAGCCCAGTCCACTCTTTATATTACACTAAATTTCGATGCGGTTCACATTGCCACGTGGCAGTCCATGACTGTGCCAGTTGGGAGTCCATAATTGAGACAAGTGTCTAACCTTTCAATAGAACCATAGAGATTTTAATCTACACTACATTACTAGATAGAAGACACTTGTCTAAATCCCATTAATCGAAAGAATGCAACAAAATTAAATCAGGCCTCTTCCCCATCTCCAACTCATAACTCATAACATCAACAGACAAAAAAATAAAAGAAAATTACTAGCTGGCCACAGGGCAAAAATGTCCAAAATTTTCCCACACACCTCTCTTCTCTAAAAATGAGAAATTCCCTTCTCATCACAAAAATTAGTAACCCAAACATAGCCTTAACTCCCCCCACAAAAATTCCTCTCACACGTCCCAACCAAACATAGCATTAGCAAACCCAGCAAGCAAAACACCAGATGCACCTAGAAAAATTCATCCAAAAAAGCCCAAAAGAAAGAAAACCCACATAATCTCAGAAAGAGAATGGAAGCTAAAAAAAAAGAGCAGCAAAAACAGCAAGGATCTCATTATTCAACATTCAAATACCAAACCAGACACTACAGAGAGATTCCTCACCTCCTTTGTTTCATTTCCTCACCGGTTATTTCTTCTGATCTGACTTAGATTCTCAGAATTTAATTTTTGTATTCATTTTCAGCCAAACAGGAATATGAAAGCAAAGCAGAGAGAAGGACGAGGAAAAAAACAGCAGAGAGAAAGAAAAGTGACGAAATCTGTTTATACATCACCCATACACATTCACAACACACACGGAGACACGACACCAACACACAGTTACACAAAGCTTTCAAAATTTCACCCACACACAGACCCATTTCACAATTTTCACTCACAAAGAAAATTTGACCCATTTCACAATTTGTGTAAAATAACACTCAAATACCCATGAACACAAAATTACATCAACACACACGCCGATCTATAATCCACACACCCCTAGAGCCTGTTTTAGGGCCAAATCGAAGAGAGAGGAGAGGTTTGGATTTGGAACCACAGCCGGTGTTTCCGGTGGCTATGGTGCTGGTAGAGGCGCTTGGAGAGAGAGAGAGAGAGAGAGAGAGAGAGAATGTTTTGGCTAGGGCAAATAGATGTTGGGTCGGGTTAGCCCGACCTATTTAGGAAAACGAAAACCGGTCCTCCAAGCCCAAATAAACCCAACCCATTTAAGCCCATTTAATTATTAGCCAATACGTGCCGGTTTAATGTCATTGCTGACCCCAAAACTCACCGTTTTTGGCCTTTAAGTACAAGTCATTCAACCACCTAAAGAGATAAGAACGAGACAGAGATAACTCTCTTTGTTGTTAATGCAATAAACATAGACTTTTGTTGACGACTTTTCAAAGCCGATCTCTAATTTTCATTCTGAGGTTTTGCTGTTGTTGTTGTTGTTTTTTTAGATCTTTGTTTAATGTTTATGCAGTAAACAGATGAAGGAGAGGGTCCATGTCTTTGTTGTTTGTAGTTGCTGTTGTAACAAGACAAAAACTCTCTCTCTCTCTCTCTCTCTCTCTCAACCTTATGTTCTTTGCTTTTATGTTTGACTGGTGGGCTGTGCTTCCTCCTTCTTACAAAGGGGTGAGTCCACCTACCCCAGGCCCTCCCGAGGGAGTATAATCCGAGACTATATAATAATTTTCACTCACTGATTACTTGTCCGTGTTTCTTGAGCAGGTGGTATCTCTTAGAGCATAATTGTAAAAGAGTTAATGACATGTCCAGTACCCATCTTTTGAGGCTTTTGGGACAGGTCAGGTTTTATTAAGAGAAAATGAATATAAATGGTTAAATTTCCCACTTGTTTTTTTATCTTTTGATTTTCTGGACAAGTTATTTATGACGATATCAAAGTGGTGGTTTGTTAATTGAATCTTGTGTCAACTTTATTTCTTCCGCTGATGTTAATAAGGGGAATTGTTTTGTAAAAGTAAAGATTCCACTTCATATCGTCAAGCTTTTGTGAATGGTAAGTCTTTAGTATTGATGTAAAAAGATTCTACTTATTTAAATTGAAAAATGTAACCATTTAGGAAACCATGAATTAGAAAGTTCAATATTAATGGAAATATGTGTGGGTAATGCTGTTTTAGTTAACATTGTTTAAGTGTTGGAGAAATATGTGTGGCTGAAAAAATGCCCTGGAAATATGTGTTATGTTGTTTAAACAACACAACTAAACAAGATATTCTTAGTTGTCTACATTGTGGGTTTGAGTAACGTCTTCAAATGCCTAATCAATTTCAAAAAATTCTACTTGTTGAAATTGAATAATATCACAAATTATGGACCAAAACTTGCTAATGGAATTTTGATATTCTTAATTTGTTTACTTGGTGGATTTATTTTGCTGGTTTGAGTGTCATTTTAAGTTCAAATTAAGGATTTAACTTGCGCTTTTGCTGGGTCGATCGATCTTGTAAGGCTAATGCTTCTGGAAACTTACATGTAACAGAAGATCCCCATTCTTTCTATTTTATTTATGTTAATTGGCATATTGATATGCCATTAATTGTAACATCATTTTTTTTTTTTAATTTTTTATACAAGATAGAAATTCTACTCTACCTTAATCAAAAAGTATTGGTTTGTGAAGCTCTTTCATGGAGATTTGAACTCCAGTTCTTGTTCCTCACAACTCACAAGCACTTATACTTGTGGAGTGATATCATCGCACTAAAGATTTGCGGTACTATTGTAGCATTATTTCTAAACAGGGAGAAGAGGGATCTCATAAAGTCAAGTCTTATGAGGTTATCGTGTCTTATGAGGCTATCCTTTCATACGTTGTTGAGATTTTTACTATAATATGATCATGTTTTAATCAGATTCTTTACCTAAATTCAATGCAACAGGAAGACTTTAATGTTTTTATTCATTTTGCATTGGTTAGGCATGTGAGTGTACTTTTTCTATTCTATAATTTAATTTTTTTTTTCTCCCCTTTTTTTTCTTTGAATTTTTTTCTTCAGGTTCTTTTGTCTTGTTTATGGTTCTATTTTCCTTGGTGATAGGTTTGTAATGCTATCATACAAACTAGCAAATTATACAGAATCCCTTAAAAAAAAAAAAAAAAAAAAAACAAAGCAACTACCATTTGTTTGAATTGAATTTTATATTTTCAAAAATACCGAAGAACCATATGCTAAATTGTGTTTTTGACTTTGTATTAAGTTCTGAATGGATGTGATGCATTGAGATATACTTAATTTTTTTTTATTTTGCTGCCTAGAGGAAGAATGAAGAATATATTATGGGTTTAAGAGCCATTGATTTGAGTTATAACTTTGCTAGTAACTGAAAATTTACAACAAACTTCTTATTATGAACTACTGTTTTCAATGATCAATTCTCAAAAGTTTCTCATCCAAATCTATATTTTCATTAATTATGACATAGAGTGGTAACTACAATGATTTTCACCTTAAACAAGAAGCTTAGACTTCATCCAAACTTTTTTTTTTTTTTTTTTTTTTTAATTTTTTGAGAAATCCACTTCATCCAAACTTAAATTGATGAGATAGCTACAATTGGGATGTTTCTATTTGTGTTCATTTGCATTAGATTAATAGGTTGTGTCAAAGATGTTTACAGGCCTTAATTATGATTAGGGATCCCGGTCCTCCCCACCATAAACAATCAACACTAGATCGTATTACACTTGGAGGTGAAAACACAACTCCACGTATGGGTAGGTACTAGTAGCTTCCCCTACACCTGTCCTCCGCTTTATCCTCGTAGTCATGGCCACCGATCAAATTCCACTACAGCCCACATTTTTGGACCTTTTTGGTTTTGGACTCAAAACTAGTCCACTAAATATTCATGAAGTGATATATATATTTTTTAAAATTTTATAAAATAAAGGACAAATTTGTAAAATCACAGCCACAGGTTGCACTGTTTGGCCTCTATAAAAGTCATGACAAACTCGATTTCATCCTCCGCCGCACGAGTTCGAGTGACCTAACACAGTTGATGTTTGCTTCATCTCCTTCGATCTGGAGTAATATGACTGTGAGACAGGTTGTTAGGGTTAAGATACCCAACCTGACACACTTTTATGTTTCACAACCGGACTGTGAAGTGTGTCACTTTGGATATCTTGACCCTGACACCCAGGGTCACAATTATCCGTAGTTTACACGGGCTCTCATCCACCATCTTCCAACCCAAGCCTGTTTGCTTCCCGAGAAAATAGATAAAGAAAAACTTAGTTTTTTTTTCTTTTTGGGGTTTCTCGGTACTTAGAATTTCGTTTATGTTTGGTGCACTTTTTAACGTTTTAATGCATATTAGGTTTATACGGGAGGGGGTGATTTGCTTCTTTCTAACTGGGATCGGTAGATTTACTTGAGAAGAGGTTTTTAATTATTTTTAATATTTTGGCTCCTAAGCTGATGAAAAATATGAGATCTGGTTCTGACTTTATTAGTTGAGGCAATTGGAATAAGTAGATATACTAGTTTTTAATTATTTTTAATATTTTGTTCCTAAGCGGAAGAAAAGTATGAGATCCGTAATATTTGTATTTTTTTTTTTTTTTTTAGTTGAGTAATAGAATCATACTTTGGATATTAATAAAAAAAATAATAAGAAGAATAGAGTGGTTAATAGAGTCATACTTAGTATTCCAAAACAAAAAAAAAAAAAAACTTAAAAGATGGTTAGTTGAGTAGTGAAGTTTATATTGGATAATAGAACAATTGATTAATATTAATTAAAAGATGATCTATTAATATAATATAATTAAACACATTGATTTAAGCTTTTGGATTAGGTGGCGTTTCTATACCTAACTTAAGTACTACTAATTTGTTTTGATAGTTCGAAAGAGCGGAAACCTGGAAATTAGATTGAGATGGGATTTTTCTTTCTGCCTTCTATCTGTTTATAGAAATGCTTCATGGTTCATCTGATAATAACCGTGTTAAGTATGCTTGAGTTGAAAATTTTGTTCATAGCTTTAGAGTTCATATGTAATGTTGTGTATATATAAAATAAACAAACAAACCAAACATAGTATCCCACATTTTCTCAACATTTAGTTAGCCAAAAGAGGTTGAAAACAGTTTCCGCAAGGATGTGGTGGATAAGGTCAGATTGTATAAACAATTGATGAAAAATCATTTGTTGAAATGCTAGCTGCGTTACTAGACAAGCAATGAAAATCCTGTGGAATTGAACCTTAGGATTTGCACTCATTAGAGTCCATTCAAGTGTTTTCGAATGTTTTTAAACACCTTTCAAAAGCTTCATTCTCTTGTGCAGTCCAAACGTTTAATAATGTAAGTATGCAGTTTCTGAGCCAGCGGCTGTTGTTTTTAGGGTGTAAAGAGATTGTATGTTACAATGAAACGAATTTTCCCATTAGAATATGTTTCAAGTCTTCCATCTGATGCTTGTTAGTACCAGATTTGAAATGTATCCTTGGCTTATAATTACTTATTTGTAATGCTTGGCTGGTCCATATTCCCCTAGACCCTCATTTGTTTGAGAATCCAGTTCTGGAGTTTAAGTACATCTCCTTCACAAGTGTCAGATCCATTACTTGCTGCAAGTTGTAATGGAATTCCCGCGTGGAATATTGATTCTGTGGCCTATAAGGGAGTCTGTGTTGCTTCTACACATCATTTCTAAGCGTTTCCTTTATAAAAAGTATGACCAGCTCTTTGTCATATGGCTAATGCAGAAAATACAAGCTGGTAAATTTTTTATCTCTGCATTTGTTTCCTTGCTTTTATCTTGTCTTATATAAATCCTCGAAGTCCCATACTTTTTGTGCTCAACCAGCCACTAGGAGATGTCAGTGACACAAAATCAATGTACCAGTGGTATCAGGTGGTGATATTTGGACCTTTTCAATGAGTTAATGATTTACATAGGAAATCCCATGCAGTATTGTGACAAAGGTGTGAAATTTGTTTGGGTAACTATTTCTAGTATTGTGAATATAAAGACTTATTTATTTGATCTATTCCTTAACTTATAAAAATGCAACAGAAAGATAACTAAGAGCCTTGTAACTTATTTGGTTGTCATCTCCAAATGTTTCCAATGGAGACATTTAGATATCAAATTCCCCCTCCTCCATTGTAACTATCCAAAAAAGGAAAATTGTAATGTTAAGATAGTTTAATATGATTGTGTGTAACAGGGTGTTCTTCTTTCTGGACCTCCTGGAACTGGGAAAACACACTTTGCAAGGACATTGGCAAAGGAAAGTGGTTTCCCCTTGTTTTTGCTTCTGGTGCAGAGTTCACAGATATTGAATAAAGTGGTGCAGCATGGATCAATGAGATGTTTTCTATTGCAAGGACAAATGCAAGCATTCTTTCATCCCACTAGAAGTTGGGGCCTTTTCAAATCTTAGGTCCTAATGCCTTAAAGCTGTTGTGCTTACTTAATAATGAAAAGTAGCCAATATTCTTGATTTTTTAAATTTCTGTGTGTATAATAATTTATTTTTGAAGGACCTCTTGTATGCTTCCTGTATACTTGAGTTACTCCTCTCTTTTCCGACTAAAATTATTCTTTGCTTATCGGAGAATGTATAAATAATCAGATTCCTTTCTTTGTTTGGCTTTCAGGGCATAAGGTTTTTTATTTGATGATGCGGAACCTCACCTAGGCAAGACCCTTTGGACCCACTCTTGGGGAGTAAACCACAGATACATGATATCACCCGCCAGATTTGTGTATCAGGTAATCTAGGGGAATTCTTATGGCAATCGAACTTAGGATGTCTGATTTTCAGGGCATAAGGTACTAGCACATTCATGCTTTGAATGGTTTGAATGAGTTTTAGCATTTTTTTTGGTCCGTAGCAATTGCCTCAAATAGTTTGAATCACCCAAATTCATGGTCATTTCTTCTAATCTTCTCTTCTGTACTTCGTAGAATTTGTTGTGTTTTCCTTTCCTGAAATCTTTCCACTTATTTCGTGCCTTCGTTGAGAGCTTACAAATTAAGGACTTTCTATTTCAATGATGAGGGTTTGCTTCTTCTCACGATAAAGATTGAAGTTTGAAAAACTAAATGATTAGTATCTGTTTATGTAAATGACATGAATACTCCTGGCTCCAATCATAACCTTCATCTATCAAGATGGCATGGTGTTCAAAAATTAAAAATTGTAATTTTACACTGTAGCTGCGCCAGAACACGAAGTCCCATGGGGGTGGTCTAGTTTATTGACTTGGGGAGATTTTGCAACTGGTAATGATATAGGATCAAGATGTTATCTTGGTTCAAGGAGTTTAGATTTTTTTGTTTAAGTGATTAGTGTTACTAGTGGTAGGTGGTTCCTTAGGTCAACTAACTTGGAAGTTAACTTGTAAGCCAGGATTGGGAACTACTTTTTCGCATCATCAATACTTCAATGGTCTAAATCTTTTTATCTTTTCATCATCTTCTTTATTCTCTTTTTTCATTTCATCTTATCAAATCTGAAGGATACCTCATCCTTCTCTTAGTATGCTTAGAGTGTTTGACATCAATTTATTTGGCTGTCAAGTTTTAAAAAACTAAACAAAAAAGCCGTACGCAAACAGGCATTTACTTTTCAATCCTAAATATCATGTTTTTTTTTCCTTCCAATTTTGATGTCTTTGAAATTCCCCTTCTATACTACCCCTTGTCCTAAATTGTTGCCTTTATTCCATTTTAGAATGTCCCAAAATGAAATCCTCTTTGAAGAGTCATTAAATAAATATAAATGTCTTAGCACTTGCTTCACTTTATTTTAAAATCTAATACTTTTAGGACAAGGATTTGCTGCAAACAGGTTGCTGGAGCTGCTGCATACAGGGGTAGGTGGCAAAATTTTAAAGTGACTGTGTCCAGGGCACATGAACAACTATGAGTGGAATTTCTCCGTTAACGTTTCTCTCATTTCTCTGTCAAACGGCTTAGGCAAAACCCATTAGACTCAAAACTCATCTCTCCCCATCATTAGTTTCTCTGTTCCACCTCTATTCCTCTCATTAGAATCCCCAACCCATCTAACCCATCAAAAAATAACTCCGCCCACCACATGCTCTTGCCACCGACCCACCTGACCGTGTTTGTCTCTGTGGGTTGCTTTGATTTGAACTTACTGGGTTGCTTCAATTGGTTACTGGACCATAGATTTGCTTAAGGGTGGTTCAAATTCGCTTCTTGGATTGTCATCAATGGAGTATTTTTTGTGTTGATGGTTGCTGGGTGGTTCGATCTGGTGTGTTGATGGAGTATATTTATTTTTTGTCATCAATGGTGCGTTGCTCTATACTACCCCATGTCCTAAATTGCCTTTATTTTATTTTAGAATGTCCCAAAATGAAATCCTCTTTGAAAAGTCATTAAATAAATATAAATGTCTTAGCATTTGCTTCACTTTATTTAAAAAGCTAATACTTTTATCACTAAAGTTTAATTCAAAGAGATAGTTTTGGAAACTTGTAGTGAAAGACAATGTTTAAAAGATGTTCCTTTAAAATGTTGGATTTTCTAAACTGCTTGTAAAAATGAAGAAAGAAGGCAAAACAAGTGTACAAGGCCGACATTTTCGATCCTTAACTCTGCACTGAAAAGCAGCACCCCGCCAATGATGAATAAGATAATGGCAATCCAAATGTGAAAATCTCCGTAACTGTTGAGCGTTTTACCATCACGAGCTCCAAATACATCATGCTATTTGAGCACCCCTACAAATGTGTCAGGAAAACAGATCGAAAAGTAAGTATTATTAGTTTCCAATTCTAAGGGATGAAAAATAAGGAACATGGTGGTTTCATGATGGGGCCATCATATTTAGGTACCCAAGTGTCCATAAAGCTATGAGAATGGTGAAAGAAAACCAGTAGAGCACAAATACTGGAAAAACAATAAATTATGCAGTAAATAAAGAAAACATATGAAGAGAAAACCTTTAAACTTCTTTAAACTGATTGGAGGGTACGAATTTTGAAAATCTTACTGTTGGATTTTATATTTTTTATGTTGGATTTTATATTTTTTATATTCTTAACATGCATATTAAATTTCGTTCAAATTAGATTTTATTAACTATTCGATCAATAAATTTATTTTTTATACACAATTTTTTATTACAAAAACTTGAAATTTTAACATTTGTTTGATGACGTAGCAATTGATCTTTGATCTTCTTGAAATTTTGCAAACATGAAGGATATAAAAAGAGCATGTAATTCAGCGGTTAGATTTTTAAAATTTACTTTCAATATAAAAATATATGATAAGTTTAAAAGATTTCTCTCTAAAGAAAACTTTGTTCCACCGAAAAAATCTATCATAAGTGATCCTAAATACCTAAAATTTACCACCAACCTTGGATCTACAATAATACCCACAATTGAGATTCAAATTAGAAACACATAGCCGCTTGAGACAAGGAGATCCAATTTCTCCCTATTTGTTTTTGTTGTGCACGGAGGGGTTGTCCGCCATGCTAAGAAGGGAAGTATCTTATGGCAATATTCGTGGTGTCTCAGTCAGTAGGGGGGCTTCGCAAATTTCCTATCTGTTTTTTGCTGACGACAGCATAATTTTTTGTAGAGCTACAATGGGTGAGGGCAGAAGGATCCTAAAAGTCTTGGAGGAGTATGAAGCTGAATCGGGGTAGAAGTTGAATAAGGAAAAGACCTCCCTATTTTTCAGCAAGAACACAAAAAGGGAAATTCAAGATCAAGTGAAGCTGCTCTTTGGGGCTCAAATTATTCAGCACCACGAGAAGTATCTTGGTCTTCCTCCACTAGTTGGGAAAGGTAAAAGAAAGGCTTTTAGTCGCATCAAAGATCAAGTTGGAAGGAAAATAGCCGGCTGGAAGGGTCGCTTGCTCTCGAACGCGGGTGGGGAGGTCCTTATTAAGGCAGTAGCCCAAGCCACCCCGACATATACAATGAGCTGTTTTAAGCTCCCGGATACTCTTTGTAAGGAGCTCAACTCAATGTTAAGTAAATTCTGGTGGGGGCAGAAGGATAAGGAGAGGAAGTTGGCTTGGATTGCTTAGGATAAACTTTGTTTACCAAAAGATGAGGGTGGGATGGGGTTCAGAGACCTCAAAGCTTTTAATCTTGCCCTCCTAGCCAAACAAGGATGGCGCATCCAGCAGAGCCCAAGATCTTTAGTCCACAGGGTGTTCAAAGCAAAGTATTTTGCTGACTCGTCTTTCCAATGTGCGCAGCTTGGCCGAAGACCCTCATATGTGTGGCGTAGCCTGATGGCAGCCAAGGAAATTGTTAGAAGTGGGTCCAAGTGGGTCGTGGGTAATGGGGAGTGTGTAAAAATTTGGGAGGACAGATGGATTCCTACTCCTGACTCTTTTATGGTTGTTAGTTCGAGAATCCAACTTGAATCAGAGAGGGTTGCTTGCCTCATTGACAAGGAGACAAGGCAATGGGACTCAGATAAGGTGAAAAGAGTTTTCCTTCCTCATGAGGCTGAGGCAATCCTTGGCATGCCTCTAAGCTCACGGCCTTTGGCAGATTCGGTAATATGGGCATGGTCCCCCAATGGTAAATTTTTTTTGCAAAGAGCGCTTATAGAGCTGCTCAAAAATGGCTCATGGATCAAAACCTCAAGTCGGATAGGGGATGTGCTTCAGACGGTTCGCGCTTGCGTGCCCTTTGGAGACTGGTTTGGAACCTAAAGTGCCCAAATAAAGTAAAACAGTTCCTGTGGCGTGCTTGCAGGAATATTCTCCCTACTAAACACCGATTAAAATCAAGGGGTATTGCAATTGAGGAGGGGTGTGACTGGTGCGGGCTGTGTGAATCTTCTGAACATGTCCTGTGGGGCTGCTCCTTTGCGGCTGATGTTTGGAGTGGGTCAAGACTCAAACTGCCCTGTATTCCTTACCAATCCTCGGAATTCATAGAGGTAATTTGGGAGATCAGAGATAGGAAACTTGAGATTGATTGGGAATGCTTTGCTATCACGGCGTGGAGTTTATGGAACCATCGGAACGTAGTAAGGCATGGTGGTCAGCACAAATCTGCTGCTAGGCTCATCAGTGATGCGAAGGAGTTCTTAATGGAGTTTCGTCAAGAAAACACCCCCTCCCCCCTTTGTACGCTTCCTTCTCCGCTCCCCCCCCCCCTCCCCTTTGGACTCCTCCTAAACAAGGCTGGTATAAAGTCAACGTGGATGGGGCTGTCTACAGGGGGGAGGGGTGCAGTGGCATTGGTGTGGTTATTAGAAATGCATGGGGCCAGCTTATGGGGGCAATGAGTAAACGACTGGTGCTTCCTCTCGGGGCATTGGAAGCTGAAGTCTTGGCTGTGCAAGAGGGAGTCCTGCTAGCGTGGGAGTTAGGTTTGAAGGATATAGTGATTGAGAGTGATTCCTTGATTGTGATTTCTGCCTTCTTAAACTCTTCCCTCCCCTCCCCTCCATGGTCCATTCAGAAGGTGATTGAGGGAGTTAAGTAGAGTCTCAGGTGCTTCTCTTGCTGGGTTGTTGTCCATGTTCGCCGTGGTGGGAATATTGCTACTCATCTTATGGCAAAAAATGCCTTAACTATTGTAGATTGTATGATATGGGTTGAGGATACCCCACCCATAATAGCTGTGCAGGTCTCCAAAGATGTATCAAATTTGAATGCTAGTTCTGTTTAATGAAAATTCCCCAGAATTTCAAATAAAAAAGAAAAAAAGAAAAAAAGAAAGAGACTGCCTGCCTTTATGTGGTAAAATCGTGATTTAATTGTAGGCATGGCGTATTGTTGACCTTTGCTTTTGGGTTGGTGCTGCTGATAAAAAAGAGAGACCTTTGGCGTGGTTTAGGCATTTGGCACCTGTGAGCATGAGGGTTCGGTTGTGTGGTTGGCTGAGTTCACACTGACGAAGTGTGAGAGAAAGAAGAGTGGCTGTACTGCTCCAGGAAAAAGTTGGGAGAAAGAGTGATTGAGGTTGAGAGCTAAAAGGGAGAGAGAGTGAGGAAGGAGAAGGCCTATGAGAGAGAGAGAGACTTTGACGAAGAGAAAAGACTATTGAGGTAACGGATACTCAAATAAACATTCAAAAATTAATGAAAAAAAGTTAGATAAGGTTGAAAACTATAAGGCTTTTAAAGCTTATAGATGTATATGTATAAGAGGATTTTACGATCCAGATTTTTTGCCCATTGTTCTGTATGGTAAATGACAAAAGATCAAACCACACAACCCCACAATGCTAGGCAAATCAAGAAGTTGAATAGAAAGCTCAATAGCAAACAATATTCTCACATTTCTAAAGAACTTTTCTTTTCTTCCCATAAGATCGTGCATGATAAAAAGGTGTCTTCTTCTTGAATAGCTCGATTCCTTCAATATACTAACCCAAATCGCATTTTCTATCGACTATAAATTCTAGTAGTCTAACTTTCAGTATCAGAGGAAGAAACAAATATATTAGTATAGATGAAAATGTATTAATTATACTGTTGCCAAAGAAAAGCATTAGAAAACCCACCAGCCAAAGAGCATATTTTACTTAAGAGGGGTAATTTGGATTGCCCATCCAAGCTGTGGTCAGCTTGTCACATGCTATCACTACTCTTCCACATAAGAATCTCCTTGATCTCTGCTTCTTTCCCATGGACAAACTCAATAGTTTTTGAAGCATGCTGTTCAGATTGTGCATCTAAGCCTTGCACGTTCAATCTCCTCAACATTCCTTTCCTCAGCCTCTGGCGCTAAATCTGCGGTATTGACCCTACAAAAAAGCAGTGGTGGTGTCACGTTATGCTCAGGTGTTCCTGGCTTGAAAAAAAGAAATTAAATAACACCCTCAATCAAAATTAGGAACATCCTCAAATTAAAAAAAAAAAAATTGTTCCACTTTTAGGGAAAAAAAATAAAAAATTGTAACAGAGCAAAATAACAGAGTCTCTCTCAACTCTCAAGCCCATGGCAAACCCACAGATTCTCAAAAAAAAAAAAAAAAAAACCCAAATCAGAAACCTCAAATAAGTAAATCAATACATTAGAAATCACTAAAGGCTAAAGCAAACCTAAAAACAAAGGGCAACAAAGCAACGCCTCCCCTTAGAAGTTAGATCGGTCCAATCGCAGTCCAAACTCTAGAGCATATCGTCTTCGTCACCCCTCATTGGAGATCGGTCTAGTCGCAGTCCAAAGCACATCGTCGGAGATTGCTTGTTGGAGATCGTGTCACACATCACGTTGTTGCCATCGCACATTGCTCGCAGATCACTTGATGGTCACTGCCTCAACCTCAACCTTCACTCTTCAGACCTCCCTGCTCTGGTTCGATGCTCCCTCAAGGTATTTCTCTCTCTCTCTCTCTCTCTCTCTCTCTCTTTATTCTTTAAGAGATAACTTTTGAAGCAGAAGCTTTAACTTTATTAAAGTTTTGCCTATTTTTTGACTTTTTGAATTTGACATCTTATGAGTTATGATTCTTATCCGTTGGTTGGTGTGTGTTGGTGTTGGTGATATATTAATTGTCTTTTATTGTAATATTATTGTAATTTGTGATTGTGAAATTTTCTAATTGGTAACTGGCTCTTGTGATTAAGGGCATTAGGTAGGCTTGTTTATTGAGTGGGGTGGGGGTGGATGGGTTGATGGGCACATGAGGCCGGGTAATTGGGTAAAGCACTAAAGCAGTGTAATGTGCACATCAGCACATGATTGACTCTTTTAGTATAATGTTCACACGAGATGTATTCTAGTGCAATTAATAAACAATAATTTAATTAACTAATAATTAATTGGGAAAAGCAACTAATAAACAATAATTAATAATTTAATTAATCAATACATTATAAAAGACAAACAAATTAAATTATGTTAGGCTAAACAACAATTAATAATTTTATAATTAATGAAACAACAATATAATAAATTATAGTTTATAAAAGACAAACAAATTAATGAAACAACTAAACAACAATAATTAATAATTTTATTAATATTTCAAATAAACTTATTGTTTATTGTTTATTCTTTTGTTACCCTAGGAAAAATTCATAGGAACTAGGAACACATTGGAAAAATTCCTGGAGCTGTCATGGTAAAAAAGCACAATGAGAGCAATGAAGCATGCAATGCCACAATAAGGAACAGGCCCCAGAACCTTTTCAGAGAAAGTTGGTTTGAAACTTGGTTAATTTGCATAGATCACACAATACATGGCAGCCATTGGTTATGGATCTTTTGAAGATTACCATTCTTTGAAAGTGGAGGAATGGCAGTTGACAAGTCATCTGCAAGAGGGAAAGATTAGAACAGCAAACCAAATAGAGAGCTAGGCTATTTAACATTGTGGTCAGTCAATGGACACAAAAAACAGAATGGTGTAACTCAATATCTTTTATCCACTTTTTGAACCTAGAAGAAAATTATAAGAGAAATGCTATTCTGAATCAAACATGTTTATTCACATACAACAGTGCTTGGCATAATTAATCACAATTTTTACAAGTTGTTAGAGTGGATTGTTGTGGGGAAGCCACCTAATCATACTTATATTGCTCAAAGGGTATAAGGCCAGGAGAAATTCAAAAGCCTTACAACTAAAGAGCATGGTTGTACAAATAAAATCAAATAAAAATGAAAAGATCTTGCTTTTGCTAAAGCATCTACTAAAATGTAGTTGATACTAGAAAAAGTACATCTAATTGATTCTTGATATAGAATTTTACAGAACCTTTAATTTAACTTATGCATTGGCCATGGCATTTGTGGATGATAAACTACGGGGCCACTGATATGCTGATAACGCAATGAGAGTACAGTGCCATGTAATAAGTAGCTCCTTCCCAGTCAAAAGTCCCAGTCTTGTCTGAACACTGCAAACTTGCCCAAAAATAAAAAATGCTAGTTCACCACATCTTTCGTGCTTGGCACTAGCACACTCCCGATCATCAGCAGCACAAAGCACCCTTATATTCACACTCCATTGCTTTCTATCCTTGGCTTAAGTCTCATATAGCCAAGTCAGCTTCACAATTGAACTAGACTCAACTCTCAATATCCAGCATCATCCCTAAAGCCTTCCTTATTACACCAGGCTTCTTGCCAATAGCATAAGCGATCTCCAGCCTATCCCAAACAATCTTCACAGCTATGATCATAAAAAATTCCTCTGGAGTTAAGATTCCTCCTCTGATCTCCCAGAAATGAAATGAGTTCATAGTGTCCCATAATCACTCAGCTACAGCCCTCACGAGGATCAAATGTTTGTACCCCGTCATTAAAAAGTGCATCCAAGAATTGACCAAATCTAGCTCCTCTGATTTTTCTTTGAACCATGGAATCAATTGAGTGCCCCCATTGGTAGAAATTTTTCGTAGACCCTTTGTTCTTGTACACTGAGGCTACTTGCATTCATCAGGACCGGTCGATCAGGATCACAAATCAAAGCATGCGAATGGAAAAGCTAACAAACAAACAAAAATGCAAATTGCTCCAGAACTGGAGTGCCGACTGCACTAACAGTTGCGGTCATTTGTGGTTTCATGCAATAACTCCAAACCAAATTGTTTCCAACACTTATTAGAGGTCCACCTAGCTCAAACACAACCAAATACATCAATACCGCTACGAAGTCAAGCAAAAAGCTAACAAATTCGCATACCCTCAAAAGCCACTCCCAAAATCATTTTCAAAATCCTTTCACGAACTCATAAACTATCAAATTCGTAAGCATGATGGACTCTCAAAATTTCATTTTTCCACCTACATCGATAATTTTCAACAGTCATACACATTCACAAAAACCACATCAACTGTCATCGAGCAATTAACAAATCAAACATCAAATTTCTTCATTTGACAAGCAAGCATCAAATTCCCAAACAACACCAAACAAGAAGCCTCTACATTCAACCCCAACAAGAAACACTTGACCGACATACAAACCCATGACCTCAAATTTGAAGTCCCATATACAATCCAACAAACCAAGCGTAAAAAATTCCAATATTTTGTCCACCACCCACATTGTAATCATACAAATCCATATCACCAAATAAAAATAAATAAATTCAAAACTCAAGTTTGAAAAACAGAAAAATTCATCTAAATAAAGAATTACTCTCTTTAACCACAACAAACTCCAAATGAATAACCCATTCAAACAAAAGCAAAGATTAATTAGCCTCATGAGATCGCTGCTTTGATGGGTCTTGAGAAATCAATAGTTTTTGAGAGAAATGACTTCCCTTCTGCCGTTACAGCTCGCGGGAAAGAAAAGGGTCTATCACTTCTCTTCAAAACAACGGACCATGAGCAAAAATTTGGTCAAAGTGATCCCAAATTGAATCAAAGTATTGAGTCATTATTAAAATATTTATACGTTTATTTTAAAGACGCTGAAGGTTTAATTATTGTTTATTTTAAAGACACTGAAGGTTTAATTATTGTTATTTGTTGACATATGTATTTATGAATTGTATTTTATTAAAATGAAAATTATGTTTATGTTTAGACTTTCTTAAATATGTATATTATCAAGTATGAGGAGCCAAAATGATAAGGTTTAAAAATTTTCTAATTATTTAGGATATTTCCACAATTTCTTTTTCTAATTTGTTTTTTCAAAAATTTTGTGGAGGCTAAGGCTCCCCTCGGTCATTAAATGGCTTTACCACTGTCGTGAATTCAAAACTGCGCGTGGTCATGTGAATAAACACTAGAAGAGATAACTTTAGATTTAGGGAAAAATCTATTGTAAAACTTCTTTTCTATTTTAGTAAATTTGTTGCCTTGAGGATAGTTTAGGTTAAATTCTCCCCAATTTTTTTACCTTGAACCTGAATAGTTTCATTGGTTTTCCTAGGTCATCATATTGCTTGTCTTCTTTACTTTTCTGCATTAAGTGATATGATTGTTTGTGTTTAACTTATATTTGAATAATAAACCTAAGTAACTGCTTGGTTAATTAATTAGGTTAAATAATCTGAGTGTACAGGGGTCTAAGCAAACTTAACAAGTTTCTCATTGTGTGTGTACACATGCACATGCACATGCACACATGCGCGCGCGCGCGCACACACACAGATACATATATATGATTTAGAATTTAATTAGTTTTAAATTTCCTTATTTAGCTTGCTATGAGATATAGTTGTTTTTTAAAAAGGATTAGTGGAAAACAATTTCTGAAAATAAGCAATAAATTTTATGTTGACTAATGATAGATTTCCTTTGACTTATTTTTTGATTTTACCAAACACTAAAAAATATGGAAAATTATCTTTACATAAGGTTTTCCAACAAAACGAACAGTGTGTAATTGGATTTAGACTTTTTGATTTTTACATTCAATAATTCACTTGGCAGTTGGCACAAAATTAAAAATTAAATCGGACATGTGGCACAAAATTGAGAATCCAATTAAAATCTAATTAAATTTTCTTTAAGCTTTGGCTATTAATATATATAGATGCATTTTATTTATTTTCATTCCTTTATTATTTACTTATTCTATTTCATTCATTTCCTTTTTGAACTCAGAAACGAAGTGCTAGAATTCTGATGTACAATTTTGTATATATAAACAAACAAACAAACCAAACATGGTATCCCTTATTTTCGTGAACTAAATGAGTTGTTAGGTTAATTCCACCTAAGTTAGCTGAACAATTAGATTCCATAAATGAAATTTCAATTCTTCTTTTTGAAATATTAACTGCGTAAACTAGTAATGATAATCCTATGGAATTGAACCTTAGGATTTAAACTCATCCTGTCCAACCTTTTTATTTTAAGCTAGTCGCAGACCCGCGTAATGCATGAGATAATTTTGATGTCATATTATTATTTGTTAAGTAAAGAATGAGAATGATAGTTGAGACTTATAAGTAATAGTCTTAAACTCATCTCAAAATAATGTGATTACATTGTAATATATATAATAAATTTTATGTAAGTAAAGAAATCTCTATCTTGATTTTTTTTGTATACACACACACACACACACACACACACATATAGGCAAGGAAACATGTTGCATTTTACTTTCAATTATTATATATGTCAAAATATTTTGTAATACATTATAATAGAGTGAGATATGCTTCAAAACACAACGCAATTAAAAAATGGAAAATGTATAATTTTTATTAGAAAACAAGAAAATGAATCTTGATGGTTTCATATGAAAGCTAACATTATTTTACATTTTTGGATAAGTTAATGAGCAATTTATCCAAACTTTGTTTCCATTTTATCATATAAGAACTATTAAACAAAATTATAATAGTTTCTATTTTGATAATCACTAAACATATATGAGAATCAACTATTGCCAAAAAATTTCTCCCCAAAACATATATTGATTTCTATTTTTCCTTTACATACAATTCAAAAAATGTGAATAACTAAGGAAGCTAAATGTGTAGTTGATCTTAGTCAATCAATAAATAACATAAAAGGGGTAGGGGAAAACAAACGTATTCACAGTATAATTGTTTATATATGTCCATATTTGTTTTTGTATATATTAATACTCTTTTTTTCTAAAATATTCATGTAGCATCTGTATCTTGTTTGATCTCTCTTAGGTATGCAGCTTTAGCCCAACTCACAGCATATAAACCAATGATCATGAAAAATGAACCTAACAAAATGAAGCCAAACACAATTTCTAAATTTTAGTGATAATTAAAAGAGAGATTAAAAGATATCACAATAAATGTAGTGATAATTAAAAAAATTTCCATCACAAATACTATACTTATTGGTTTTAAGAGAGATTAAAAGAGAACGTATATAAATATAAAAAAAATATTTAGGGGAAGAGAAAAAAGTATATATGGTACATAAGTGTTGAGGGAAGGGAAATGTTGGAGAAGAGGAAGAGACTTTGTGTGTTGCATGTACAGGGAGAGGTCCTTGGCCCATTAGGCCTTAAACCTTAACCTTGTGATAACGTACAAGATGAGTTCTCAGGCCCGCTCAACAATGTGCCCCCATCTTGAGTTACAATTCCTAACATCCCTGATCTGAGCATATCTCAGCACCCAGCAAAACCCCCTCCTAGAGAAACCCCCTCCTAGAGAAGCTACTGCTCGGGGGTTATTAGGTCCCAGCAGTTCAATATTGCCTTGGGGAATATCGCCGCTAAACAAGCATTGAGAGGCAGGAACCAATTCCAATGCCATTGCCATAGTCCCCAATGGAACCTCCACTATGACCACTTTGGAGCAAGGAAGTGAAACTTGTACCGTATCAGCCGGTATGGCTGAAAAAATTTGTACCGGTCACCAAACCGATACCAAAAACGTCTTAAAATGTACCGGTTTAAATACCGAATGTTTCAGTTGATACCGGATGTTTCCGTCTGTACCGGCCATTTCAGACGGTTTTTGTGCTTTCGGCCGGTATAAGAAATGCTCTTCAAACCCAGTTTCAAGGGCCTTCAACTTCTTCGTCACTGCGTTATTTTTCTCCTCTCTTTTTCGTTAGCTTCAACAACTCTTTGTAACTTTGTCTTCATCGTTTCTTTCTTTTAGCTTCTCTTTCAATCTTTTTATTTCTCTTTTTTACCCCTACTCTTTTATTTCATTGCCTAGCTGTACCCCACGTTTCAAAAAGTAAGTGATAGTCGCCTACGGTCTACCCATTAAAATGTTGTGGACAAATCAATGAATTTATGTGGTTTGTCATCCTTCCAGGTGGCAAATATTAAGTTACTAATTATAAGTTTTGATTTAATTTTTTTTATTCTCAAATTAGCAGTTAATATATATTTATATTGAGTTTTAACACTTGGCTGGAGCTGAACATATTAATTTGGGATGGACTTCTCATCAAAAATAAATTCGGGATGGACTTAATTATAATTTTCAATATTTTTAATAGATTATATAAAATATTTATTAATTTAATAATAAAATAGTGGCAAACCCGAAACGGTATACCGATATTAATCGGTACCGAAATATACTCTTTTTTTTGCTAAACCGAAACGGCTTCCAGTACGAAATTGACTCCCTTGATTTGGAGTGATAGAATTGGACCCCCATTTCCACTGATAGTAAAAGATAATCGGAACACCTCCACTAGTCTTTGCCTATAAAAAGGAGAAAAGAATAAGGAGAAGGGGTTGGCAATTTTAGAAAGAGAGAGAGAGAGAGAGAGAGAGAGAGAGACGATCGCGAGAAGAGGAAGGGAGACTTAGAGAAATAGAGGACCTCGCAAAGTCCTAAGTGGTTGCATGGGTCTCAAAGCGAAGGATCACCCATAGTAGGAAACTCAAAGCTCACGAAACAAATAGATTGTAAGCCCGAAAACGTTTACCACATATTTTTGACCCGCACATTGCATTTTACTTTCAATTATTATATATGCCAAAATATTTTATAATACATTATAATAGAGTGAGATATGCATCAAAACACAACACAATTAAAAAATGAAAAATGTATAGTTTTTATTAGAAAACATGAAAATGGATCTTGATGGTTTCATATGAAATCTAACATTATTTTGCATTTTTGGAGAAGTTAGTGAGCAATTTATCCAAACTTTGTTTCCATTTTATCGAATAAGAACTATTAAACAAAATTATAGTAGTCTCTCAACAGAAGAATTAAATGTTATTCAATGTAAGGCGTAACGTACGGACATCAACGACGGATGAAGCCATAAAATACATATAATGCCCAAGACAACTAAGGAGTAACGTATGAGCACCAACAGACGGATAGCCATTGGCAAACAATAAAAGCTAGCCATTAATACCAACAACTCCATATCCCATAAATGCAGATATTCATTCAGACAATGAAAACAAGGATTATAAAACTCACGCAAACCAAATGGAGAAAGGTACACAATTCCCATCTCAAAAACTACTTACAAGTTGAATTCTTTTGCAATATACTTCAATTGAATTTCATTCTAACTTAATCATCAAAGGTCCTTGGCACACACCACATCGATGTATTTCCTTTTTTTTTTTTTTTAATTTCATATCTTATTGCAAGTTTGTCTCTGAATGAATCTAATGCCTTCGTCCATTTGTATTGACAAGGAGTACAACTAATGATTTTCTACTTCATCAATACCCATTTCCTATTTTGCTCTCATCATGTAGTACTAGGAATTTGACTTTTGTGGTTCTGTGCATCCTATTATCCTTAATATAAACTTTAGATATACACGAAAATAATTTGTTCACAGCACAATCACACACTTTCGCGGATACCAACTTAGGGTGACTGTGTGGGTCTGTCTCTGCTAAGTCCAATCCAAACTCACCAGGCTTCTTTTTTTCTTTTTTTTTTTGAACCCCACTCTAAAAGCCCAATCCGAAATGAATAAATCTCAGACTTAACTCACTTTGAGCCCTCAGTTGAACTGTCAAGCCTATCTTAAACCTTATTGGGCCCGCACTCCAATACCCATATCAAGGCCCAACCTGAGTTCATCAATCACTCACTCAAAAGTGCCCAACAACTTAGAGATTTTTACCTTCACTTATGCCTAATCCGAAATACAATATGCATCACTCTCTCAAAAGCCCAATATGAAAATAACAAAAACCCACAAATAAAAGGATCCAAATCCATCAAATCTAGGCCATCCCAAAATTCACACACACAATTCAACCAAGCCCAATGAAAAGCCTTCTTTAATTAAGTTTGTCAAGCCCAAGCCACAAAAATGCCTAAAGCTTTTCCAGAATCACATTTTAACTATTTTTTTTTTCCATTTAACATTATTTTTAAAATATTTTAGTCAGTTGTCATATTTGTAAAATTATGTAAAAAACTAATATCTTGAGATTCTAAAACTTGAGTTCAAAGTAAAATTTGAGTTTCTAAAACTCGAGATGTGTGTGATGGTAAGCTGATGTGGAAAAAAATCCACCTGGAAATCGAGTTTTAAAAGCTCGATTACCTATTCTTTCTTCCGTGGACTCTTTCTTCTTTGTTTTTCTTTGTTCACCTAGTCCTGTCTTCTTTCGTGGAATCCTTCATCATGTTTAGATCTTCATCTAGTTTAGATTTTCCCATGCGAACTATTCTTCTTCTTCCTTTGGGTTCTTCTCTTCGTCTTCAATTTCATCAGAATCTCAGATCTTCATCGTGTTCTTCAGATTGTTCTTATTCTTTTATGGAAATCAAGTTTTTAAGACTCGAGATCTATGCGGCATATTAGAGTCCAACTCAACAAGTAGGAAGCGAGTTTTTGAGCCTCGAGTTCTATATGATACTCAAGTTTTTAGAACTCGAGATGCTAGTTTGCAAAAACATTTCAAACGCGTGTTAACTTACTATATTCTATCCCCTTACTATGCTAGTCCTCAAATATCCTCAAAAAATGTTACAAATTAATATGTTGACCGCCACGGTCTTTTCAAATTACATTTTTGAACTGCAAATTTTTCAAAAAAAATATAATTTACCCCAATTTTTTAAAAAATTAAAATTAACCCCTCTTGAAAATTTCATAAAGGTCCTTCAACCTTTTGAATATCATGATCAAACCCCACAACCTTCGTAAAATTATGATAACAGGCAAAACACTTTTTTTTTTTTAGATAATATAGACAGAAGACAAAGGGAAAAAGGGAAGGAAAGAGTGAGAAGACAAGACTTAAAACAACCGAAACACTTCAATGTTTTACTACAACAACATTTTTCTATGTATACATCATTTTGGTATTTGTGGAACTTTCAGCAATGGAGGTAATTGTGTTTAATATAAATTGATAAAATAATGACAAATATTATACCCTATATAAATATAATTGTATCATATGTACTTTTGTGGATAGTTGGTTTGAATTATTTAATTTATTTTTGAAACCTATTATACTCCGATATAAGCAATCAATTGATGCAACTTACATAATGCTATCAAGTGCAGGATTGTTGCGAAGTAGGGGTGGCAATAGGTGTTCACATTTCGAGTTCGTGTTGTGTCAACTTATAAGTATCTGACTATATGATCAACGCCAACTCGACATGTTTGTTAAACGGGTTAATCGTGTCAACCTGTTTATCAGATTTTATCAAAATGAAAAAAAAAAAAATAGTATTAACCAAATTGAGCTATGAAAAACCAAAAAAATAAATATTTTAACGAGTAAATGCATCACAAATAATCATGCAAAACTAAAACATTTCTTAAATATCACAAGTAATCAATCATAATATGTTAAAGAAAATAAACCACAGTAACTAATAAGTTTATATACCTAGGATTTGAAGGGTATATTAGTAAATTCTTATTTAATTAAACGGGTTAGACAGTGTTGACACCTCATTTTGTAACCCGCATTTAACCTCACTTGGAGAGTAAAAGGGTAATTTCACCTTGAAAATATGCATCTTGATTCTGGTCATTAGATCATCAATCTCATTTCACCAAAATGATCTTGATGTTGTAACGATCAAATCGACTGGTTAATAGTCCTAATCGGACCATCAGATTTAAAGTTATCATCAAATCAAGTTTTAATGGCCGGGATGCACTATCACAAATTAAGTCCGGCCTTATGTGATTATGAACAATGGATTCCAATTGGTTATAATTATAATCAATTTGAAATTAATGATATGTCATAATTTGATTGGTTAGGACTGCATTTTATGGTAAGGTTGCATACACCAAATTAATTAGATAGTTAAACATTAATTATTTAATGAGTAATTTGTGCAATTATCTTTTAATTAGGATAAATTTGGAACTAATTAAGTCTAAAATGAGAGTGATTGAAGCCATTTAATGTTAATTGGGAGCTAATTTGGGACCTAATAAATTTAATTGTGCTGAAACCATTTTCTAACAAATGACCTCTGCTCACTATTTCATCGATATCTCTTAGAATATTTTGAATCTGTAAATGAGGTTAATTTTCTTAGAAACTAGACATCCGGGGCTTCAATTTGAGCACAAGAATGAGATAATTCCGATCAGAATTGAGTCGGATATGATTTTTCGAAGTTGGCTTTACAAGCTGTTACAGCAGTTACGGAAAAACCGAATTTTGGCTTGCTCCTCACTCTCACAAATCTTTACATTTAATACTTCAGATTTCTCCCAAGGCTAAAATGAGGTCTAGGTTCAAGATTCTTTGTCAACCCTCATTAATGGTCTTCCATTCATATTTCCTCCACCACTACTATATAAACCCCCCCTCTTCTTCATTCCAAGAACAAAAAAAACCCTCCTCTCTTCTCCTCTCTTGAGTTCTAGGGAGTTGAGTAGTCTTGTCATATCTTGGTCTTTTTGAGACTCAAGGTATTAAGTGAGACTCATTCTTCCTCTCCTAACTCTTCTTTTCCTCCACCCTTAGGATCTCTCTCAAGAATCTCCTCATCCACCATATGGATTTTGCATGAAGGTATAATCCCTTCCCCTAACTTGTTTTTTATGTTTTCATGATGAGAATTTAAGATTAAGGCATGATAGTAATTATTTAAATTCCTTTGAATATGTTTGAATGTTCTTAATTGTTCTTATATGTTCTTGGTTGTTCATCACATGTTCATGCATAACACTAGTTTCAATCTTAAATCTACATAAAAAAATATGAAAAATATGTTTGTTTAATAATTCTTTCAAATCCTTGAATCTAGGATATCACCATCCACACACATTCATTAGAATTTATTTTTCAAATCCAAATGCAATGCTTAATAAATTAAATTAGAGTTTGTCACATGCACACACATTAAATTCATCATGTAAATTGATTGACATATTGGATGATATGATATGAATGTTGGCCACCATAGTCTAGAAAACCGATTTCACCGAGCAAAGTGGGTGCCTAACACCTTTCCACCTTATAACATAGCCTCCGAACTTAGATTAAGGGTTAGTAGATCAAATACTTGTCCATGTAATTTTCAATTTTTAGATTGTAACTAGGAAACAAAGTTATGTACTTTATCTTAGATTGTATCTAGGACCAAAGCCATGTAATTTTCATATAACCAATGTAAATTCAATTGAAAATTAATAAAATGAGGAATTTTTTCAATTTTGGTTTTCTTATTTTTCCAATGATTAAATAAGTGGCGACTCCATTGAAAAACCCTTAATCTAAAGGGAAAAATATAACTAGTCTAACCTTCATTTTGAGAGACAATAACACGACCCCACCCATTCAAGTGGGTTTGGCCCAACACTTTTAAAAAAAGAAGTCGGGGGCGCGGTCTCTCACAGTGGCGACTCCACTAGGGATATTGAGAGCTAAGCTTCAATTAGGTTATGGTGGCCAACAATGTCATTGTTTGTTTATTGCTTTTTGTATATAATATGCTTAATATGTCATTATATTGCATGTCATGCATCATTTGCTTGAATAAAATTTATTTTATTTGTGTGCTAGCTCGGAAGCCCGGTAGTATTAGCCGTGAATTGTGGTCTTCTTGAGACTTACATACCCAAGGGTGAACTTACCACCCGCCGCGACAAGGATCATCGTGGTTAGGCCATGGTGGTTCATAGGGACAAACTGTACTGTTCGGACCAACGCAGCGTTCCTGGCGTCACAAGTTGGGAGGTACGACGTCCTAACTTGTGGGAACCTTTAACCTACCTTCTATTCATTTTGTAACAACCCATAGAACCTACCTTTAGGTCGATCCATGCAAATTGCATTTCATTATGCATTTGCTTGGCTGTTATTTGAACCATGATGACTCAAGTCTAACGCTTGGGACTATCATAATTGTTTGAACTATGTATGCTATGAATGAACTCAAGCCCAAAAGCCTGTGATTGAGCTCTACTTGGTATGGAAACCCAAAATTGTTTTTTGAATTATTCTAAGCCCACCACTTGAACCCATCAAAGGTGTATACGCATGATCAACATCAAAGGCCAAAAGCTCACAAGATGCATTCCTTCCGAGTGTAAGGTTCAAGCCTTCCAAAAGATTATAATCAAGATTCAAGCCATTTTAAGCAAATACCAAAAGATCATGATCAAGGTTCAAGCCTTTCAAGTGCAAATCCAAGTCATTTCAAGCAAATACCAAAATATCATAATCAAGGTTCAAGCATAACAAGTCTCAAGCATTTTAAATGGACCAAGAAGAAGCAACCGGCCCAACTTTCCCTCACTCTACAATTGGTTTGCAACATCGTGGTTAAGCTTAAAGTTTGTTTTTTTATTCCATGTTTCTATGTTTCTTTGAATTCTAAAAATCCATGTAGCATTTGATGTACTTTTTTTTTCATGTATATATTTTTAAAAAAAAAATTTCAAATACGAAAGTGTTTGGACTAAGGGCATTAGGCCTTTGAGCCATTTAAAAAAAAAATCTTTGAACTAAGGCCATTGAACTTCCTAGTGACTTTTTCAAAAAGACCTAATGTTTTTTTCAAGATTAAAAAAAAAAAAAAAAAAAAAAAAGTCTCCTTTTCAAAATGGTACATGAGGATCCCCTAGACAAAACATTTTCTAAATCTTGATGTTTAAAGGCTTGAGCAATCAACTTATACCAAGGAATGATTAATTTCATTTGATCTATGTAAATACTTTTGCTACTAGACTTAGAAAATAAGAAGAAAAGGTCTTAAAAGGCAATAAAAAAATCCATCAATCAGAAAATCCCAAGAATCCATGCACTCAATCCAATTTTCAAAGATCTTTTGTTTCACAACATTAGAGCATTCATACCTTTTCTTTTAAGATGAATTTATTAAAAGAGCTTAAGTCATTGCACTTACAAGCAAGTATTACTAGGGATAGAAGGCCATCTTTGGTTAAACAAGATTATTCCCTAATACCTAGAACGATCATTATCCACTGCTAGCCCATTTGAGCCTTTAAACACCTAGCTTTTTTTTTGCATGAACCCACTAAAATCTAAACTTGGATTGGGAAAAATCAAGATATGCATACTTAAATCTCATGTTGAGGATCAGTCAACCTTGTAGCTTTGAAGCTAATTGATAAATCTCTCCTAGAATACATGAAAGACAAGTGGAGATTCATTAGGCTAAAGACAGGAGATCATCAAAGAGAAATGAGGTTTCACACATTCATGGAAAGAGAAATGAAATTCCATCAATGTGAAAAAAAAAGTGTCCGTAAAGTTGAAGAGCCTAGAATTCATCATGCCAAGAGGAATACAAGGTTCATCCAAAAGAGAGTTCATCAAAAAATTCATCAAGCACCAAAAAGTGCAAGTGCATTGAGGAAGAAGTCTAGAAAGTGCATCAAAATGACCAAAAATCATTGAGTTGAGAAAAAGAAAGCAAAAGGTCTCCAAAAGTTCATTCAATCAAGAGATGAAAAAATAAATAAATATAAAAATAAAACCGCCCGCTAGACTGAAAACCCAAAAGGGCAGTCTTGGCAAAAGCTAGGGCCCAAAAAAAATAAAGCCCGCTAGGCTGAAAACCCAGAAAGGCGATCTAGGCAAAAGTTAGGGCCAAAGAAAAGAAGAAGAAGAAAAGAAAAGAAAAAATTGGAAAATCCTACAAAGTTGGAAACTTGAGGATGTAACCTAAAAAGAGAAGAATTTTACATGATGAAAGTCTAGAGGTATGATTCAAGATGAATGAGCATAATGCAAGTGACTAATGAAGACTAGTAAGAAGATGACAAAGAAGAAATGGAGAAACTCCTCCAATACTTGATTTTTGAGTAATGCATACTTGGGGGAAACATCATAGGGAATTTTGAGCCTTTTATATCTTTCATTTCATAACTCCAACCCGGCCTACATTACAACCCATGAGTAAAGACCTCCTTGAAGTCTTGCCAGTTGTGGGCGCATCTTAAACTCTAATAATATTTTTCTCTTGAATGAAAAAGGAAAAATGCTTAAAATTGTCAAACCCCACTGGATGATATGTCGAAGGACAAAACTTTTCAAATTCTCAAATCCCCAAATGGCTCAAAAGAACTTTCAAACTTGGATCACTTTCCTTATTTGCACCCAATAATGTGACTCCTAAATATTATCACATTTCATTTCTTAATTTCTTTTAGAGACTCAATTTGACAATGTTCAAAAGGATGAAGCAAATTTGATTATATGAGTTCAATGATCTTGATCCTTCCTAATCAAAGAGATTCGTTTGATTCTTAAACACTTTGATTTGCCAAAATGGTTGTTCAGAGGATCACCTCTTGTTCATAAAAAATTAAAAAGAAGAAGAAGAAGAAGAAGAAGAAGAAGAAGAAGAAGAAGAAGAAACAAATAGAAATCTCATTTTCACCACAAAAAAAAAAATTATTCTTTTTCAAAATCCAGTTTTTGAACTACGTCTTGACCTGATTCTTACGAGAGAGGTACGTAGGCAGCCTCACAGAGGCTCAGTCCCAATCACCTAAACAACCTTGGAAAACAAAGTCAAAACAATGTGACAAAATTGTTTGGGTGTGTGTTAGGTTAAGCTCATTTGTTTGCATTAAGCATGTTTAAACTTGGAGCGTTGGCCTATTTATATTGTATGCAAATGTGTTCTTCTTGCATGGAAGTATGTTTTCATTTGAGGCATTAATCCATTTATTTACAAGCATGTCCACACTAAGGACATTAGCAAAAAATGTTTTCAATATAATTGGTTTCTAACAAGCTAGAGAAAGAAAGCCTTTTGCAGGAACCAAGGATGGCGAATCATGATCTTCTTTCATGTTCCCCAATGGTCACAACATCAAATGAATTCAGCTTCAATTTAAGTATGGAATATGCCCCAAACTAGGGGAATTAGGTAAGTACTTCCAATTCATTTCAATAAATAAATCCATTACTAATTGAAATTATCTTTTGGCAGAAATTAAGCAAGGACTTATCTAGCAATCCGCATCAACTTCTAACCAAAGTTATTTTCATTCAAAGGATAGGATTTTCAAAAAAAAAAAAAAAAAATCATCATGAATAAATCTTCATCACTCTTACTCCATCTTCATCTTCTTCTTCTTCACTTTTTGATAATGAACAAATCTTCAAATTTCAAAAAACAAAATAAATAAAAAATAAAAAGGATAAAATTTTCAAAAAATAAAAATAAAATAAAAAATATTTTCAATAAAAAAAAAAGAAAAAGAGAAAAAATATTTCCATATCTTTCAAAAAAAAAAAAAAAAAGATAAAATTTTCAAAAATAAAAAATAAAAAAAAATTCAATTAAAATAGAAAAAAGAAAAAAAAAGATTTCCATATCTTTCAAAAAAAAAAAAATCAATCAAGAAGTCCTAGGAAAAAAATCTTCAATAAATTCTTTCTCAGGAACCAAGAATAGAAAGACATGATCCTCTTCCATATTCTCCAGTGGTGCAACATCAAGCATGAGATATGTCCCAAACTAGGGGTTATTCACTAGGTATGCCGAATTCTTTTCAATGAGTAACTCTGTTACTAATTGAAAATATTCATTTTGCAGGTACTAGGGTAAAAGGCCCACAAATATCGGCATGAATAATGCCTTCTAAAATCCAATGGACCTTTGGGAAGCACTTCCACAATTCAAACCATCGGATCTCTGGAAAGCACGTCCAAAATTCAATCCATTGGACCTCTGGGAAGCATGTCCAAAATACAATTCCATCGGACCTTTGGGAAGTACGTCCAAAATTCAATCCATCGAACCTCTGGAAAGTAAGTCCAAAATTCAATCCATTGGACCTTTGGGAAATACGTCAAAAAATCTATCCATCGGACCTCTGGGAAGCACGTCCAAAAATCAATCCATCGGACCTCTGGGAAGCACGTCCAAACTCAATTCCATTGGATCTCTGGGAAGCACGTCCAAAATTTGAATCCATCGGACCTCTGAGAAGCATGTCCAAACTTCAATCCATCGGACCTCTGGGAAGTACATCCAAAATTCAATCTATCGGACCTCTGGGACGCATGTCCAAACTTCAATCCATCGGACCTCTGGGAAGCACGTCCAAAATTCAATTCCATCGGACCTCTGGAAATCACATCCAAAATTCAATCCATCGGACCTTTGGGAAGCACATTCAAAACTTCAATTCCATCGGACCTCTGGGAAGCACGTCCAAAATTCAAATCCATCAGACCTCTGAGAAGCATGTCCAAAATTCAACTCTATCAGGCCTCTGGGAAGCACGTCCAAACTTCATTCCATTGGACCTCTGGGAAGCACGTCCAAAATTCAAGATCACGACTGAAATCCTCATTTTGTCATGACCACTGGTAAGCATGCCTTGTACTCATTTTTTTTCAAAAAAAAAAAAAAAAAACAAAAACAAAAACAAAAAAAAAAACAAAAAAAGAAAAGGCTACATGTTTGAATTACGTTTGGACCTGATCCTCTCACCAAAAGGTATGTAGGCAATCTTCCTGGAGATTCGGTCCACATTTTGATCCATTACATGACGGTTCGCATTCTTATCTTCATGCATCATAAATTCACCACGGTTAAATACTGATTGCAAAGTTAGGTGTCTTTTTTTCATACATTGACATTCGCTCTTCAAGATTTGTCAATGAGGGGCATTCTGTCGACACCTCATTTTGCAACCCGCATTTTAACCTCACTTGAAGAGTAAAAGGGTAATTTCACCTTGTAAATATGCATCTTGATTCTGGTCATTAGATCCTCAATCTCATTTCACCAAAATGATCTTGATATTGTAATGATAAAATCGACTGGTTATAAGCCCTAATCGGACTATCAGATTTAAAGTTATTATCAAATCAAGTTTTAATGGTCGGGATGCACTATCACAAATTAAGTCCGACCTTATGTAATTATGAACAATTGATTCCAATTGGTTATAATTATAATCAATTTGAAATTAATGATGTGTCATAATTTCATTGGTTAGGACTGTATTTTATGGTAAGGTTGCATACACCAAATTAATTAGATAGTTAAACATTAATTATTTAATGAGTAATTTGTGCAATTATCTTTTAATTATGGTAAATTTGGAACTAATTAAGTTTGAAATGAGAGTGATTGAAGCCATTTAATGTTAATTGGGGGCTAATTTGGGACCTATTAAATTTAATTGTGCTGAAACCATTTTCTAACAAATGACCTCTGCTCACTATTTCATCGATATCTCTCAGAATATTTTGAATCTGTAAATGAGGTTAATTTTCTCAAAAACTAGACATCCAGGGCTTCAATTTGAGCACAAGAACGAGACAATTCCGATCAGAATTGAGTTAGATATGATTTTTCGAAATTGGCTCTACAAGCTGTTACAACAGCTACAGAAAAATCAAATTTTGGCTTGCTCCTCACTCCCACAAATCTTTACATTTAATACTCCAGATTTCGCCCAAGGTTAAAATGAGGTCTAGGTTCAAGATTCTTTGTCAACCCTCATTAATGGCTTTCCATTTATATTTCCTCCACCACTACTATATAAACCTCCCCTCTCCTTCATTCCAAGAACAAAAAAAAAAAAACCCCCTTTCTTTTCCTCTCTTGAGTTCTAGGAAGTTGAGTAGTCTTGTCATATCTTGGTCTTCTTAAGACTCAAGTTATTGAGTGAGACTCACTCTTCCTCTCTTAACTTTTCTTTTCCTCCACCCTTAGGATCTCTCTCAAGAATCTCCTCATCCACCATATGGATCTTGCATGAAGGTATAATCCCTTCCCCTAACTTGTTTTTTATGTTTCCATGATGAGAATTTAAGATTAAGGCATGATAGTAATTATTTAAATTCCTTTGAATATGTTTGAATGTTCTTAATTGTTCTTATATGTTTTTGGTTGTTCATCACATGTTCATGCATAACACTAGTTTCAATCTTAAATCCACATCAAAAATATGAAAACCATGTTTGTTTAATAATTCTTTCAAATCCTTGAATCTAGGATATCACCATTCGCACACATTCACTAGAATTTATTTTTCAAATCCAAATGAAATGCTTAATAAATTGAATTAGGGTTTGTCACATGCAGACACATTAAATTCATCATGTAAATTGATTGACATATTAGATGATATGATATGAATGTTGGCCACTATAGTCTAGAAGACAGGTTTCACCGGGTAAGGTGGGTGCCTAACACCTTCACACCCTGTAACATAGCCTCCGAACTTAGATCAAGGGTTAGTAGATCAAATACTTGTCCATGTAATTTTCAATTTTTAGATTGTAACTAGGAAACAAAGTTATGTACTTTATCTTAGATTGTATCTAGGACCAAAGACATGTAATTTTTCAATGACCAATGTAAATTCAATTGAAAATTAATAAAATGAGGAATTTTTCAATTTTGGTTTTCTTATTTTTCCAATGATTAAATAAGTGACGACTCCATTGTAAAACCCTTAATCTAAAGGGGAAAATATAACTAGTCAAACCTCTATTTTGAGAGGCAATAACACGACCTCACCCATTCACGTGGGTTTGGCCCAACACTCCTAAAAGAGGGGGTCGGGGGCGCGGTCTCTCACAAACAGGTTAAACAGGTTCTATGTATTGGACACTAACCCAACCCGTTTATTAAAAGGGTTAGTAATGTCAACCTGAATATGACACTAACCCATTAAGCTTCAATCCATAACCTACTAATTTCGTATCGTGTTGTGTCGAGTTCATGAGTCGTGTCCAATTTTGACACCCCTATTGCAAAGCAATAATTCGATAAATCGGAGGTCGAATCCATAGGGAAAAGGGAATTAATTAGCAAACCAAAAGAGAATAGAATAAAATAATAAAGTTTAATTGAAGAGATTTTTGATGGTTTAGTAAAGGTAATTTAAATTGAGAGAAAATAGCAATGTATTAAGGCACTAAGGTTTAGGGATTTATACACAACACATCTATTGGTAGTCTTAACAATATTTATTTTATAACTCAACTAAAATTCATACGAATAATAATCTTAGTTAAATGGTTTAGCAATAAGAACTCAAGAATTAATTGCCTAAGGTTTGAATTTAGTTAATGCTCATATGACTTTAGATCCTTTTGAAGGATGAGAGAAGATGATGTTATGTAACTTGTGTCAATTTATTTGTATTATTTGTTTGTTTAGTATGTAATGAACAATTAAGCCTTTTGTTTTTTTTATATTGTGTGTGTGTGTTGTCTTTTACTTGATGCTAAAATTTAAAACTATGAATAATTAGTTTTGAACTGAGGAAATGTTCTATGGTAAACTTTTAGACTTTAACATCAATAAAAATAAATGTTTACCATAAACATTACCTCAATTCAGAACAAATTATTCATGGTTTTAGACTTTAATATCAACTATAAAGAAAAAAATATATAAAAAATAGAAAGCTTAATTGTTCATTGCATACTTTTATTTTTATATTGTGTGTGTGTGTGTGTCTTTTTTTTTTTTTTTTTTTTTTTTTTTTAAGTTGATGCTAACATCTAAAACCATGAATAATTTGTTTTGAATTGGGGTAATATTTTATTGTAAACTTTTATTTTAATTATATAGATATATATATATATATATATATATAGAGAGAGAGAGAGAGAGAGAGAGAGAGAGAGAGAGAGAGAGAGAGAGAGTAGCGGTAACCCGATACGGTACACCAATATTGATCATAACCAAAATATATCGTTCTATTGGCCAAACTAGAATAACCTCCGGCATGAGATTGACTTTCTTGCGTACAAACACAACAATTTTCACTATTTTTCATAAAAGTTAAGTTGACAAGTTTTGGCTCGTTTGCATCTGGGCCAACAATTGACAACACATTTTAATCTATTAATAACAACTCGTCACTTTAATAGTTGTGAATATTTTTTTCAAATGATTCGTGTCTTTAGACTTATTCCTCTAAGATGAAACCTATTAAAGTCAAACCTAAATTTTGCACAAGCCCACATCTAAATAGATTTAGCCCACTCAGAGTTAAAAACCCAAGGTCAGTCCAACTATAGCCCAATCGGAAAGTATATTAAAAATGCCCGAAAAGCATCAAACTTACCCACTTGATTTTTTATTCCAGCCCAACCTCAACAAAAGAGCCTAACAAGCCCATGTTATTGAAAACCAGCCTAAGTCCTTCGCAAGAAAGCCGAAGCCCAAAACCTCCTCCAAAATCCCATATCAAATTTTAAACCCAAGTACATAAAACTAGCTCCTAAGCATGCATTCTTCAATTACAAAATATCTAGGAGTGTGATGAGATTTATATACAAAAAATTTATTTTACCCATAAAAATTTAACTTGGGAGTAGTTTTTTTTTATATATTTTTAATATATATATATATATATAAAATTTAAAAATAACACTAGCCTCTGAGTATGTGCTCTGTTAAATTACCGATTATTTTAAAAGCTTAAATAATCAGGAAATAGTGAATTTTAACACTTAACCATAAGTCTAACACTCTCCCTCACTTGCGGGATTAAACTTCCCCTTAATAAGTGGGGGCCTAACAAGTGGGAATTTAACATTTTAAATGAGAGATAGAGTAAAGTCAGGGATCGAACTCAGGATCTCCTACTCTGATACCATGTTAAATTATCGATTGTCCCAAAAACTTAAATTATCAGGAAATAGTGAATTTTAACACTTAACCATAAGTCTAACATGCTCAAAAGCTCTTCTATTTTTTTAGGTAAAAGTTAATAATTTGCATCTATTATAATTTGAAATTAATATAATTTTTAAATCACAAAAAAAACCTAGCGGTGTGATGAAAAAATTATTTCACTAACAAACACATAATACTCATCACATCCTTAGATTTATATGTGATGGAAAAATATAACAATCCTAAATTATAATGGATGCAAATTATTAATGTTTACCTAAAAAAATAAAAATTCTTCTAAGTAGGCACATGAGCGCGTGCTTAGAGGCTAGTCTGTTTATGATAGTCCTAAAATGTAATCGCTTAGTACACATCCATAACAACACAAAGTACAAAATTTTAATAGTTTTTAGGCGTAAATGCACTTTTGGTCCCTACATTTTGGGGTCATTTCTATTTTGGTCCCTACATTTTCATTTCACTACTTTTGGTCCCTAAATCAATTAACGCGTTTCATTTTGGTTCTTACCGTTATTCACTTAACAAAAATTGTTGATGTGGCAAACGGCGTCCACTATTGGCACATTAAATGTTGACGTGATTAATCAAATAATATTAAATATGCCATGTCAGCTTATAAATTTGAAAAAAAATTATTTATTTATTTTAAATAAATAAAAAAAAATTAAAAACAGATTGTTTAAAAAAGAAATTAAATTAATTAAATAAAAAAAATTAAATTATGTTCTTCCCAGTCATCACGAGTTCTTCCTCAAAATCAAGAACATGCCAACATGAAATACCCAAAATCAAAAGGCACAGATCTACATAATACAAACACCGATTCAAAACACAAAGAACACAAACCCAAACCCAATCCTCAATCTCTAGCAAACCCAGAACATCACATGAAAAATCAAACCCTCCACCATCAAACCTTTGGTTCTTGCACTGGATGTTCTTCCCACACTTCGATTAGAGTCTCCGTCCCTCCTTCACTTCCTTCGATTCTTCATCTAACGGCCACGATCAAATCCCCTTGTTTTCCTCCTCCAATTCAAACCCTCGAATCTCCGATTACCTCCAAATCCCGGTTTTGAATCCTCAAAAGGAGCAGGAGCTGTCCAATTCTTAACGATTCATCCAACGGTCAATCTCACTCCGGTGCTAAACTAGTGCTCAATCATGATAATCCATTGCTCTCATCCTCATCGTCCTTCATGAAACTCTAGCTCTATCTTGAGTTCTCACGCTTCCTTCAACGCTTTTCTCGACCCTCCTTCCTACGCCAAAGCGATCTTCACTTCCTTCGTTTCTTCATCCAACAACTACGATCAAATCCCCTTGTTTTCCTCCTCCAATTCAAACCCTCGGAGCTTCGATTACCTCTAAATCTCGGTTTCGGATCCTCAAAAGGAGCAGGAGTTGTCCAACTCTAATCCAAGTGTCCTTCACAATGGTTTGATGTTTATTGGAGGGTTTGATTTTTCATGTGATGTTCTGGGTTTGCTAGAGATTGAGGGTTGGGTTTGGGTTTGGGTTTGGGTTTGTGTTCTTTATATTTTGTAGATCTGTGACTTTTGATATTTGGGTGTTTCATGATGACTGAAAAGAGCATAATGTATTTTTTTTAATTTAATTAATTTAATTTCTTTTTTAAACAACTTTTTAAAATTTTTTTTATTTAGTTAAAATAAATAAATATATTTTTTTAATTTATAAGCTGACGTGGCATTTTTAATATTATTTTATTGGCCACGTTAGCATGTAATGTGCCAACAATGGACGTTGTTTGCCACATCAGCAATTTCTATTAAGTGAGTAACGTTAAGGACCAAAATGAAACGCATTAATTGATTTAGGAATTAAAAGTGGTAAAATAAAAATGTAGGGACCAAAATAGAAATGACCACAAAATGTAGGGACTAAAAGTGCCTTTACGCCTAGTTTTTATTTATTTTTGTTACGGTAAAAGGCTGCCATTTTTTTGTTATGTTTTTTTTTTATTGTCTTTAATTTTGTTAAATGAAAGATCCACGTTTGTTTTTGTTTGAGTGTTGTTGTAGTTGTTTGTTTTTTGTTTTTTTTTTTTTAAATTTAATTTTATTTAAAATGTAGTGTTTTAATCATAAAATTTAGCTATGTACTACACATTCATAACAAAAAGTTAAAAAGAGCTTAAATTAAAATTTAACAACTACCTTCTTTTTTTTTACGGTAAATGGCTAACATTTTTTTTTGTTTTTTTTGTGTTGTTGTTATTGTTGTTTTTGTTATTTATTTATTTATTTTTAAATTTTACTTATGACAGTTATCAAGTTGTATTTAATCCTAAAATGTAGTATTTTAATACTAAAATTTAGCCATGTACTAGACATCCATAACAAAAAGTTAAAAAGGGCTTATATTTAAAATTTAGCAACTATCGGTTTTTTTTTTTTCCTTTTCCTTTTATGGTAAAAGGCTCAAAATGGGAATGAGGCCAAAATGTAGAGACGAAAAATGCATTTCTACCAATATTATATTAACTACTCATTTGAAGACTCCCTAATGTGTTATCTCCAAAACAAGAACGTCATTCTAATTCTTCAAACAATTCTACGATTTCTATCCTCATTGGGTTATCGAAAATACAAATGGCTTTACATTAAAAAGTTTATCAAAATAACTTTTCCATCTCACTTTATTTCTCTTCATTTACTAACACTCTTTGATCTTCATCTTTGATGCACCAAACACCGTTTAAATCTTGTCTTCAATGTCCAATAATTAAGTAGATATACAATGTCCAATAATTGACATGACAGACAAAAAGTCTTGAACTTTGGATTTAATAGATTAAATATTCTTGATGAAATCTAAAATATTTGAGTTTCAGCAAATGTGGACTCAAGTTCTTATATTTTATATTGTTGATGTAGTTTTCTTACTTCATATGGTTGGGTCTTTGGCTGATTTCGTAAGCTTTTTCATTGCAATTGTCACATTATTGGAATGTGTTGAATTTCTGAATTCATCATCTACGCCATTATGCTTCAATTGATTCATATCTCCGATTGTTTTGTTCTCTACTTCTTCCAACCAGTTATTTTCGGGTGCATTTATTATAACTCATGTACAGATTTTCCATAGATGTAAATGTGTTTACTTTCTAATGATTTTATACAGATGGAATGTTGCCAACACATTTACACGTGTACTGTGTATACACAATGTTTCTCCATCGGACATTGTGTCTAAATGGATGGGAGAGAGTGAAGAGCAAGTTTCACATCTTTTCCAAAATCACCGAAAAAACCTTAGATAATTATTAGATAGTTTTGAAACACTATAAATGTGTATTTTTTTTCTTATATAACTGTGAATTTCATTAATTAAATTTATAATGTGGTGAAGTCCATGAAAATGAACCATCTTGACAAATCAAATCTAAATTTCTTGTACATATGCGGGTATTTTGTTTTCCTGGAAATCAATTCAGAGTGATTTGTTACAAGCTTCATTTTTATATATTATAATTGGCATGCTTCGACTAACATTGGGAGCAAGTAGTTTGTCAATAAATTTATTTTAGTTTATTACTATCGTGTTCGGTATGAATTTTTTATATTTTATGATATGAGTTACAATCTCATTGAATATTTTTATACTTTTAAAATGGAATTTAGGGATTTGATGAAAATTTTGAACTGATATGTTTTGTATGGGTGAGCTAACTTTAAGGTATTTAAGCTCAAGTAACTTGAAATCGTGTATATGGTCCAAAGAAGGCTATGCAACTATGTTTTCTTTTGAATTTTAGGTTTATTTTTTCTTTTTGGTTTTTACTCTAGTATGTGCCTAATGATTGGAGAAGAAGTATTTTAATCAAGGTGGTCGATACCATACCGGTACCAGCCGGTACATACCGTACCGGCCAGTGCACCGGTACTAGTACACTCCTATTTTATACCGGAAAAAATACCGTCTGTACTGGCTGCGTACCGGTTATACCGACGAATTCCGGCCATACCGGCCGCGTACTGGCCGTACCGGACTAAAACACAAAATGCTGTGTTTTTTTTTTTTTTTTTGGTTTGTAATTGTGGTAGTTTTTGTCTCTAAAATAACCAATAATGAAAGTATTTTGTAGATAATTTCATTATTTCACCTAACCTTTGATCTCCCCAGTTATTTTACTTAATTTGGATTTGGTGTGTGTGTCTATATATATTAAATATATAAAATAACGGTAAATCAGAAACGGTACACCGGTATTGACCGGTATCCGAAATATATCGTACCGGTGGCTAAACTAGTACAGCCTCTGGTACGGTATTAATTTCCTTGATTTTAATACCTATTTGCAAGAACAAGAATAATATTCAAAACTGTTCAAATTATAGTAGAATTAAACTTATGAGTCACACCTTAAAACTTTGGAAAATAGTGATTGAACATAGGTTAAGACTTAAAAAAACAATATCAGAGAATTTGTTTTATGCTAGTACACTCTAAGACTTTGGAAAATAGTGATTGAACATAAGTTAAGACATAAAACAACAATATCAGAGATTTGGTTTTATGCTAGTACAATCTACCATGGAAGTTATTTTCTTACTTAGATGTCTAATGAAAAAAATATAGAGGCCTGTAAAGATCTTCATATGGTCTTTATTGACCTAGAGAAAACATATAATTAAAACAATCCCTAGATAGGTTATGCAGTGGGTTTTGGAAAAGAAAGACTTTCTTCCAAAGTATATTAAGTTGATTAAGTGTTTGATAAAGCTATAAGTCTATAACTAGTATGAGAACAAGTGGAGATATCACAAGTGAGATTCTATTGCTGTATATTTGCATCAAGAAAAAAAATATTTAGTCCATATCTCTTTGCACTAATGAATGATGAGCTCACTAAATCAATAACCAACCCTGACTAATTAATTTATTGAGGATCTATAGTCAACCACAAAAAAAATTAGGACTAAGGCCTTTTAGTTGTTGTTGTTGTTGTTGTTTTTATTCCCATTGTATTCATCCTCTGTACTAGGGTTGTGCTATTATTTGTGATTTTTTTTATTATTTTTTTAAAAGGGAATCATTAACATACAATAGCTGAGAAGATGACTAGCCATTTCCATGTTGGCCTTAAAATGGCAGGCTAGTTTGCAATGCTGTTCATAATAACTTTATATTTTATTAAATAGTAAATACATGGCATTATCATCAATTGTTTCCTTCCACTTACCTACATGTAATCTTGAAATGGAAATTTTCTTCAATACATTTTAGGGTGTATGTGACAGTGTGGACAATGTTCTGATTCTAGTAGCCACAAATACTCCTTATGCTTTGGATCAGGTGATACAAAAATACCATCCTTCTAACCTATGGCCATGGATAGAAAAGAATCATGTTTATTGGACCAAAAAACATGATCTTACTTTTATTAAACACAAAAAATCATGATTTGAAAATTGGAATTGTGATTTTTGACCCTAAACACGCTAACTTTAAACTTAATTGCCACATAACAATCTCACTAATGATGTACATGTGTAACCTTGAGAGTCACAATCTAAAAATTTTTAATTTTGAAAGATGGAAAATCAAAATTTCCAAAATTTTAAGATGTAGTCTATTAATTTTGAGAATAGTTTAAGTTGCAAATTGTTAACTAGTCTAACTTGGAAGTTTAGAAACTCTTAAAGTATCCCATGAATCACCCAATACAAAATTGGTCTATTACATAATCATTTTGTTAAATTCTATTAGACTAAGACCGTTAACCCCCATTTTAAGCTAATTTTTCATTTAAAAATTCACAAAAAAAAAAAAACCCACAAAAAAACCTGGCTATCAACCAATTCCCAAATCAAATGATAGACCTAAAAATAATTAGGGCTTAGTTGAGTTCGGTATGTGGTGGTTACCATTGGTTGGCAATCTTGGGTGGCATGCTTAGAAAGAAAGGCTACTTCAAAATAAAGTTGTCCACATCACTGGTTTTTTTTTTTTTAATATAATTTCTAATAGCTCATAAAAATGAAAAGAAAATTATTAATTTATATTATACTATCAATGTAAAACAATAATTGTTTCAAAGGAAAAGGCCAACATTTTATCTAGAAAGAGATAAAAAAAAATTGTTGATTTTTGCAAGAGCTTATTTATTTACAACACAAACTAACTTTAATCCCAAATCCTGAAGAGATATCTCATGCGCCGAGCGCATACAAGAGTTTTTCTGGATCCCGTGTTCAATACAATCCATTTTATTCAATGAGAGAGTCACTTTTTGAATATAGCTGAGGATATGGCCAAGCACAACAAACTATCTTGTTAAAAGCATTTTACAAGCAACACATGCCATTTTCAAGCTTTTTCCTATTTGTTTGATTTATTATCAAAACAAACACAATTTACAATGAAATCCAAGCACCAAAACAAAATTAATCCCTAAAACACAATTCATTTGCAAATACTAACCTCTAAACTTCCACAAATACCACTAACCTTATTTATAAGCCAAAATAATACAATTCCAAATTAAAAAACTATTTCAAATTACACAAGTACATCACATCAGAACCAATGTTCAAAGCTCACAGCAAACCCACGACCAAATATAACATTTGCAATCTTCAATTCAAAACTTTGACACCAATCTTTGCTATTAAATGATAGCTGATTCCGCAATATTTGCACATGCACATCAGTTACCAAGGCCAACTCCTATGGTCACACTGTTAATGTAAAAAATTCAAAAAGAAAGCCAATGGTTAAATAGTTATTTGGGAAAACAAAATACACACAAGAATAAAATCTTGATGAAAAAGAAAAAAATGCTCTGCAACTTTGACGAAAATTTATCATGCCTTCATTTTCATCGTTCTTTTAAAATACACGTCTATGGACCGCGTAAGCACCTATACTCGTTGGCCATATTCTTTGCCATAAAAGTCTAAGAAAGATCAGTGATAGTTATGGAGTGGAAGAAGGAAACTAATCTAGATTTTTGAGAGAAAAAGACCTCTATGGAGAGACTAAGGTCACTTGCGCGCCGCGTGCGCCCATGAGGGATCGCAAGCTGTTCATATCTTCTTCCTCGGTGCTACTGTTGACCTTGGAGATTACTAGGCCCTTGATGCCCGAGCACTGGGTGGCCTCGTCGTCCAAGACCTCGATAATGTCGTCCTCTCCCTCGGCAGCAACTTCTGGAGGCCGAACTGAAACCGGCACTGCGCGCACCAGAAGGCTATACAATATCACGAAGCGATCGTCGGGTAGGTCACCTGGGGCGAGGAAGGTGGGATTCGTCACGTCTATTCGCCTCTGTCGCAGGCAATGATCGCATCCTCGACCTCCCCAAAGACAGTGGACAATGGCTCGTACCTTAAGATCAAGTGGGCAGGCCTCACTTGCAGATCTTCATGCACGAACACCTCGGATCGCAACACCCTGTTTAAGTCTCGGATGTTGACGTCTTCGAGGCTGGGAGAAACGTGCTGTTTGTCTGCAAAAAAGACATCCAAAGGAGGAATTGCGATTAAATCCGACGACAAAAGCAGACAGCAAAGACAAAACTCCACAGATTCCCAGAGGTGAAAGTAAAGGAGCTAAAAGCATGAACAAAAACCCAAGGCGACCACACCTGGTTTTCCCTCGTGGACGGGGCAGTGGATTCCGTCGTGCCATCTCCCGGAGGCGACAACGTAGTCATCCTTCATCCCTTTATTGGACTTAGGAAGACACGATATGAGCCTAACGGCACTTGACCAAGATTTGAGGTAGTACCCCACGGTCTTGAGGGGATGGCACTCGTACATGTAGACCACGTCCCGCCATGTAAGGTTCAGACCCATCTGCTCGTTTAGAGCGTCCATGCTCCCTAGTATCCTAAACATGTTGGGCGTGCATTGGTCGGGGTACAACCGGTGGTTGCGAAGGTACTCCCTGGTGACAGGACCCATGAGAAGGGTCATGCCACCCTCCAGGAAAGTGATGATGGGAATAACCACCTGCCCATCCCCCCTGGAGTCAGCCACTGCCTCAGGCGGGCAATACTTAAGTCCCACTTCTGAGGGAATGCGGTACTTGGCTCGGAATCCCTCCATACCAGATTCCGAGTCCACCAGACACTTAAATCTACCCATGCGACCCAGACTATGGTGTAAACCTAGAGGTGGATGGGAAAAATCAATTGCCGAGGAGAAAAAGGCTAAGGGAGTGAGAACTTACGGAGAAAGAGGGACACGACTCTGAGGATGCTTCTGGAGAGCAAATGAGAGTATACACTTCTAGGGGCGCGGTTACTTTTGTGGAATGGAGAATGGATGCGCGACTTCCCAAGCGTTTAGGGATTTAGAAAAAGTAAGCATTTATGAGGCCAGTCCCGCGCGAACTTTCAGGAAGGATCAAAGCCGCACGATCCTCATCACACCGTCCAACGTGGGCGATAGGGAGTTACTCAGAGCATTTAATGCCAGCGCTGGGCATTACGAAGCGTCGTGAGTCGTCCCAGAAGGCACGGGGGAAACTCCACACGTGCTACACTTAACGGGTCACGTGAGAATGGAGTTCGCAAGTCAAAAACTCATTCCCCCTCTCGGATCGAGGTCATATGAATTTTTGAGGGGTTATTGTGGGGGCAAAAACGCCAAAATGGCCGTATGGGCCTTGGGCCTGGTCCGAGGATACCGTCCCGCCCAAAAGCCCCGAAAAGGGAGAAGGCAACTAAGACTCGAAGGGCCAGAGGCCCATCGATGAGGTCACTGCCCACTTGGTAGTGTCCGAGGGGAGCATGGCCTCGGACAACAGAGGCATGGGCCGGGAGGCGCGACATAACACCCATGGAGGGGCTGCAGACGCTAAGTAAATCGCACGAAATTCCCACGGGATGCCGAAGATGGGGACGAGCGGGGTGTGCGCAGTGTAAAACTGCTGCCACCGCATTAAAGGCCTCTCACCTACCCGCCTGGCCGCATTAATGGAGAAGTGACTTCTGAGGGGACGATGGTCAGCCTTATGAGCATGGGGGAGCATTTTCAGGGAAAAGACAGGTGAGAACCAAAGATGGGGAATATAAATAGAGAAGGAGGAACCACTGGAGGTTGATCCGGATTTTTCTTAAGGAAAAGAGGAAGGCTCACTCTCTCTCCCTCTCCCCAAGAACGGAACGTCCGCCAGCACAAAGGCTCCTCGGCTCACGTCCGACGAGGGGAATAGGCCACTCTATTAGCCAGCTGCATGCCAAAAGCGGACTTGGACCTCACACCATAGCCTTCTAAAGCACCAAGGGGTCTAGGCTTTAAGCCCATTCTTTACAAATTATATTGTAAAGGCCACTTGGGCCGGCTCAATCACGCATTTGGGCCCAAGGCCAACTTTGTGCTCTTACAGTAATTTTACTAAAACAATCAATTTATTGCCATGACAATCAATCAGAAGAATTGTATAATTTACTAGGTAGTCAAATATTCATTCTTTTTCTTGAAATAAGGAATTTCTTTTCCTTAAGAAGTGTATTTTTTATGATTGATGTATAAGAAAGAAGATTTTAAGCCGCCACGACCTATGGTGTGGTGGTTAGTAATTGTGAGGAGGGGAAAGGATCATGGATTTAGCTCCAACTAGGGAAGAATTATATGTAGGGTAGATTAAAATTTCTAGCTCAGCTCAATAAAAGAAGAAAATTATAATAGTGGACTCCTTTGAAAATGATGTTCATATTATAATTTGTCATAATAAGTTATGGAATAAAGTTCAAAATAGTTGAGTCTTTGTCAATGTCATCACATATATATATGTGTGTGTGTGTGTGTGTGTGTGTGTGTGTGTTTACATAACATAAATATGAATCTTAATGGTTATATTAATAAATTATTTATTAAAAATTTAAAGTTTGTAATTCTTTTACTTAAAAGAAAGAAAGAAAATCTTATTTAATAAGAGCCACGCATGCATATGCTATTGCGAGGAGCATGCACATGCATGGTTTTATATGCATAACCCTCCCAGTTTGAACGGGAGAGTGCAGATGTATTCTGATAGGAGCCCAGTTAGGGCTAAGGTCATGTTGAATTGAGTCGAGTGTTTAAGATGATGAGAACTTAGGTTCCTGGTTGGGGTTGCTTTAGGGTTTTGAGTATAGTTAGGATAGTATGGTATTTAAGGTTTGGGATGGAATGTGGGGTGAATAAATAGATAAAGGGAGTCACCACCTTCTAAAGGAAAAAGTGATTAAGAGAGTAAAAGAGATTCATAAATAAATAAATAATCAAAAAAATTTTTGAAAAAAAAACACACACATAAAAGGAGAGGGAAATTGGTTCTAATATAAAGGGACATCACAAATTTCATTCAAAAGCCATGAAAAATAACTAATCATTTAAATAAGAGTGAAAGAGGAAACTTTTACACTATGTTTGACAACGGAATATAAGGAAAGAGAAAACAAAAAGAAGAGGAGAGAGGAAAAGAAAGAGAAAGAGAAAGAGAAGGGAGAATAGTTCCCCTTCATAGTGTTTGGGTTTTCAAGGTTTTAGAAAAGAAGGGAAAGAGGTGGGCCTCATATCATATATAACTCTCTCTACTTTCTCATTCCCTTACAATTTGGAAGGAAATAAAAATGGTGTACCTCATTGAAATTCATTCTCTCCATTAGATGGGAGAAAGGAACATAAAGATGCAAATGCCTAGCCTAACTTATTTTAATTAACTAATTTAGTATGTGCTAAATATAATAGGTTAAACTCTATACCAACTAGTAATCATACACTACTATAATTAATAAATTTGTAGTACAAGTATATATCAGTGACTTATACACAAAGTAGGACTAAGCTTCGGCCTATACTATTAGACTAATATATTTCTCATACTTTTGTTACAATTCCATTGAATCTCTCAACTAAAAGTTAAGTGTATGCTTTAAAGCATACACAATATGCTCTAGTAAAAGCATCAAACATAATTTTAGCACATGTATATTCTTCAAATATAATCTCAATGTCAGGTTCCATGAACATAAGCACAACATCTCTAGAAAATCATCTTCTAAATGTTTTTAATATATTTAAGTTTGCAATAGTACTAGCATTTAATAAAATATGAGTTTAGTTAATGTATGTTTTTAGGGTATATAATAACAATTCATTTTGAAAAAAAAAAATTATGAAAAATTGAAAAAAAATTGTCAAAAAAATTTGACAATTTTTTCAATTTTCAAATAGAAATTTTCCTAAGATGGTCTGCTGACAGATATGATTAGTCACATATAATTTTATTTTTATTTTTTTATTTTGCTTAGTTCTAGACCTACTGGTCATGTGACCTACTGGTCATGACCAATGAGTCCAAGCAAACAGGCTCACCAATGTGTACTGCATTGCACGGTCAAAACAGAACAGCATCTGCCAACAACCACCAATTTATTAGACACCAAGACACGTGACAGAGGGTAATTGAATAACCTTTCATTGAGTATGTTTTTTGGCTAAACATTTATTATTAAGTATTAGTAACGAACGAATGTATAATTAATATAATCTAAAACTAATGTAAGTTGTGGCAAAATATATAACCAAGTACGTGAAATAACTTTCATAAAGAAAAGTATGTGAAATAATTATGAGTTTTAGTTAACTTAATTGACAAAGACATAATATATTATGGTTTTTGAGTAGAGTTATGGTGTGCTTTTATATTAAAATATCTTTCTCTCTTTTGTGTATGTGTGTTTGTTTCTTAAAAAAAAAAATCTATAAAAAAAATGTAAAATAACTTTGAATTGGATTGTTATATATATATATATATATATTTTATACAAGATAGAAATTGTACTATAGTCTAATCTATGTATATATGTGTGTGAAACTCCCTCCTAGATACTTGAACATCGGCCTTTGCCCCCTCATACCCCACAGCACAAACACTTATACTTGTAGAATGACCATCACATCAAAAATGTGCGATGATGATTGTTATATTTCAAGTTGTGTAGACTTGATTGAATTAAATTGTTATAATAAGTGTCGTGTGAGTATGTGTTGAGAGCAACATTTAGTGTTTACTAAATAAATATTGGTTTTCTTGGTAATTATGAAAATTTCAAATTAGAAATTGATTAGTCCTTTTATAATATAAGCGTTTTGCTTACTTATTAAGGAACATCACAAATATGTTGGATGTTTTAAACTAATTAAATTGATTTTTTTTTTTTTTTTAAGAATCATTAGATTTCACATTCTAGAATCTATTATACCACCGACTTTATTATTATTATTATTACGTTTTTCCTGCATACCGTGCATGTGGAAAATAGAGAGAAGCACTTTTGGTTCTTGAATATAATTTTTAATTATTGCTTACTTTTTCTCAACTTAAAAAAAAAAAAAAAAAAAAAAAAAAAAAAAAAAAAAACCTATTTCTTACTTACTAAGGAACAACGCAAATATTTTGGATATTTTAAACTAATTATAATTTTTGTTAGATTTTATTTTTATTTTTATTATTATTATTATTATTATTATTAGACTTCATATTCTAGAATGTTGTACACCTTCGACTTTATTATTATTATTATTATTAGGGAAATGCTAACGAATGCCCTTAGGGCATTCGTTAGTAATCTATTTAAAGAAAGTTTTTATGGGAAAATAGAATAAAACAATTAATATTTCGACAGTTTTTTTCATTTCCCATAAAAGTGGTGTTAAAACTTTCTTTAAATGGATTGTTAACCAATGCCCTAAGGGCATTTGTTAGCATGACCCTTATTATTATTACTACCCCGTATACCTTGCACGTTAAGGTAGAGAGAGAGGCACATTGATCTCTACCCCCTCATTATTTTGATATAATTATGTTCTAGATTTCTATCATTCATACCTCATATCAATCTTTTCTCCCAAAAAAAAAAAAAAAAATCATTCAATTCCGCCCACACACCACAATTACAAACAATATCTTTGTCTGAACTTTGATTTATCTCAGCGATCTCTTGGAAGTTGGAAGCAAAACAAATAGCGTTCAGCGTTCTCACTTGTCCAGGTATTAAATCACCACTTTTTTCGTTTTTTTTACTCACTTTGCAAAAAGCTAGTAATGGATCTGATTAATATTTTTGATCTATGTTTTTCTTTGGATAAGATCATTATTATGTTCCATATTAAAGATTTATAATATTCATTCGAAGATCATAAAACAAAACCGGAAAACTCCACCTTTACCGTTACAAAATCACATGTCACAATTTCATTAAATTTTTTTTTTTAAAAAAGTCACAGTTCACAATTAATGAAAATTGTCACCTATAAGAACACCTAAAAATTCATAACAGCGCCCCTACCATATTCCCCCAAACATGAAAATGAAAACCCTTATTCATCTGAGTCTTGGCCACCACACACGGTGGCTGAGAAACCTTCGATACCAAAAAAAAAAAGAACCAAACCACCCTCGCTCACGGCCATAACACGCGGCCGCTGGGGCTCAAAACCCCACACTGACTGCAGATGAAAATGAGAGAAAGGTCAAGAGAAATCAGACGCGCTGATTCATATCACTATGAATAACTGTATGTATGTATGTATGTGTGTGTGTGTGTTTGTTAGAGTCTTAGATGACTACTCTGATTAGAGTTATTGCTCATCATTCATATGAGTGAACTAATTGACATGTGTGTGTGTGTGTTACAGATGACTACTGTTACTACAGGCGAGCTCTTAGAGCTTGCTGAAAAGAATGTGAAACTGGCAGTTGTGGAGGATAAGGCCGGACAATTTGAAGAGGCCTATAAGCTTTATATGAAGGCATTTGAGTATGCGGGCACTTATCTCTTCTATGAGAACAATCCATGGCTTAAGAAGCAGAATAGGCAGTCATTTTTGGGCCATTATAGAAGGGCAACAAAAATAAGAGGCCGTCATCACTTACATGGACCCTCTTTATCTAAGAGAGCAGAAAGCGGGCTTGGTCTTACAGAGTCGAATGTGAAGTTGAGTGATGTGGGCGGACTTGAGGCTTGCAAAGCGGTATTGGTTGAAGCTGCCATAGTGCCTATCGAGAATCCTCAATTTTTTACCGGTAAGTTCTCCCTCCATCATTGTATTTAACTCTTGGGTTTTTTAATCTCTGCTTTTAGTTTATTTGGTAATTCTTAGTTTCAATGCTAATAATAAGAGTTGGGTTATAGTGACCACTAATGTGGACATTATGTTTCGAACTCCTGTTTAGGAAAACGACAACCGTGGAAGGCTATATTACTCTATGGTCCACCGGGAACAGGGAAGACCTATCTAGCAAATGCAATTGCAACAGAAACAGGATCAGCTTTCTTTAGGTAATATTTACAATTTTACCAATACCAATACATAGCAAGCAACAGGATTACAACAAGTGATGATGTAAGAACCATACATGACAAGAGATAAAAGAACTAATCTTCATCTTCAAAAGGCAAAAACATGTTGCCAATTGCAGTTAATTGTGACTCTTATATTTGAAGTCTATGTAGCTTCTCCTTTTTCCCTCTATGTTTCAGTTTTTCTGCATAATTTCTTTTGAAAACTTGTAATTTCGGCAGCATTTTATAGTTAACATGTTATTCTTATTCTCACCCATTTTCTGTAGATTTTACTTGTTATTAAAGGCCTAGATCAGAAATACATTGTCCAATAATTGAGATGATGGACAAAATTCATGAAATTTGGATTTAATAGATTAAATGTTCTTGTTGAAACCTAAGATGTTTGAGTTTCAAAAAATGTAGTTTTCTTACTTCATATGGTTGGGTCTTTGACTCCTTTCATATGCTTTTTCATTGCAATCATCACGTTATTGGAATGTGTTGAATTTCTGAATTCATCATCTATGCCACTATACTTCAATTGATTCATATCTGCGATTGTTTTTGTTCTCTGCTTCTTCCTAGCAGTTATTGTTGGGTGCATTTATTACAGCTAATGTATTTCCCAAGGATGTAGATGTGTTTGCTTTCTAATGTTTTTATATAGATGGAATGGTGCCAACACATTTACATGTGTTGTGCACTGTCTATACACAGACATTTACGTGTGTTGTGTACTGTCTATACACAGCGTTTCTGCATCGGACATTGTTTCCAAATGGATGGGAGAAAGTGAAAAGCAAGTCTCAATTCTTTTCCAACAGGCCCGTGATGCTGCTCCATCCATTATTTTTATTGATGAAATTGATTCCTTATGTGGTTCACGAGGTGAAAACAATGAGAATGAAGCATCTCGACGAATCAAAACAGAATTTCTTGTACGAATGCAGGTAATTTATTTTCCTTGGAAATGGATTAAAGTCATTTGTTCCAAGCTTCTATTTATATAATATGATTGACGTGCTTAGATTAAGATTGGGGACAAGTAGTTTTTCAATAACTTATTGTAGTTTGCACCATGCAGTTGGGTATGAATTTATTACATTTTGTGATACGAGTTGCAAAGCCTCTTATTCAACTCAACATTTTTATACTTAAAATGGAATTGAGGAATTTGATGGAAATATTTAAATTGAAATGTTTAGTATGGGTGACCTAACTTTAAGGTATTTAAGCATAAGTAACTTGAATCATGTATGTGGTCCAAAGAAGGCTATGATTTCTTTTGAGTTTTAGGTTTTAATTTTTCTTTTTTCTTTTTTTTTTTTTTCCTTTTTGGATAACATAAAAATTTTATTAAAAAAAAAAACACAGCCCAGTACATAGGAAATGTACTAAAGGGGCAAAAACATCAAGAAACCAAATTACAATGATCAAGCAAAACAGGAGGGGAAAGAGGAGAAATACTTTAATACTTATCTACAAGAACGGGGGGCTATTCAAAACTGTACAAATTACCTTGGAATTAAACTTATGAGTACACTATGAAATAATAAACTTGGGAGAGAATGATTGAATATAGGTTAATACGTGAAATAATAAATATTGGAGAATCAACTTGGTTTTATGCTAGGAAAATCTACCATGGAAGTTGTTTTCTTACTTAGATGTGTAATGGAAAAATATGAGGCCTGTAAAGATCTTCATATGGTCTTTTTTGACCTAGAGAAAACATATGATAGGGTCTAATGGCAGGCTAAATGACCAATCATTTCCTTGTTGGCCTTAAAATGGCAAGCTAGTTTGCAATGCAGTTAATAATAACTATATGTTTTATTAGATAGTTAATACATAGCATTATCATACATTGTTTCCTTCCACCTATGTATTTGTAATCTTAAAATGGAATTTTTTTTTAATACATTTCAGGGTGTATGCAACGATGAGACAAATGTTCTGGTTCTTGCAGCCACAAATACTCCTTATGCTTTGGATCAGGTGAGAAAAAATACATCCTTTTAACCTACGGCCAAGGCTAGCAAAAATTTCATGATCTAGATTGCTTTAGGGTTGAGGCTAATGCAATGTTAATGTAGGCCATGAGGAGGCGTTTTGACAAGCGAATCTATGTCCCTCTCCCAGATTTGAAGGCAAGGGAACACATATTTAAGGTACTTCAATTTTCATAATGCAATGCATTTGGAATGTCCAAGCAATTTAGTTATAAACCCATTGTGATTGATGCTTTTGTAATTTATGTCTTGTTTAATATCCTCTAGTTTTTTATTTGAGCAGGTTCATATTGGAGACACTCCTCATAACCTTACTGAAACTGATTTTGAGCATTTAGCTGGCAGAACACAAGGTTTCTCTGGTTCAGATATATTCTATTGTGTAAGTGTCAATTTTACATTGTGTCAATGTGTCTCTAAAGGGACTATATGGCTGAAAACTGGTGGTTACTTTTTGATAGGTTAAAGATGCGCTCTATCAGCCTGTTCGTGCAACTCTTGATGCTCAATTCTTCAGAAAAACCTCTAAAGGCATGTGGGTCCCTTGCAAACGGACTCGACAAGGAGCTATTGAGATTACCTTGCAGGAACTTAATGCACAAGGCCTAGCTTTAAAGGTATGGATTAGTTAGGAAACTTATGTTCAACACAAGAAACAATTCCCAAAATACATGTTTATGGCCGGGTATTAGTAACTTATAGATAGAATTCTTGAAGATATGTAGACTGCCGCTTACTTTAGTAGTTAGTTAAATTATGGAAAATAGGATCAAAGAAAAATGAAAAGAAGGGAGGCCTGGGAGGGGGTTATTGTACCGGAAAGAAAAAGGAAAAAGAGTGTCTCATTCAATTGCATTGATTCATGTTTGGTATTGATTTTCTCTTTCATTAACATAGGCGGATTCTTTTATTTTTTCCTTTTTAAATAAAGTTTGTTTGTGGTAATATTTTTGTAGACCCTATGTCCACCTTGAATTTTCATTTTTGTGTCTCTGGGAATTGATGACTTGCAGATCCAGCTACCACCCAACACAAGAGCAGATTTTGATAAAATGCTTGCTAGACAAAAGCCAACTGTAAGTGAAGCTGACCTTGAAGTGCATGAGAGATTCAACCAGGAGTTTGGCAATGAAGGGTGAAAGATGAAGAGGCACATATTATTATTGTGCAAATTAAAGTGTTCTGGACCTTTTTTTTTTTATTTTTGGTTGGGTCTTGTACAATAATTATATCTTGATTGACAAAACGTGGTTCCCTTATTGTTGAGTTTGATTTGTTTTGGAATTTGTTAGCTCATTTAGTCGTACATACACTTTTCAAGGATTGCTCTGCATCCTTGAAAACAGTGCATTACAAAGGGATGCATATCTGTGTATTCACGTGGCAAGTCCTTGTTTTAGGAGCCATATGGTTTTTCTGTAAAAGAGTGGTTGGTCTATGTAGTTTGGATGAGTCTGTATGTATTGAATCTATTAAATTTTGCTACAAGTAATGTACAATAAATCTAATTTGGGTGATAAGTGTTATGTGTGTAACATTTCAAATTACACAAACAAAATATTAGAAACATCAACATATCTAACTGGAGGCATTTACTTCCTAAGGTGTTTCCTACATTACAAAGCAGAGGACATTGTTCAACCAAATCACAAGAATCATATGTAGCCACAAAGAACAACAGGGAAAAAATGAGCAAGTGATTTCATATAAACTTAGCCAAAACTAATGAAGAGTTAATCTTTAGATTTGCAAAAGTTGAATGTATATAATCATCAGTTGTCAGACATTAACAACATTATATATAGCACAGAACGTGTAGACATTATTAACAATGTCTAATGCGGTGGTATCTATACTTAGCTCTGTAGGTTTGCCAATCATGATGTCCGACGCTTCCAAGATTCTCATACGTGTATATTGGCATATTAACGAAATTTCTCTTCTTTCCAACCCATTTCCCTCCATAGTGGTCTGTGTATGTCTATAGTTGTGGATCTGCTAGAACTTGTGATAATCCATTTGTTCCAGTAGATTCAAACTTGTTTCACATTGTACGATTTGATGTTGAGGTGTTGTGACTTATAGCTTAATCAATCTACGAAGTTAGTGGGGTAGAAATAAGAACATTATTATGGTGTTCATTTCATGTTCCAACCATTATAATTTCAGTTATTAGGACTTGTTATGTCAATACAAACCAGAAAAACACTAGATGAACAGGATTTTAAATGTTCTCAATGTCACAGTGAGATTTGAAGATGTGGGGGGTAGTTGCAGTGTTCTTGAACAGAGCATCATATTTAATTGACACAGTGCTATATCCCAAGCACCAAGGTACGATTATTCGTATATTTAAGTATTCATGTGAATGTAGATGATATGATTGGACAATGTGTGAAACAGTGCCGAGCTGTTAAGCAGCACATGCGAAACAGTGGCTTTTGTTGGCGCATGTGATTCGTATGACTACAGTTGGTGCAATAGCAACGAGCTGGTGATGTGTCTTCAAAAAAATACTCATACCACAGTTAGTGCTACATCATATTTACTGTATATTCAATTTTGTTTACTACATTCATAAAATCTGTTTTCTGCATTAATTAAAACTGTTTACTATTTTCTCATAAAAATTGTTCACTGTTTTTTGCATAAACTATTTTTAGCATTCTACATAAAATTATTTTCAGTTCAACATTATTTAAAAAATTGTTCACTGTTTTTTTTTTTTTTGGCATAAATTATTCATTGTTCAATGCATGTTTACATTCAACCTTAGGACTATATGATTCGTCCAAAAACGGCATAATAACTGCTTTTGTCTATATAGTATGATTTTTAGTTACTCTTTGGATTTATTCGAGGCATTTACCATTAGATGATTTATACGAATCATTCATTTTTCTTTCATGGAGTTTGTCCATTATTCATATGGTTACATATTTAAAAAAAAAACACAAAAACCATTTAAGTGCAATAACTGTGCCAATGCTAAAAACGGTTTATGCAGAAAACAGTGAACAATTTTTATAAGAAAACAGTGAATAATGTTAATTAATGCAAAAAATAGATTTTATTAATGTAAAAATAAATTTTATTAATGCAGAAAAATAGATTCAATTATTGTGAAATTTAAATATGAAAAAATATTCAGATTTGGCTTTCAAATTTAGAAAACACGATTTCACTAGGTGTTTTATAAGAAAACAGTGAACAATTTATGCAGTGAACAGAGAATAATTTATGCTAAAAAAAGAATGAACAATTTTTTAAATAATGTTAAACAGAAAATAATTTTATGCAGAATGCTAGAAATAGTTTATGTAGAATGCTAGAAATAGTTTATGCAGAAAACAGTCAATAATTTTTATGAAAAAATAATGAAAAATTTTAATTAATGTAGAAAACAAATTTTATGAATGCAGTAAGCAGATTTGAATATACTGTAAACATGATGTGTAAAGAGCAAATTTTATTAATGTAAAAACAGATTTTATCAATGTAGAAAAACAGATTAGATTATTATGAAATTTAAACATGAAAAAGCATACACATTTGGATTTTAAATGTAGAGAACACAATTTCAAGAGGTATTTTATGAGAAAACAGTGAACAATTTTTTAAATAGTAAATAGAGAATAATTTATGTAGAAAAGAAAGTGAACAATTTTTTAAATAATGCTAAACAGAAAATAATTTTATGCAAAATCCTAAAAATAGTTTATGCAGAAAACAGTGAACAATTTTTATGAGAAAACAATGAACAGTTTTAATTAATACAGAAAACAGATTTTATGAATGCAATAAGCATATTTGAATATACAGTAAACATGATATTCAGAAAGCAAATTTTATTAATGTAGAAACATATTTTATCAATGTAAAAAAATAGATTCAATTATTGTGAAATTTAAACATGAAAAAGTATTTAGATTTGGCTTTTAAATTTAGAAAACACGATTTCACTAGGTGTTTTATGAGAAAACAATGAACAATTTATAAAGTGAACAAAGAATAATTTATGCAAAAAGAGAGTGAACAATTTTTTAAATAATGCTGAACAGAAAATAATTTTATGCAAAATGCTAGAAATAGCTTATGCAGAAAACAGTGAACAATTTTTATGAAAAAATACTGAATAGTTTTAATTAATGCAGAAAACATATTTTATGAATGTAGTAAGCAGATTTGAATATACAGTAAACATGATGTGCAGAGAGCAAATTTTATTAATGTAGAAACAGATTTTATCAATACAGAAAAACTGATTTGATTATTGTGAAATTTAAACATGAAAAAGTATACAAATTTGACTTTTAAATTTAGAGAACACAATTTTAGAAGGTATTTTATGAGAAAATAGTGAACAATATCTAAACATGAGGTGCTACAACTCACCAAGAAAAAAGTTGTCAAAGCAACTTTCACATCATTAGCCAAACATTTAGATATACATAAAAAAAAAAAAAAAAAAAAAATGTTTCACATTCCTCTTAGAAACACTGCAAGTTAAGAACTTACATATCCAGGTGTGGTAAAACTTAAGTTCTTCTTTATATCCGAGTGATCCCCTCTTTCTGTAATACTTATCAATCATTTGACCATACGGTAATTCCGAATAGAATTGATAAAATAAAAATATGTAGCTTAAACTTTTTTTGGTGTGCCCATGGCTAAAAATGGAGTGAGATTTTTCTTTTACATGTTGTTCTAATTTCTCATTGTAATTCCAATATTTTAACGAATTTGACCATAACAGTTCCAAGAAGTAAGAAATCGATAAGTGTGTTAAAAATGAATGAACAAGGGGTATGAATGGCCTAAAATTTCATATTTTGAAATTAAAATCTTTATATTTTACAATGCTTCTATTTAAATAAATAAAAACATTAAAAAAAAAACTACTTATTTTTATGTGTATTTTTATTTGTTGATTATCCCAAAAAAAAAAAAAAAGTTATAAGGAACTCGAGTTTACGAAACTCGAGTCCCATATTACAAGGAACTCGAGCTTGGTGAGCTCGAGTACCACAGAAAAAAAATAACAAGCATTTTATTTACAAAGAACTTGAGTCTAGTATGCTCAAGTATTATGTTGCATGGAATTCGAGTTTACCAAGCTCCAGTACAGCATTATTTTTTTTAATTGCACAAATTCCAAGTCAGTAGTGCTACACTAGCGACTCCCTAGAAACTTGAGGTCACTGAACTCGACTACTAGGAATAGTTAAGATGCAAATGGACACGGACATGTAACTGCGTAGTAAGATGCAAATGTACACGGACATTTCACTGCGTAGTATGCTAGGAATACTTAAGTACATGAAAATGTTAGGAATGAAGCTATTACATATTGGCTATGGCAATAAATTTTCATACCGGTATATATCGGTGTATCGTTTCAAGATGTGCCGTTATTTATATAATTAATATATTTATACATTTGTAAATATTATTTCATTTAAACGAATGAGGATTAGGGCTTCTAAAAAAAGAAAGAAAAAAAAGTTCGTATTTTTTAGTTAAATCAATAACTTTTCATCTACACTCTTGGTGCAATGATCACTCTACAAGTATAAATATTTGTGGGGTGTGAGAGGTAAGGGTTGAGATTCAAGTCTCTACAAGAAGGTTTTACACGCATATACACTCAGATTATATTAGAGTAGAATTTCTATATTATATAAAAAATTAATAATAATAACTTTTCATACCAAATTGTTTTTCTTTTTAATTTATTATTATTTTAAAAGCCCAAACCATTTAAAAAAAATTTTGTTAATAGCAATCTACTTAAAATTTAAAGAGCAACAGTGGCCAAGTTCTAGACATTTCATTGAATATTCCAATGGAATATGCCATATGCCATATTCTAACGTTGTTCAAGAAGAGAACGGTTTTCGATTACAAACCTTGCCGACCACTCCACCCATGTGTGTTATTGTTTTACTAGTTTTTTTTTTTTTTACACTGCTAAAAATCCTAAAATACCCCTACTCTAAGTGACTACATCACATGGCTAGTGTAGTGGCTACATCGACAGCTTATTCTTCAGTCTTCACGCTGTGATCTTTTTTCGTGGAGGACTTCGGCTTTTCCGCAACTTCTTTTTTTTTTTTTTTTTTTCTATCTCGTAATCATACTTATCTCATCCTAGCGGATTAGAGGAATGTTAAGTTTTTATCAAAGAGTGTAATTAAGTATGTGTATGTTTAATAATTAGTTTGTTTAAAAAAATAAAAATAAAACTACCTTAGAAATAAATTAGAAAAATGATTATGCATTTATTTTTTTTATGCAAAGATGAATTTTATTAAAATAAATAAATAAATAAATAAAAATAAAAAAAAGATTACAGATCACATGTTCAGCTTCTGGCACTTCTTTACGAGTGTCTGTTTGTTTGCTTTCAGCTACTGGCACTTCTTTACAAGTGTCTATTTGTTTGTTTTGATCCTTCTTTATGAGTGTTTATGAGTGTCTATTAGTACGCTGGAAATGTTGGGATGTTTATTATTGGTCCCTTGGTCGAAAAAACTTTAAATTTTGTTATTTTAGTTTATTTAATTGTTGGTTGAAAAGCTCAAAAAATTTCTAAAAGTTTTTGTTAAATCATTATGCTTAAGACATTTATTTAAATTTTCTTTTATTATTTACAGATAACTAAATCAAGCTAAAGGTCTTGTAGCTGAATTGACACCTCTCCATGTACAAGGTGCTTGGGGGTCTAGGGAGAAAATGATTCAGATTGCGAGATTTACAGCATGTTATAATTATTTCTCAAAAAAAAAAAAAAAAAAAAAAACTAAATCAAATTTTTTCTGGAAAAAAAAATTAACCTCAAATACTATATTTCTATTCCATTTAAAAATTAAATGTTTTTACTCTCTTCAAATATCACTTAAAAAATAAAAACTCCATATCAAACAAATACAAACTCAGATCAACCCCAAGCCCAAGCGCCAACCTTGCCTCCATATTGCGCATAACCTTTTTTTCTTTTTAACAAACAAGGATGTTCAAACTTCTTCAAGTATTGGATTACTTTGTGATTAATTGAACCTTGTAATACTCTTACATCTAATCAACCACAAAGGACCCTCTTTCAACCTAAGAGACTCTGCAACCCTAAGAGCAGAACTTTCGTATTAGCTTATGTAAAAATTTATATCTATTTTAATATAAAAATTTTAGTTTTTAATTTTATATATTCAATTTTCAAAAATAGTTACATAAAATTATTTATTTTACATTACATTTCATTAAATTATTTTTTTATTATTTTTTTATTAATTTATTATTATTCTCTCTCTCTCTCTCTCTCTCTCTCTCTCTCTCTCTCTCTCTCTCTGCGTATGTGATTAAAGAAGAATTAAAAAAAAGCTTTGCATATGAAAATTAATTATATATATTTACACGACTAATATAACTACAATTCAAATTTACATAAGTTTAAATATACTAGCTCATAATCTTTTTTGTTTGAAAGCCAAGATTAAACTATCATATTCAATCACAAATCAAGCAAAACACAAAGTATACCGAGTAAAAATAACAAAAGTTACACATTTTTTATACTATTGATTTATATTACATCAAACGGTAGGCATTATATAAATGAGTAATGCAAAAGCATTTATTATTTTCACTTTATCTGTCGTTTATCTTAAATATATATATATATATATATATATATATATTTATAACTCATTCCAAATTTATAAGTCCTACAAGTACATATTTACAAAATGACCTTATATGAGAACACTTCTGCAACCGAAGAAATGGATTAAAGTGGCGTGATACATTAATAATTGGGTGGCTCATGGCTGAAAAGAGAGTACGGAATTGGGGAATGGAATTGAAACTGTGAAAGAAGGAAAATAATATTAAAAGAAAAAAAACACAAAAATATGTGGCTGGGGCTGGGAAATCAGATTCCTTGAGGGAGGGCCATCACTTTCAAATTAAGATATTTTGTTTTTCAACCTATTGGCTAGTATAGATTATTTGGTGGGCCATGCGTATACACGTGGTTCCCCCTTGCATTCATCCGTAAAAGAGAATTGTGGCCTACACGACTACGGCCCCTCATATGTTGACTCGTGCCCTACCGCCTAATATGCTTTTACTATGCCCCAAAAAAGAATTGTGATCAGGTACTTGGTTGTTTTCCCAACAATGAAATTTCTTCCCCGAAGACCCTATAAAATTCGAAGATGATCATACCTAGCTCACTAGCTGGGTCCGCTAACAATTACGTGACTATTTTTTTTTTTTTTGGCACAAGGGTCAAATTTTAGTAATTGCAGTTATTTTAGTGTGTTTAACTGGCTAACTGGCTATATGAATGGGATTCTTACTGGGGAATTTCAAGCATGGGAAGTTGACAATGCACTGAAGCAAATGACACCTTTAAAAGCTCTGAGTCCAGATATAATGCCCCCATTGTTCTATCAGAATTTTTGGAACTTGTTAAGAGTTGATGTAAGAGAGTCTATCTTAATTTTCTTGAATTCAGGTTCCCTTCCCAGCCCTCTCAATCATACTTTTGTGACATTGATCCCTAAAACAAAAAACCCGGAGAGGGTAACGAAGTTTAGACCAATTTCTCTTTGTAATGTGGTATATAAAATCTTTTCTAAGGTGCTTGCTAATAGGTTGAAGAAGGTGCTGCCCTACATTATATCCGAACATCAAAGTGCTTTTATTAAAGGCCGTTTCATCACAAACAACATCCTTGTGGCTTATGAGACTTTACACTATATGAAGAATCACAACTTTCGGAAGTCAGGTTATATGGCGCTCAAACTAGACATGAGCAAAGCTTATAACCACGTTGAGTGGTCCTTCTCAAGAGATGTCATGGTACAAATGGGTTTCCAAGAATGGTGGATTGCTTTAATCATGGAATGTGTCACTTCAGTAACTTATTCTCTACTTGTTAATGGTGAGTCATGTGGCAACATAAAACCAAGTAGAGGGATTCGTCAAGGCGATCCATTATCGCCCTATCTTTTTTTGTTGTGTTCGGAGGGTCTCCATAGAATGATCCACAAGGTAGCAAGCAATGGTGATATTCAAGGGGTATTTATTTGTCGAAATGGTCCAAAATTAACACACTTATTTTTTGCAGACGATAGTCTTCTGTTTTGTAGGGCCACAACACAAGATTGTCAAAAAGTGTTGGAGATTATATCTTCTTATAAAAGAGTTTCAGGGCAAAAGTTAAACCGAGATAAAACGGCACTCTTTTTCAGTAAGTCTACTCCTATTGATATGCAACAAAAAATCATGGATGATTTGGGCATCACTACCTTGAAAAATTATGAAGAATACCTTGGATTGCCATCCATGGTGGGGAGAAATAAAAGGGCAAGTTTTGAGCATTTGAAGCAGAGAATTTGGAAGCGCCAACAAGGATGGGAAGGCAAATTATTATCACAAGCCAGTAGGGAAGTATTAATAAAATCTGTTATCCAGGCCATACCCACATATACCATGAGTTGTTTTAAACTCCCGGTCACGTTGTGCCATGAGATTGAAACTCTTATTTGGAAGTTTTGGTGGGGCCAAAGGGGAGATAGAAGAAAAATCCATTGGGTAAAATGGGATGATCTGTGTCAACATAAAAACCAAGGGGGCATGGGATTTAAGGATCTCATAACCTTCAATGAGGCTATGTTGGCGAAATTGGCATGGCGACTCCTCCATGACGAGAATTCTCTTTTCCATAGAGTATTCAAAGCAAGATTTTTCCCTAAAGGAACGATCTTAGAGGCAAAAGACTCCTCTTCAGCCTCTTATGCATGGAAAAGTATTCTTGTAGGTAGAGACGTGATAGCTAAGGGAGCTCTGTGGAGAGTAGGTGATGGGAAACAGATCAAGATATGGGGAGACAGCTGGCTTCCAATAAAACACAAGGGAAAAATTTCCACCCCAATGATTTTTGGCCAAGATCATTCATGTGTTGAGGTGTTGATAAACCTGGTCCAGAGGAGATGGCGTACTGAAGTGATTGATCATGTGTTCAAGAAGGCGGAAGCTAAAATCATTAAAAGTATACCCTTGAGCTCTACCAGTCAGCCCGATGTAGTCATTTGGCCGTTTACTCCATCAGGCCGATATTCAGTTCAGTCGGGGTATAGATTCTTGCAAGACAACACAGCCACTGTTCAGAGTCCAGTTCATGATTCGGTTTTTTGGAAAAGTTTATGGAGAATGGAGGTGCCCAATAAAGTAAGAAATTTTGTGTGGAGAGCATGCAAAGAAGCATTACCAACGAAGAAAAATTTGCTCAGAAGGAGGGTCACCACATCTACCCTATGTGAAAACTGTAACGAGAATGAAGAGGATTGTGCACATGCTATTTTTTTTTGTCCTAACTTGCAAGTGGCTTGGAGCTCGAACCCACTTTGGAGCTGGCTTTCGGCTTTACAGGGATGTAACGTACAAGAAATTTTCCAGAAAGCTTTTGAGGAGAAGAAAGATGTTGAACTTCTAGCCTTTGCGGGATGGACCATCTGGAATCGCAGAAACCAAGCCAGATTCAAGGAAGCTGTGTGTCCTATGAACTATATCCTTCCATTGTCAAAGGAAAGGAAAGCGGAGTTCCAGAATCTCCATCCGGTAGCAAGGACGGTACTGCACAGGAACCATACGAGATGGAAGCCGCCAGAGTCAGGGGTCTACAAGATAAACTATGATGGTGCGATCTTCACGGAACAAGGATTAGCTGGCATAGGAGTAGTTGTCTGAAACTCAACAAGAGCGGTCATGGCCTCTCTGTCCCAGCAGGTCCCCCTTCCCACGACGGTGGCCCAAGTGGAAGCTATGGCAGTCAGCAAAGCAGTTGAGTTGGCTCTAGAGATGGGCTTCGCCAATGTCATCATTGAAGGCGACTCAGACATTGTTTACAAGGAACTTTCTAGCACGGATCCATCCTTAGCTTTACACGGACATGTGATTCAAGACATTAGATGTTTAGCTTCTCTTTTTGTTAAGCATAGTTTTTCTCACGTACATCGCCAAGGAAATAATGTAGCTCATGCTCTTGCAAGATGGGCAATCAACTCGTCCAATTTAACTGTCTGGATGGAAGATGTACAACCAAACATTCAGTATGTTGTTTAGGCTGATTTAGCTTTTGTTGGTTAATAAAATAGTTACTCCTCTCTGAACCTAATAATCTCATCAACTTAACCCTTCAAATCAATCATCCATGGCCCTTCTCTTTTAAACCCTATACCCATAGATCAATATTAAAATATAAAAAAAAGTGTCCAATGAAGCATTATTTAATTTATTATATGAGATAAAACATGAAAATATAAAATGTATGAGACTTTTTTTTATTGAATTGAAGATTTTTGTTTTTGTTTTGTTTATGTTTTAGTTTTTATTATAAAAAATAAAAAATAAAAAAAAGAAGAAGAGAAGAGAAGATTCATACTTCCAGTAATGAACTGAAATGAACACCATCGCTGGCTACGTCAATAATCCAACGGCATCAATTCGGTCAAAGTCAACACCGTCCACCATTTCTAGAACCCATCGGACACGTCATCATTTCTATACGACTAGTAAAAGCTGACGAAGCTAGCGTGATGTCACTGCTTATTGCACGAGTGTAGTGGTATTCAATTCCCATAGAATTTTGGTGCAGCGCCCACAAGTTGAAATATACGTGAGTCATGACAGACTAGCTATCTGGGAGACTGGGACCACACATCTGTGGGTGTCACACGGCGTAAAGATGTGAGAATGAGAAAAGAGAAAAGATTAAAGTTGGATTAGATTCATGCTGATGCTGCTGTTACTTTAAACCACGTTCGACTCCGAGAGCGATACTTAACAAAGCAGAAGACAAGTCATATATATAAATATATAAAGTTTTACTAAAGCGTGCTTCTAAAGTACATATTAATATTTTATTTTAAAAATTTTTTTTATAGAAAAGTAAAAAAGTAATTAATTGTTTTGACAACTTATTCAATTCTCTATAAAAATTTTTCCAAAATAGATGTGTGCTTTAAGGGCACACATTATCATACCCAAATATATATTTTTTTTGTAATATAAAAGGTATAACTTTATTGATTTTCAAAAGTTTTTTTTTGGGATAGATTTTCAAAAGTAGTACTAAACATACTAGTTTGTTGGCCCTCTACTCTTTTAGAAAATACTAGTGTTGGCTGCACGTGCAAGGCACGTGCTGTCCCAGTAGTGAAAAAATTAATATAAATTTTGTGTGTGAAACCGTGAATTTTGGCTCACTCAATTTGACTAAAAAAGAAATCTAAGAATACAAAAAAATATCACAATATTTTCACAATATCTTCATTTTTAGGATCCGAATAGATATTTTTTTTATTTTATTTGAGAAAAATCCTACATTTATAACATTTTTAGAACAAATTCTAAATGACAAGTTATTATTGATTTTAAACTGATAACATTGTTATTTTTATTCTCAAAACATTTATTTTTAGTTGTGGTTAGTAACAGTTTCATATTTTATTATTTTCTTTCGACTGGTAAGAAATTGATACTTCAATATTTGTAAAAATATTGTAAAATTTGTTGTGTCGGTATAACAATATATATGCCAGTTTACATAAATATTTAAAAGAAAAAAAAAACACAAACCAATTACTGGGAAAAAAAAATTTAGGCACAATAGAAATTAATGTTAAAATGTTGTGGACTTAGCATTTTTTTATTTGATCTATAAGAAACTGAGATCTCAACAATTGTGAAAATATTGTGATAATAATAAGTGTTATAATATTTTCTCAAAACATTTATTTTCAGTTATGGTTAGTGATAGTCTCATATTTTATTATTTTATTTTGACTTGTAAGAAATTGACACGTCAATAATTGTGAAAATATTATGAAATTTGTTGTGTCAGTATAATAATATATATGCCAGCTTACATAAATATTTCAACAAAAAAAAAAAAAAACACAAACCAATTACCCAAAAAAAAAAAAAACTTTAGGCATTGTAGCTACAGCACCAGTTGAATGAACCAAAAGCACTGTAGCTCTAGTGCTATCCATCAATAATAGCTTACCTATGATTTGTTATGAAATTAATGTTAAAATGTTCTGAATTTAGCAATTTTTTATTTGATACATAAGAAATTGAGATCTCAACAATTGTGAAAATATTGTGATAACAATAAGTCTTGTAACATTTTCTCAAAATATTTATTTTCAATTGTGGTTGGTCAAAGTCTCATATTTTATTTTTTTATTTCAACTTGTAAGAAATTGATACTTCAATAATTGTAAAAATATTGTGAAATTTTGTTGTATCAGCATAATAATATATATACCAGTTTATATAAATATTTAAAAGAAAAAAAAAACACAAACTGATTATTGGGAAAAAAAACTTTAGGCAATGTAGAAATTAATGTTAAAATGGTGTGGATTTAGCATTTTTTTTTATTTGATCTATAAGAAACTGAAATCTCAACAATTGTGAAAATATTTTGATAACAATAAGTATTGTAACATTTTTTAAAATATTTATTTTCAGTTGTAGTTGGCTACAGTATTATATTTTATTATTTTATTTCGACTTGCAAAAAATTGACACGACAGTTATTGTGAAAATATTGTAAAATTTGTTGTGTTAGTATAACAATATAAATGTCAGTTTACATAAATATTTAAAAGAAAAAGAAAACACAAGCCGATTACTGATTAAAAAAAAAAAAACCAATCTCATATTTTATTTTATCATTTTATTTCGATTTGTAAAAAATTGACACGTTAATAATTGTGAAAATATTATGAAATTTATTTTGTCTGTATAACAATATAAATCTCAGCTTACATCAATATTAAAAAAAAAAAAAAACATAAACCAATTTCTAAAAAAAAAAAAATCACTAAACCAAAACACTGTTGCCGCTACAGTACTGCGCAATGCCCATACACTGAATGCATAGTGCGAAAGCATTGTAGCGGCATTGCCGCTTTTATTATATAGATATTATTTTATTTCGACTTGTAAAAAATTGACACGATAATAATTGTGAAATTTGTTATGTCTGTATAACAGTATAAATCTCAGCTTATATCAATATTTAAAAGAAAAAAAAAAACCATAAACGGATTACTAAAAAAATAATCACTAAACTAAAGTACTGTTCTCACTACAGTGCTGTACAGTGCAAAAATACTATAGCGGCATTGCGGCTTTTATTATATAGATAAAACAGCTCATAAACAACTTGACAGTGGGGGCCATCCGTAAAAGTTTATTCAATGACCACGAATTTTGAAGGCAAAATAGAATCAAAGACTAGAAAAAGTAACTACTCACAAGAGATGGTCAATAAAGGAATGCATATATAGGCATTGAAAATGATACCCACATAAATTTGGGTTTCTTCTACTTCTTATATTGAATCAAATTTGGTTTCTTTTACTTCTTACGTTGAATCATAGTTGTTACGTGAATCGTACTTCTTATGTTGAATCATAGTTGTTATGTGAATCGTATCGTGAATCGACTTTTATTTTTTTTGTATCCTGTATCGTAAGATACACAAATACTTAATAAAATTTATTAAAAAATGATAAATATACATATATAAAGGATATATTCATTATAAATTTTAAATATATTCAACTTATGACTAATTTATTCATCACTTATGTAATAACATTTAACAAGCTAACTAAATAAATCAAACTAGCATGTGTTCATAACATACATATTAACATTACTTAGTGTACGTTTGGTATACAGAATGGGGATTATGATAGGAATTGTAATTTTTATTACTAGTAATAAAGTGTATTGTAATGTAATAACTAAACATATTCATTAGTTTGGTTGTGAGTCATAACATTGAAATGAAACTTAACATTTATTTTAGGAAATATCTTACTTATACAATTACATCTCCTTAAAAATTGTTATTTTTAAATTTAAGAGAGATATGTGTTATTTTTTATGATTTTTTATTTTTATAATCATTAGATGTATATGAAAAGTTTGTTTATTTGGAAATATATTATGTTTTGAAATTATTGCACTCACTAAGGAATAACTAATACAACCTTTTAAAGAGGAATAATTATTCCTCATTTTGAAGAATAGCTATTCATAAGGAATGACTATTCCTTGCGATAAAAACATAGCCAAACAAAAGAATAACTAAACCATAGTAATAACTATTACATTACACTATTACAGCGCCTATTACAGTCTATCAAATATGCCATTAAATTTAAAAGTGATAATATATTGCAACTGACTCAAAAATAATAATTTATTTTCATCATATTCATCAAATTGCCTAATCAACCTCATCTAAGTCAACGCTATCATCATGTTTATAATTTTGCAAATTTATTTCTTCATTAAAATTTTCTTCATCATCATTCGTCATTAACATTTGCTATCTCTCCTTGTTCTTTCTATTTTAATAATTTTTTTATAAATTTTTTTTGGCATTTTGTTTCTTGGACTTATAACAATAATGATAAAAATAAAAAATTTATGAAATAAATTTTTAAATATTAAAGTGAAAGATATGTACTGTATAGTCCAATTGTAGGAGAGAGGGGAAAAAAACTTAAGAATATGTTATTTTAGTAAGCTAAATTAAGTAAACTAATAATTTTGTATTAAAAGTAAGTCTAACAATTTGAGGGAGCACAAATTATTGGCAAGGATTCCAAGTTCGCGCAATCCTTTATATGTCTATATCATTCGCTTGAGAAAGCTAAATATATATTGTTCAAAAGTAAAAAGCTTAAGCTAAATGTATGTCGTTTAAAAGTGAAAAACTTGAGAAAAGGCAGAATAAAATCCACAAGCCCGACATTTATGAAATCACAAAGAAGTATTAGGTGGAAGAGAAGGGGAGGAAGAAGAAAGAAAGACCTTGAGACCATGGTATTTTTTGGAAGGGAGGAATGTCATGTGTTTAATTTATTTTAATTAGTTTTGGATAAATAATGATATAAATATTTTTTTTTCACAAATAAATTAGCTTGGTTTAGAATTACTTAGTTTAGTTTGTATTAGGATTAGTTTTATTGATATATTATCGGAAGTTAATTTTTTTTTATCTATTTGGAAGTTTATCTTGTACAAATTTAGACGTTAAAAATGAATAAAGAATAGTCATGGTCCTCATGGATTTTTTAATTACAAATCATTAGCTGGTTTAACATGAAAGCCAGGACTTTCTTAAAGAATTCCATTTTTGTGACTTTGGTCCCCACAAAGCAAATGATACAAAAGTAGGTTTTAATTAGCTCACGGATAATATTTCTTGTCCTAGAAAAAAATATTTGTAATTCGAATCTCCTTTACTTCAAAAATCAATAAATATTTTAACTAAATGATAAAAGACAATTATCATACAATAGAAAAATGAAAGGTTGAAATTTCATCAACTTTGTTTTTAATATAATTTTAAAAAGTAATCATTCTGTTATTGCTTGGTTGAGTTCATATGGTGGTGGTACAATTGGGAATCTTGGGCGTCAAAACCTTTATAATTAAACTTTAAAGTCGTCCACATCATTGATTTTTATAGAATTTCTAGAAGCAATATAAAAATGAAAAAATCCAACAATTAACTGCAAAAGATCTAAGTTGTTGATGTTTCGAGCATCTTGATTGGGTTTTATAGCCACCAATATTGGAACTTTTCAAAGTTGAGAAAAAAGCTTCAAAACTTTCATGGTTTATGTTTTATTGCTGTGCTGTTGCAGATAAATTTGTGTATTAAGCTACATGGTTGTTTTAGGCTTTCTGGAATAACTATGGCAGTCAACAAGAAAGAATACAACAATAAAAAACTTGGAACTACCGATTTTTTATATTTTACTGAGGACCACTGTCACTTAGCCGCTGGAGTTTGGGGAAGGTGGCAGTGATGGCGATAGTGGTGGTGAAGCCACTGGCAATAGAGGGTGAGGATGAAAGTGAGTTTTATTTTTATTTTGAAATACAACAAGCTTGCTGTGATGCTGACTAGGCTAGTGACCCAGTTGATCGCTAGAAAGCACCAACGCGAGTGCAGGGGTGCTACACCCGTGTCCAACGTGAAGTGCTGCAGACAACGCTGGTGCTCATGCATCGATGCTGCGTCGAAATTTCTTTTCTTTTTTTCATTTTTGGACACACGCCGATTCACACCAACTCGGGCTGATTCGAGTTGAATCAGACTGTATTCACTGGCCAAAACCGGCTTTGAATAAGGCTGAAATTCAATTAAAAATTATAAATAAATAAAAAAGAGTGCAAAACGCACCGTTTGAACTTGAACATCTTAAAAAAAAAAAAAAAAAAAAGAAAAAAAAAAAAAAGAAAAGAAAAACAAAAATCTTTTCAAGGCTCAGCAAGGGCAACATCGGGGGCATCGTCAGCACGGGCATTCTCCGGGCATCTGATTGGGCAGCAGAGGACTGAGCGGCCTCGTCAGCAGCCATCTCCTGGTCGACTTCTTCAAGGTCGAGATTCTCCAGGTCGACTCCAGAAGGATGCTTGACGAGGTACCTCCTTAAGAGTTCAAAGCCCTTGAAGTACCAGCTAAACAGGACCGTGTTATACTCGTCCGTTGTCTGGAAAGCTTCAACGAACCTTGCAGCAATAGTTTTTAGTTTCTCCCTAGAAGCCAGCAGTTGCTCGTCCTTCTCCAAGGTCAGCTGGCGTTCAGCTCTGAGATCGTCTTCTAGCCCCTTCACCTTTTCTTTCAAATTGGTAGCATCGCTCATAGACTCGATCAAGTCCTTTCTTAAGGTTGAGTTTTCAGCCTCTAAAGCCTCCATCCTCGATGCAGGGGAAGCTGCTTTGGCTTCTTGAGTCAAGTACTCTAAGGTGATATGGAGACTCTCCCCCAAAACCTGAAAAGAAAACCAAAGTCGTCAGCAAAAAAAAAAATGAAACTTTACCTGAACGAGTTTTTGAACGTGACGACTCGCGATGCTATTGGAAGGCACTCCAGAAAGGGCCTTCAAATCGTCAGAAGCCACAGCCTCGTGAGCCCTGTCCACGGCCAACCTCTCGTCATCCCAAATTGTTGACGAACGAGGAATAATCTCCTTCTCTTTCTCTGATATCCGTGGCCTCTTGGAGGCCAGAGTGGAGAGCTCCTCGATCGATGTCAAAGGAGACCTCGTCACCTCAGCACCAGAAGTAGCCGGAGTGACGCGGATGGCCGGAGAAGCAGGGGTGCCCTTCCCGGTGATTCACACCGACTTTTCCCAAGTTTGATAAAGGCTTACTCTTCTTCGATCGCATTTTTGCATACATATCCTTGTTAAACTTCGTCGTCCTTTCTGAAAAAAGGGGATTAGAAACAAAGAGGATTAGAAACAAATTTTACAAGGAATAAAAAAGAAGAGGGAAAATCGTTATGCAACGAGCCTAACACTTACTCTTTTTTTCTTCAATCTCAATGTCCCGAAGGACGAATGGAGAAGGTTCTGGCCCAAAACAATAAAAGGCAAGAGTCCTGGAATCTACCAGGTCGTCCCAGTTTTCAATCGTCAGTGCGTACTCTACGGCTTTTTGCACCTTACCCTTATACCTACTCTTAAGTTTTGGTCGTCTTGTAACTGCACGAAAACAAGGGTAGAGGGATCAGCTGTAGCATACATGAAAGAAACTAAAATGACGAGGAAAAGTAATTGACGCACCTAATGTCGGGATTCCCCATCGACGATGTAATCGCGGGAGATCACCCTAAGTCTCGCTCGAGGCGGTCTCAAACTCATCCCCAGACATAAAGAAAAATCTGGACTTCCAATACCTGAAAGAGGACGGTAAACCTTTGACGACCCTAGTTTTCCTCTCCCAAGGTACCAGTTCGTAATACCCATGCTCCTTCGATGTTTTTAATCGATACAAGTGGACGAGCTCGTCAATTTTGAGCGTATCCCCGTCCACCGCTGCCAGCCATATCCCCATACAGCTAATCACAATCCTCCAAGAGTTAGGCATAAGTTGCCCTGGAGCGATGCCAAAATGGTCCAATAGCTCCATTAGGAATGGATGGACGGGGAATCTCAATCCACAGATGAAGGCCGCCTCATAGAAGCACACCTCCCCTGGGAAGAAATTGCAAGCCTGATCATCCTTGCCAGGCAGACGAAGCCTCACCCGCTCCGGGAATTGAAATCTATCCCAAAACCTCCCTAGTGTCTCTGCGTCTAGATTGCACTCCTCCTTTTAGGCATGAAAAGCCCTAACTTCTCGGAGGGTCGAGGCAGCGGTATCCCCCCTCACTGGGTCGTCACTGGATGACAATCCAGTCTCAAGCTCACTAGATCTAACATCCGACATCGTTCCTTGCGCTCTTTTTCTACTCTTAAACCAGTTAATTGACTGACGAAGTAAAGGCAGCAAGTCAGCCAACACAACTCCCAAACAGTTACCCTCAAAGACGAAACTTTCTAAGTGAGAAGAACTACCTAAAACCCCCCCTAAACGCGCAAACAGGAAGGAGATGGATGGGCAAACTATCCTAACCTCCGAGTCACTAACCATGAAAATATGAGACTAATATAACTAGAAAAGTACGAGCAAAAACCCCTATATATAAAAAGAAAAATAAAAAGGGGGAAAGGAAAGAAATGGAAATCAGAAAATTGCGAACAGAAAAAGGAAAACGTAGCCAAAGATGGAGAAGACAAGTACCTTGGAAAAGAAGCGCCGCTGCACAAGAATAGCACCACACAACACACCGGCCCGAAGAAGAAATCGCAGAGGGGAAGTTTTTGCAAACAGAGAGAGACTCAGAGCGACAAAGTCTTTTTGAAGAAAGGCAAAAAAACAAAGAAAGGGGGTTTAAAGCTAAGATACACAGAAACTGAAAAGCAGCGGGAAAAACGAAGGGTCATATGATGAAGGAATTAACTTCCCCAACTGAAGTGCGCCACGTGGCCACGATCAGTACGGCGCCACCACTACACATTTAATGAGGCACGAAACTCCAAGAGTCACTTGCCAAACTTTTCATCTTCCATGGTCGTCATGACACGTCATGACGACCAAAGAATCCGGGAGCAACTGACAGGGCTGACGAAATAAATACGGACGAGGAAAGCGGCACTGACTTCTTGTTATAAGAAGACTTTTTTGATTGAGAAAAAGCCACATTGAGCTTCTAAATACCATTAGACTGAGGGGGTCTCCACCTTGCTGCCTTCAAGTTGCTTTCCTGTGAGTTTTTCTACTACACTTCCACAAACTCAAGTCTGTACAAATTTGCCCGAGTCCATAGCTCATGATAAGAAGGAGCAATGTTATTAGAAACAACTCTGTTTATGCATTTCCAAATCATCTAGCAAGCTATTCACAGTGTATCAAAGACAGAAGCAGATAATGTCTTAAGGGCATAATTTATTGCATCAATGAATTTCATCTTCGAGTAGAGCTTGTAATCATTCAATAGAGGGGATTGCAGCCAAACGGCTTGAGCAAATGAACACTCCAAGAAGAAATGATCACAAGTTTCAGCTTCCTCATTACAGAGCACACAAGAAAAAGAATGCAACACCTTCCTTTCAAACAGCTTTGTACGAGTTGGTAAGCTGTCATTACATGCTCTCCAGATGAATGATCTTGGGAGGAACTTGAGCAGACCAAATGCCATTCCAGAATGAATGGAGACAAGTTGGGTTGGATGATGAAGCTTCATTATAAAGAATTTCATTGAAATCTCCAATCAAAAACCAAGGTAAAGAATGTGATGCATGTAACTGACACATTAACTCCCAAGACTCCCCTCTCTTTGAGGTTTCAGGATGTCCATAAAACCTAGTAAAACGCCAAACGACGCCATTCTGGTTTATTAGAGCATCAATGTGGTGTGGAGAAGATGTTTGAACATCAATCTCTACATTGTCACGCCACAATAAAGCTAAACCACCTCCCAATCCAACTCGAGGCACTTCAAAGTCTTGTTGAAAATCAATTTTTCTCTTCAAACTCCTAAAACCATCCCTGTCTAGCTTAGTTTCAGAGAGAAAAAGAAATTTGGGATCTTCTTCGCTTATCAAGCAATGGAGCTCCTGTACTGCCTCTGGGATCCCAAGCCCACAACAGTTGAGGCTTAGTATTTGCATGGAGGATGACATGGAGGGAGAGTATCCCTGGCAGGACTTTCAATTGCTAATTTTTTAGGTCTCGGGTGTTCAATTGAGGAAGAAATTAAATTAGTCTATTTAATATGGGTTTGGAACATAGGCTTCTCACTATCAACAGAAAGTGGGGTGGGATTTGAATTCCTTAGTAACCATTTCCAGGATCGGAGACTGGTATTGATGTGGCCCGAAAATTCCTCACTACTATCTGGGGGTAATTCCATTTCAATATCATCAACTAAACACTCCCCATTTAAATTTTCAAGTTCCGTCTCCTTAAATTTCTTTGAGCTATCATCTAATACAGGGAGGATTACTCCACCACCCAATTTGAGTGGATAAGGGTTCACATGAATTAAGGGATTTTTAGGTGGATTGTTTTCCATGGGATTGGGGATAAGATTTTTTGAATTGGTATCCGTGACGGGTGGGGATCTCTCCAGGCTTCTCTATTTTGGCATCTCAAATTGGTTGGAGTTTGAAGATGAGAGGGAAGTGGGTTTTTCAGGGTTAGGTGGGTGGGAATTGTTTTCCATGGGATTGGGGATAAGATTTTTTGAATTGATGTCCGTGGTGGATGGGTTTCTCTTCGGCTTGCTCAGTTTTGGCTTATCTATCCGATTAGAATTTGAAGATGAGAGGGTAGGTTTTTCAGGGTTAGGTGCGTAGGAATTCAATTCATCGGTTGAATTTAGATTAGGATAAGATTGAGATGTTACTTGGCAACCCGAAATTTCAGCAGAATCCTCCAACGAACCAGCTGCTATGATTTCGCCAGACGGTTTACTAATCGACGGTGGAAACTGCAACCGGTGAGAAGTATGAGAGAGGTGCCTGTCCTCTTCTTCCTCATCGGATTCTAGATCAATGTCATCCTCGGCCACTCCAAATCTTGTTTTATTGAAAGAATTTCTTCCCTGGTTGAACTTAGGACCCACAACCCGTAACCAAGGCCCAAATTGAAAGTCGTCATCCTCTACAGTAATACAACCTTTCTTGGCTTTGTGACATTCTCTCTCTTGATGTCCCAAAATTCCACACCGATAAAAATAAATGGGAAGTCTCTCATATTTGAAATGAACGCACCCTTCCTCCATGCCTTCTATCTGTAACATTTTTCCCCTCATTAATGGCTTGGTAATATCTATACCCACCCTTATACAAAGAAAAGGTCCCCACGCGAGACCACTTTCAGGAGCATCAACTCAGAGAGGAACGACAATTTCATTGGCAATATAATAACCAACCGTTGCCAATTTCATTGGATTTTAAAACATTTTGTTTTGTTGTGATTTATATTATTGTAGAAAAAATTTATTTATATATATATATATATATATATATATATAATTGTATTAGGGGCAAGATGGGTCCCTACGAAATGCCCAGGGATAAGGATGGGGTAAGATAATTTACCCCGCACCTTGAGGCAGGGTGAGAATAGAGAAGGACAATAACCATGCGGGGTGGGGCAGGAATGAAAATCCCGTTCTCTTATCCTGCCCATTGCCATCCCTATTAAGGTTGTCCACATCACCTCTTTTGCCACAAATTTGGAATCCATCATAAGTTAGGCCCACCAACTTGATCTTGATAATGGATTAAATCACTCAGTGTGGGCGCCACTAAAATTTATAGCTGATATTGACATATTGGACAGTCCGGTCAACAATTCAAGCGACGAAAGCCAGGTTTCTACTTTCTTGTTGAGGAGAGACAAAAAAAGTTTGTTTTGTGATTTTTAAAGTGAAAAATTAGTTTTAGAAAATGCCATTTAAGAGAGTTAAAGTTAATTGTACTAATTCAACCGAAATTAACAGAGGGATTAAATTGACAAAAACTGAATCTCATAGAGTAATTTGACAGCTGGAATAAAAGTGAAGGTAATAAATTAGATTTTAGCTTGTTTTTAGAAAATTATGCATGTACGCATACATTACCCATAGTTACTAGCTGAGCAAGAAACAACATATTAGCCCGACAACAATGAATACTCAACATTTGTTTGTGCTCTACAACAGGCCAACAGCCCATTGTTGTTTTTAATGGTTAATAACATAGGAATTTTGTAGCGAGTAACTGCGTATAAGATGCAAATGTACACGGACATGTCACTGAATAGTATGCTAGGAATACTCAAAGTATATGAAATACTGAACAAAGCAACTCATACATTGCAGCGACCAGCACTCAAGCTTGTTACATCCTACATATATGGTGGTGCGCTAAGACACGAGCAAAGAAAGACTTATATGGTGGCACTCACACAACACACGATTATCAAATAAACAACAATGGGGAAAAACTTAAATGACATTGGGATTGTCGGTCTACATAACTGAAATTCTCATCAAAGTTTTAATACTGAGTCATCCAAAACGCTTAACATTGTTCCATAATACAAGCACATAATAGTATATTAAACTACTACCATCCAATAGCATAGCTCCCCAAGTAAGGATGGATGAAACTGCACGGCGGCTCTGAATTTTTTGTAATCCATCTACATAACAAAACCAAAACAATGGAGTATTAGAATCAATACCACATTCTCTAGTGCCTGAAAGGCTGAAACAAAACCAAGCATAGTAGACTACAATGAACATGTGATTATTGCATTTTACAAACAAAAAGAACCAAATTGCTGATGTTTGATTATCATGTAGTTCAAGCATTTGGGAACAGGTCAAGTGCTAGATTTTGTAGTTTTTCCCTCGTCCCCAGTTCTGTTTTAGGGTGTTTTGTAATGGAAAATTCACCGATGAGCCGATGACTTGCTCTCACCTTGTTCTGCTTTCTTAGCTTAAATTTTAATCCATATTTACCCAAAAAAAAAAAAGTTCAAGCATTTTATCATGTAACATCCATTAGGAATGGAATAAATCAATAAAATGGAGCTCCAAACAGAGAATTAAGTCAAATAGATATACAATGGCAAGTTAGCAATACTATTCGTTATTGTTAGCTCCTAACCTCAAGAACAAACCATAAACCTTAACAACGCAATAACAAACCAATACAGAACAGAGATAAGAAACAGTTAAAGAACTAGCACGCATGAAAAAAAAAAAAAAAAAAGAACTTGTACAGAACCGCAAATACCCATGTTAAATAACCAAAAAAAAAAAACCCATTACAGAAACTCAAACACCCAAATAATCAGATCAGACATACTAGAACGCAAAACGCAAAATCCAAACCAATGGGAAAAAGTAAGTTCACACACACCAAAATAGAACGCAAAACGCAGCCTAAATCAGAATCTCGAAACTGTAAACTACACAATCCGATCCCATTTTGATAAATCTTTAATCCAAACCAAACAAACATTTAAAGAAAGAAAAAGAAATTACCTTTCACTACTTATACACCGACACCCCCAACGCAGGAGTAGGACTCTTGATCGGCTCCGGCAGGTCTGCAACACGATTAGATACAGGCTTCACAGTCACATCGCTCAATTCGTAGGGCTCCGGCACCCTTCCGTTTGAGTTCTCCGGCTGAGATAACCTCTCCGGATTCTCCTCCTCGCTACGAGGCCGGTTGTAGTGAGCAATGGCAAAGACGACTGCGAGGCCGCCTGTTAGAGTTAAGATACCCAACACCGCGAGCACCGCGAGTGGTGGTCGACTTGGTGGTGGTGGTGGTGTGGTGTGGTGTCTGGTGGTGGCAGAGGTTGGGGTGGTGGTGGTGGTGGTGGTGGTGATGATGGAGTGAAAGGGGGCGATGGGTGTAAACGTTAGCGGCGGCGGCGCTGGTGGAGTAAGGGGGGAGGGAGGTGGAGCTGTAGGCGAAGTCAGAGGAGGGGGAATAGGGGGTAAGGCTGGTGGAGAGAGGGTTGGATCCGGCCAGAAATGAGGGATTGGTGGCGGTGCTATGGTAAACAACGTGAACAACAAGATAAGCATGGTGAAAGTATATTTGGATTTTGGGTGTAGAGGTTTTGCTCTGAAAATGAAATAGCCATGTAAGGGCAGGATTTTATAGTTGCTTGGGGCACCATTTTTTGGTAGGCGGTGGTGTGAGACTCAGCTACAGTAAAAACAAGAAGAGAACGGTTTTCCATTACAAACTTCACGGACCTCTCCACCCAGGTGTGTTTTTGTTTTACGGTGTTTGTTTTTTTTTACAGTGCTAAAAAGCCTAAAGTACCCCTACTCTTAGTGACTACGTCACATGGCTAGTGCCTAGTGTAGTGGCTGCATCGACAGCTTTATTCTTCACGCTGTAATCTTTTTTGTGGAGGACTTCGGCTTCTCCGCAACATTTTTTTTTCTTATCTCATAATCATACTTATCTCATCCTAGCGGATTAGAGTAATGTTAAGTAATGTGTTTTTGAGTTTAGCAGTGTATTTGAACTTGATGGAAAAGTGTAATTAAGTATGTGTGTGTATAATAATTAGTTGGTCTAAAAAAAAAAAAGAAAAAGTAAAAGTAAAACTACCTTAGAAATAAATTCGAAAAATGATTATGCCTTTTTTTTTACGCAAAGATGAATTTTATTAAAAAAAAAAAGAAAAAGAAAAAACAGATTACAGATCACATGTTCAGCTACTGGCACTGCTCTATGAGTGTCTATTTGTTTGCTTTTATCCTTGTATCATTGAAAAAGAGGACAAGTACATTGGAAATGTTGACATGTTTATTATTCGTCTCTAGGTCGAAAAACTTTAAATTTTGTTATTTTAGTTAATTTAATTGTTAGTTAAAAAGCTCAAAAAATTTCTAAAATTTTTTGTTAAATCATTATTTTTAGGACATCTATTAAAATTTTCTTTTATTATTTACAGATAACTAAATCAAATTTTTTCTGGAAAAAAAAAATTAACCTCAAACACTATATTTCTATTCCATTTAAAAATTAAATGTTTTTACTCTCTTCAAATATCACTTAAAAAATAAAAACTCCATATCAAACAAATACAAACTCAGATCAACCACAAGCGCAAGCGCCAAACCCCACCCTTGCCTCCATACTGCACATAACCTTTTTTTTTTTTGGGACAAACGAGAATGTTTAGACTTCTTCGAGTATTTGATTACTTTGTGATTAATTCAACCTTGTAATACTCTTACATCTACTCAGCCACAAAGGACCCTCTTTCATCCTCGAAGAAATCTGCGACCCTAAGAGCAGAACTTTCGTATCTACTTATCAGCTTATGTTAAAATTTATGTCTATTTTAATATAAAAAATTTACTTTTTTATTTTATATATCCAATTTTCAAAAATACTTACATAAAATTATTTATTTTACACTACATTTCATTAAATTATTATTTTTTATTAATTTATTATTACTGTGTGTGTGAGAGAGAGAGAGATTAAAGAAGAATTAAAAAAATAGCTTTGCATATGAAAATTAATTATATATATTTACACGACTAATATAACAACAATTCAAATTTACATAAGTTTAAATCTACAAACTGGAGTAGAATCATAATTTTTTTTGTTTGAAGGCCAAGATTAAACTATCATATTCAATCACAAATCAAGCAAAACACAAAGTATATCGAGTAAAAATAACAAAAGTTACACATTTTCTATGCTATTGATTTATATTACATCAAACAGTAGACATTCTAAAAATGAGGAATCCAAAAGTATTTATTATCTCTACTTTATCTGTCATTTATCTTAAATACATACATACATATATATATATATATATATATATATATATATATTAGTACTCATTCCAAAATTATAACTCATACATGTACATGTTTTCAAAATGACCTTATATGAGAACACTTATGCAACCGACTAAATGGATTAAAATGGCATGATAAATTAATAATTGGCTGGCTCATGGCTGAAAGGAGGAGTATGGAATTGGGGAATGGAATTGAGTCTATGAAAGAAGGAAAATAATATTAAAAGAAAAAAAATACAAAAATACGTGGCTGGGGCTGGGAAATCAGATTCCTTGAAGGAGGGTCATCACTTAGAGCATCAGCAGTGGAGATTGCAAATGCCAAATGTAAGGTGGGTTTGGCATTCTAAGTCCAAAAAACCTCAACATCAAGGATTGTAAAACCCAAGTATTGCAAAAAAATTTACAATACTACTACAGTGCAATTCTAAAGGTAGAATTGCATTGTAGCAGTATTGTAAAATATATATATATATATATTTTATTCACTTTCCCCCAAAATTTCTCTCTCCTCTCTCTCATTATTTTTGTTCTCTTCTCTCTCTTCCTTCTCTGTTTCTGCATTGCTTTCTCCTCTCTTCAAACCCAAACACTATCCTCCTCCCAACATCAACATCAACATCACAGTGGTTCATTTTTTCTAGGGTGTTGCAATCCGGAGGGTTTTGTGGGTTTTTTTTTTTTTTGCTGTGATCGATGCTTAAAGGAAGATGTGGGTATGGCTGAAGTGGGTTGTGGGTCGTGATTCTCTCAAGTCCGGTGTTGCTGGGTTTTGTTAGTCGTTGGCAAGGCCACGGCAAGGTGGAGATGGGGGTGGATTTTTCTGGGTTGCTCAAATTGGTGATGGGTTTGGTGGAGATCGGCGTGGGTCATGGCGAGATGGATTCTGATGGGTTTTGCTATGAATCTCACCACCACTGCCTTACAAGTTGCCAATCTCACATCTCCGACCTTATATGCTGCCAACTTGCCACTAGTCTCGCCCCTCACCAATTTGAGTTTCTGGGTTGTGGGTTGATTTCGTGGGTCTTTGGTTGATTTTGGATTGTGGGTTGTGGATGGTGTTGTGACGGTGAGTTTTAGGTGGTGATGTTATTGTGTGTTTTTATGTGTTCCTTCATGGTGATGGGTTTGTGTAATTTTCATTGGTTTTTTTGATGATTTTTGTTGCAAATTTGGTTGGATTTGGGTTGTGGTCATGGTGGTCGGTGGTTATGGTGGCCAGTGATTATGAGTGGATTTGGGATATATCATTTGTGAGCTGTTGTGCTAGTGTTGATGGTGGCCAGTGTAAATTTGTGGTTATTTTGGGATATATTATTTTATTGTGTAAAAATATTATTTTAATGAATAGAATATGAAAATAAAAATTGAGATATTGAGTGTAGTGAAAAAATGATATTGTATAATTGATAAAATAACATTTTGAAATGGTAAAATAAAATAGAATTGAAATAATAAATATTAATTCCCTTACAAATTAAGGAATTTTGTTTTTTCAACCAATTGGCTAATATAGATTATTTCATGGGCCATGCGCCGCGCCCCCCCCCCCCCTGCGGCGGCGCGCGTATTCATCCGTAAAAGAGAATTGTGGCCGCCTAATATGCATTTACAGGGCCCCAAGAAAGAATTGTGACCAGGTATTTGGTTGTTTTCCCAATGGGAAAGCCCTATTTACAACGAAATTTCTTCCCCTAAGGCTCTACAAAATCCTAAGATGATTACACCTAGCTCACTAGCTGGTCCGCTAACAACAACAAGACTAGTTTTTTTTTTTTGGGTACGAGGGTCAAATTTTGGAAATTTCAATCATTGCTTTGCTTTTTTTTTTTTTTTTTTTTGAGAATTCATTGCTTTGCTTTTATCTATTTGCTTTGCTTTGCTTTTCCTTCTTCTTCGTACTCTCATCAGTTTTAAAAAGAAGATTCGAATTGTGTATAGTTGGATGGTTGCACCTCTTTGAACCCTATGATTTTATTAATTTAGCCCTTCAAATCAACAACTAACGACCCTTCTCTTCTAAACCCTATACCCAAAGATCAATATCAGAAAAAAAAAAAAAAATATATATATATATATATATATATGTATATCCTATGGAGAACTATCTAATTTATTATATGAGATCTATATATTATGAGATAAAAGATGTAAATATAAAATGCATGAGATTTTTTTTTTTTATTGAATTGAAGATTTTTATTTTTGTTTTTGTTTTTATTATAAAAAATAAAAAATAAAAAAAAGAAGAGAAGAGAAGATTTATACTTCTTGCGAAATGCAATGAATTGAAATGAATACCATCGCTTGCTACGTCAATAATCCGACGGCATCAATTCGGTCAAAGTCAACATCGTCCACCGTTTCCAGAATCCACTCCAACACGTCGTCATTTCTAGAAGACTAGTAAAAGCTAATGAAGCTAGCGTTAGAGCATCCACAATGGGGCTTGCATATGCCAAATGCAAGCCCCATTTGGCATTCAAACCCAATAAACACCCAGCAACTGGACATGCTAAACTCAAGATTGCCAAATTTTTTTGGCATAATGCTACAGTACCATCTCAAAGGTGAGATGGTACTATAGCACTATGCCAAATATCAATAATATATTTTATTCAGTTGGAAGCCTTCTCTCTCTCTCTCTCTCTCTTCTCCCGGGTGTTTCCTCTCTCCATTGTCTCTCTCTCTCTGTCGCCGTTCTTCACCAGACGAAGCTCCGTCGGTCCCTAGATACCCATTTAAATTTTCACTCCATCACTCTCTCTTCAGACGAAGCTCCGTCGGTCTCTCAAGGGTTTGTGGGTTTGGTGGGCATGGTGGAGGCACGGTGGTGGTGACTGGGCAGTGGAGGCGCGGTGAGGTCTGGGTTTTTTTTTTTCTGATATGGGTTTTTGTTCCGGTGGGATTTTTGGTGGTGGTTGTGGGTTTGCAAATCGGATTGAGTTGTGGGTGGTGATGGGTTTACTAATCGGTTTTGGCCGTGGGTTTGGGGCTGCGTTTCAATGGTGGATCATGGTGGCATCGGTGTGGTGGGTCGGCGGGTGTTGTTGGGTTTCAGCGGCAGTGGCAAGTCCGATTTCGGCGGCGTGGATTTATTGTGATTTCGGCGGCGTGGATTTGCGGTGGGTCAGCGGTGGGTCGGCGAGTGATTTTTTGCTGTGATTTTGCTGGGTAAAGGCTGAGACCGGTGCTAGAGGCTGAGGGAGAAAGAGAGGAAAAGGAACAGAAAAAGAAAAATAGTAAAAAAAGATTAAAAAATAATATTTTAATAAAAAGGTGAAATAATAGAATTGTGGGATGTTGAGTGTATTGTAAAATGGAATGGTATAAGTAATAAAGTAACTTTTTGGGATGGTATAATAGGATGGGATTTAGAATCCAGCTGTGGATGCTATGACACTGCTAATTGCACGAGTGTCGCGGCATTCAATGCCCATAGAATTTTAATATATATATTTGTAATATAAAAGGTAGAACTTTATTGATTTTCAAAGTTGTACTAAACATACTAGTTTGTTGTACCTAAACTCATTTAGAAAATATAAAACAGCTCATGAGTCACGGTTCTCATGGATTTCTTAATTACAAATCATTAGTTAAATCTCAAAACAGGAAAAATCTCAAAAAAAAATTACAAATCATTAGGTAGTCTAAAGTTATTTTAATGAAACTGAAAACTTATTATTAAAAGTACTATAAATAAAGGTAAAAATTAGTTGAAATAGTACAATGAAGCTCATGAATAGTACTAAAAAGTGTAATGAGACTAATGAATAATAGCAAAAATAAGCTGAATAGTAAAATAAATTTAATTTTTCATTGGTATTCAAACACACACTAAGTGTTTGTTTAGATATCACTTATTGCTGAAAATTGAAAATTGAAACACTGTAACAAAATAATTTTTAAATATCTGAATAGTACCGTGGGACCCAATTTTAAAGAAAAATTTGATGAAATTTATATTTACAGGTCCCATAAACAGTGCCTGAAATCCATACAAAAAAATGTCAAATGCAATTTTTTTTTTCTTTTTAGTGCAATCCAAACGGAGGCTAACTTGAAAACTAGGGCTTCCTTAGAGTTTTCCATTTTTATCAAAGTATGAGATTTTGGTCCTCACAAAGCAAATAATACAAAAGTAGGTTTTAATTAGTTCAGGTATAATATCTCTTAGTATAATATAAAATATTTATCTTTCAAATCTCCTTTACACAAAAAATCAATGAATATTTTAACTAAATGATAAAAAGCAATTTTCATACCGTTGAAAAATATAAGGTTGAAATTTCATCAACTTTTTTTTTATTAATAATTATAAAAAGTAATCATTCTGTTAGTGCTTGGTTGAGTTCATATGGTGGGGTATAATTGGGAATCTTCGGTTTCAAAGCCTTTATAATTAAAGTCGTCCACGTCACTGATTTTTATAGAATTTCTAGAAGCAATATAAAAATGAAAAAAATCCAACAATTATCTGAAAAAGATCTACGTTGTTGATGTTTAGAGCATCTTGATTGGGTTTTACAGCCACCAATTTTGGAACTTTTCAAAGTTGAGGAAAAAGCTTCAAAACTCTCATGATTTATGTTGTATTTCTGTGGTGTTGCAGATAAATTTGTGTATTAAGCTACATAGTTGTTTTAGGCTTTCTGGAAAAACTATGGCAGTCGACAAGAAAGAATACAACAATAAAAAACTTGGAACTACAGATTTTTTATGTTCAACTGAGGAGGACCACCGTCACTCTGCCACTGGAGTTTGGGGATGGTGGTGGTGAAGCCACCGGCAATAGAGAGTGAGGATGAAAGTTAGTTTTATTTTTATTTTTATTTTTAAAGTTTTGAAATGTAGCAATCTTGCTGTGATGCTGACTAGGCTAGTGACCTAGTTGATTGTTGCTCTACCACTAGCTACATTGTTTTTCTAGGGTATACTCCAATTACATAGGTTTCTTAGAAACAAAACAATGTTTTTAGGTCTTCTACTGAATATCGTAGTTTGGCTTTCACTACTACTGATGCTTCTTAAAGATCTAGGCATTTATTTTTTAGTTCCTCCCTTCTATGGCATCCAATCCTATCTTCCATGCATGTACCAAGTACATTGAAGTTAGACTACCATTTCATTAGTGAAAAGGTTTTATATCGTGATATTGTTATTCAATTTGTCTCCAGTGTAGATCAACTTGTTGATATTCTTACCTAGAAAGCCTTGACATGGCTACAGGGGTGCCGCATTGGTGTCCGACATGGGGTGTAGTGGGCGACGTCGCTGCCCTTGCATTGGTAGCGCGTCGGATTTTTTTTTTTTTTTTTTTTTTTTTTTTTTCATTTCTGGATACGTGCCAATTCCTGCCGACTCGAGCCAATTCGCACCAACTTGGGCCTAGTCAAGTCGAATCGGATTGTATCAACAGGCCGAAATTGATCGATTTAGGTCGATACCGGCTAATTCAGTCCAATACCAGCCAATTCAAGCTGATACCGCACAAACGAAATGCAAAAAAAGAGGGCAAAAACATCTTAAAAAAAAAAAAAAAAAAAACCCTAAAACCATCATTGCCTCCCTACCTCTCTACTTCCCTTTGCTCTCTGCTCTCTACTCTCTGCTTGCCTACCGCACAGACGTCCAATGCGAGGTGCGGTGGGTGATGTCGTTACCCATACGTTGGTGCCTCATCAGTGTTTTTTTTTTTGGATATGCGCCAACTCGGGCCGATTCATGCCGAACCAAGCCGATTCGTGCCAAATCAAGCTGATTCGAGTCGAATCGGATTGTATCGACCGGCTGAAACCGACCAATGCAGGCAAATACTAGCCGATTTAGTCCGATACTAACCAATTCAGGCTGATACCAGCTTTGAATCAGGCCGAAATTCCAGTAAAAATTATTATAAAAAAAGAGTGCAAAAATATCTTTAAAAAAAAAAACCCTAAAACCATCACTGCCTCCCTACTCTCTGCCTTCCTCCACGTATTCTAATTTCAATGTTTTAGTTTCAAACTTGTGGATTGTATTTAATTTATAAACATCATCAGTGTTTTTTTTTTGGATATGCGCCAACTCGGGCCGATTCATGTCGAATCAAGCCGATTCGTGCCAAATCAAGTCGATTCGAGTTGAATCGGATTGTATCTATCGGCTAAAACTGACCAATGCAGGCCAATACCAGCCGATTTAGTCCGATACTAACCAATTCAGGCTGATACCAGCTTTGAATCAGGCCGAAATTCCAGTAAAAATTATTATAAAAAAAGAGTGCAAAAATATCTTAAAAAAAAAAAAAAAACCCTAAAACCATCACTGCCTCCCTACTCTCTTCCTTTCTCTGCCTTCCTCCATGTATTCTAATTTCAATGTTTTAGTTTCAAACTTGTGGATTGTATTTAATTTATAAACATCATGTTTTAGTTATTATCTACTATTGCTCTTAAATTTGGTATATTTTTATATAATGTGAAAAAGTATGCTTAGCAACATATGGAAAATATAATTAATAATTTTTTAATCACCGCACCCGCACCCTACCTTTTCAAAAACTGTCAAGTCCCGCTCCCGCACCCGTGCTTAATAGATTCTTACTAAGTTCCATGCTTCTCTTGCCTATACCAGATTACGAGCCAATCTCTTACTTACTATAAGGAATTATTTTGATTGAGGGGATGTTAGAGTGTAATCATCCACACATGCTATTAGTGTTATTACTAATCTAGTCAGCACCCACACACTTGTTATTTAAGACAATTAGAGTTAGTTACAACCACTGATCTGTTATGTAACTGTTAGGCTTGTAATTATATATGTACAAGAACATTCAATTTTTTTACTCTCACTATTTTCCCCAATTCTTGTTTTAGGTTAAACTCTTTCATTGTTTTACACAAAGAAATCAATACAAAATTGGGTCCATTACATAATCATTTTGTTAAAATATATTAGATTAACACCGTTAACCTCCATTTTCAACTAATTTTTTACTGAAAAAATCAATGAAACTAATTTCTCCCAAATTAAACAATAGACCCAAAATAATCAGTAACCCACAAGTCCACAACCAAAAAACATGTGAGTACCAGCGTTGCATAGTTTAGTTCGATATATACTGGGTACTGGGTAGCTGGGTACTATTGGCAATCTTAGAGCATCCATATCAGTTTTTTCATTTTACATATCTATTTTTACACTAAAAACCTACTTTTTCTATTTTACACATTCAATTTTACAAAACACCCACATCAGTTCATCTATTCTATCACCTCTTTTAATTAAATAATCAATTTTCTCAATTTTTTATTATTTCTCCCAACCATCCCCTTTAATACGCGTGCTCTCTCTCTTCCTCATTTTTCTGATTATTTGCTCTCACTCTTTACCCATCTCTCTACCCACTCTCTACCCATTTCTTCTCAGATCAACTCTCTCGATCACGATCAGATCCGACCAGACTGGACCCACGACAGGGCAGCTTCGACACTGCGACCCACGATCCACCACTCTGGCCTTGCTCTTGGGCCTTGCCACGGGGCGTCGCGGCCCGTCCATGCTGGTGCGGGAGACGGCGGCACGACAGCTGGAGGAGCGCAGGGCCGACTTGGGGTACTCGAAGCCCGTGGTGACTCTGGACATCACGTGGAACGTGGCGTTCGTGGTGGTCTCGGTCTCTCCCTAGCTTCGATCCACAAGCACCGACCGATCTCCCGATCCACAAGCACCAATCAAATCCGAGATCTCCCTAGCTTCGATTAGGCAAGACTCATCTTGGTCAAATCTCCTGAGCTCCTATCTATCTCTCTATGTGTGTGTGTGTGTGTGCACGTGTGTTATTTATTTATTTATTTTTTTAGCAAGTGTATCTTTGTTGACATTGTCGTTGTGGATGTGTTTATGTGTGGGTGTGTTTGTGTGCATCTGAGGAAAAAGAAGAAGATGAGGAGTTGGGTTTTAACTGAGTTTGTTGAGCACAGAGAAGAGTGAGAAAAAAAAGAGAGAACAAAAAATTATAAAATAATGGAATAAATGAGCTACTGTAACCGTGTAAATATACACAGTTACTGTAGCTCGTGGAAGGATTTGTACAATTTTACACATTTATACACCCACTGATGTAAATATTTTTTTACTTAAAATATGTAAAATTGGTAATCTTTTCTATTTTAGAAGCTTTTACATAAAATAGTGTGGATGCTCTGGGCGTCTAGTCCTAGTCCTGAAAGGAAACTTCAATTTGGGTTCTTTAATTGAACTTAAAGTTGTCCACGTCACTGTTTTTGCCACAAATTTGGAATCTATCATAAGTTGAAGCCCACCAACTTGATCTTGATAATGGATTAAATCACTCAGTGTGGGGGCACTACAATTTATAGCTGATATTCACATATTGGACAGTCGGTCGACAATTTAAGCGACGAAAGCCAGGTTTCTTGGTTAAGGGAAAAAAAAATTTTGTTTGGTGATTTTTTTAAGTGAAAAATTAGTTTTAAACAATGCCATTTAAGGGGGTTAAAAAGTAAATCGTACTAATTTAACCAAAATTAACAGAGGGATTAAATTGACAAACACTAAATCTCATAGACTAATTTGACAACTGGAATAAAAGTGAAGGTACTAAATTAGATTTTAGCTTGTTTTCAGAATATACGTTACCCATATTTACTAGCTGAGCTTGGGACAATATGTTCGCCCGACAACAATGAATACTAAACATTTGTTTGCGCTCTACAACAGGCCAACAGCCCACTGTTGTTTTTAATGGTTAATAACATAGGAATTTTGTAGCGAGTAACTGCGCATAAGATGCAAATGTACACGGACATGTCACTGAATAGTACGCTAGAAATACTCAAAGTATATGAAATATTGAACAAAGCAACTCATACATCGCAGCGACCATCACTCAAGCTTGTTACAACCTACATCTATGGTGGCACGCTAAAACACAGGCAAAGAAAGATACTAGTGAATGCAAATCAAGTTGAGAAACAGGATTTCATCTAGCTTGAGGTAGTTGGGAAGAAGAACACAGTTCAAATCCAACAACTATCATTGGCAAACCCATTTATGATTCCCAGCTATGCCTCAAACACTCACACAAGACACGATTATTAAATAAACAACAAAGGGGGAAAAAACTTAAATGACATTAGGGATTGTCGGTCTACATAACTGAAATTCTCATCAAAGTATTAATACTCAGTCATCCAAAACGCTTAACATTGTTCCATAATACAAGCACATAATATTATATAAAACTACTACCATCCAATAGCATAGCCCCCCAAGAAAGGATGGATGAAACTGCACAGCGGCTCTGAATTTTTTGTAATCCATCTACATAACAAAACCAAAACAATGGAGTATTAGAATCAATACCACATTCTCTAGTGCCTGAAACAAATACCCAGTATAGTAGACTACAGTGGACATGTGATTATTGCATTTTACAAAAAAAAATAACCAAATTGCTGATGTTTGATTATCATGTAGTTCAAGCATTTGTAGTTTTTCCCTCGCCTCCAGTTCTGTTTTGGGGTGTTTTGTAACGGATAATTAAGCGATGACTTGCTCTCACCTTGTTCTGCTTTCTTAGCTTAATATAAATTCGTATTTACCAAAAATACAAAAATGAGTTCAAGCATTTTATCATGTAACATCCATTAGAAATGAAATAAATCAATAAAATAGAGCTCCAAACAGAGAATTAAGTCAAATAGATATACAATGGCAAGTTAGCAATACTAATCGTTATTGTTTGCTCCTAACCTCAAGAACAAACTATGAACCTTAACAATGAAATAACAAACCAATACACAGAGATAAGAAACAGTTCATTCATTCCCTTAAACAACTAGCACGCATGAAAAAAAAAAGACCTTGTACAGAACCGCAAAATATCCATGTTAAATAACAACAAAAAAAACCCATTACAGAAACTCAAACACCCAAATAGTCAGATCAGACAAAATGTTAAAAACTGGAAAAACAAAATCCAAACAGATTGATGGGAAAAAATTAAGTTCACACACCAAAATAGAACGCAAAACGCAGCCTAAATCAGTATCTCTAAATTGTAAACTACACAATCCGATCCCATTTTGATATATATATATATATATATATATATATATATATATATTAATCCAAACCAAACAAACATTTAAAGAAAGAAAAGGAAACTACCTTTCACTAATTATACACCGACACCCTCAACGCAGGAGCAGGACTCTTGATCGGCTCCGGCAGGTCTAGAACCCAATTAGATTCGGGCCTCACAGTAACATCGCACAATTCGTAAGGCTCCGGTACCCTTCGGTTTGAGTTCTCCGGCTGAGAAAACCTCTCCGGATTCTCCTCCTCGCTACGAGGCCGGTTGTAGTGAGCAATGGCAAAGACGACTGCGAGGCCGCCCGTTAGAGTTAAGATACCCAACACTTCGAGCACCGCGAGTGGTGGTGGACTTGGTGGTGGTGGTGGTGTGGTGTCTGGTGGTTTCAGAGGTTGGCGTGGTGGTGGTGGTGATGGAGTGAAAGGGGGCGATCGGTGGACAGGTGGGAATGGAGGAAACTTTAGCGGCGGCGGCGGCGGCGGAGTAAGGGGTAAGGCTGGTGGAGAGAGGGTTGCGTCTGGCCAGAAATGAGTGATTGGTGGTGGCGGCGGTGGGGTTGGTGGTACGATGGTAAACAACGTGATCAACATGACAGCCATGGTGGTAAAAGTATATTTGGATTTCGAGGGTAGAGGAATTTGAAGTTTGCTTTGAAAATGAAATACCCATACAAAGGCAGGATTTTTTATAGTTGCTTGGAGCACCACTGCTTGATACTTGGTTTGGTGGTGTCAGCACGAAAAGAAAGCAGTTTGCCATTACAAACTTGGCACCGACCTTTACAGGCTTTACTAATTTTACCACTCTGCACTCTTTTTAATTTTTATTGTTTTGGCCTCTCCAGTCCACTACTATAAAAAGCCTAAAATACCCCTACTCTTAATACCTAGCTAGTGAGGTTGTAGTGACTACTAGCGGCAACACCAACTTCTTGTTCTTCACGCTGTGATCTTTTTCAGACTTGGCTTCTCAGCAGCAGTTTTTAGCTCATACCGCTCATACTTATCTCATCCCAGCGGATTAGAGTAAAGCTTTCTAAATTAGAAAACTATCTCATACCGCTGAATCTTAAAACAAAAAAAAAAAACAAAAAATTGGGTTATTATATTTTTTTAATATTGAATATATTGTCAAGATCTAAGGAAATATAATTATAAAATATTTTAATGGTGTTGCATATCAGTTTTATATTTTAATGCCTTGGTTTTTATGGGTCACGAAGAGCACTAAGTTTATGTTACCTACCACCTAGCCAAAATGTCAAGTTTTCAAAATTGGGTTAACGTGATTGTCTCTTCTCGCTAGTGGCCACACAATTGCAGTATCATAGTTTAATCACTGAAGTTGTTGATTATGCTATATAGATGATCTCAATCCTTGCAAATTTAAACTTGTATGTAATTCGTTATACACATCTATTGAAAATAATTATAACATTTTCTATTTAGGAAGACTATTAAATATTGTAACGTTGCAAATTGGGTTTTGCTTAGGAAAAGTTTTAATGTACTAAATTGCCAATGATGGTATGCCTAAATGCACATTAGAAAAAATGAGACCATCAAAGCCTACTCAAACCAAAAGGCCTAAAAAAATAAAATAAAATGAAACAAAAAAAACTTACCAATATTTGGCACAAACCATGAAGTTAATTTAAATCGATACAAGTGTGAGATATTTTGTCAAAAATATAATGTGCATGTTCCAAAATGGGAATGAAAAATTATTTTGTAACATGAATCCACTCAAATATTACACTAAAGACAAACTAAGTACATTACAATTCCCCCTCAAAAAAAAAAAAAGTACATTACAATTGAACAAATGATCAATGATCCCAAGTTGGCAAGAATAAAGAAAAATTGTCAAAATGATCAAATTTCAACATGAGAAGGGTGGCATATGAAGTAGTACTCAAGAAAAAACCAAAACCAACAACATATATAAGAAAGGTAAATGCTAATGAATACCAATGGTTAACATTAAAAGTTTTTATAGAAAAAAAAAGAAAAATTTAATGTTTTGACAGCTTTTTTTATTTCTCATGAAAATAGTGTCAAAACTTTCATAAAATAGATTGTTAACTATTATCTTAAAGGCACCCGTTAGATCAAAATAGAATGTTATGTGATTTCTAAAAGCAAAATTTACGATTTGGATGTTATTACTAAGCTGGATTTTTTTTTTTTAAAGATCTCATTAATGAGAACAAATTGAATACATCCAGAGACAGTTGATTGGTTATATTTTGGTGTGCCTCTACGTGTCTTTGTGTTGTTTGATCTCGAAAGTAGTTTTTTTGGTGAATGAATATGAGGGTTTATAGAATTTGTTAAGAGATGGGTTAAGAAACACAAAACATGGCTCCAAGAGAAATCACCGTTTCTATGAAGAAGAAAAAAAGTAATTACAAAATCGTAGAATTAAGCAACCCAGATTCCCAAATTTCTAATTGTACTGAATGTTATTTAACTTTCCTCTGGATTTTGGATCAAATTGTAGAGTATATGTAAAAATTTTAAAAGACAGAGAATTATATGTATGTAGATTGGAGAACATAATCATGTCAGATGTGTAAGGATGAAGAGGGGTAGAATTGTTTTTAAATGTTAAAAAAAGAAACCTTACATGTCTTGCCAGACTCTTTGACTCTCCCAGAGAGCAGCCAACCAAAGCCATGGGAACTGTTGTCATACACTTCGTCCATTTGTGGATTGCCCCACCTTGGATTTCACATAATTTTGGATATAGTGGACCATCCTGTTGTGACAAACTGACGGTGATGAATGAGTTTTGGTGTTCTTGGAAGTCTTTTGTTTTTTTGAAAGGGGAATATATTGGCATTAAAACCAAACAACAATACAGAAAGAAGATCCTGCAAAGGCAGGTCATAATACACCGAATACAGCTAGCTTACATTTAGATCAGATTGAAGAAAGGAAGATACAAAATGGGGCACAACACCTTTCCAGAGATGATGGAGACCAGTCCTTCGAGCGTGTTGAGCAAGCTTGTGAGCCACCGTGTTGAAACATCTGTTTATGTGCTTGAAGAGGCAAGACTCGAATGATTTACTCACATGGAGAATTCCATGAATGAGATGCCCCAAGCTGCTCCCCAACACTCCATCCTTGATTGCTTGGATGGCATTGATTGAGTCGGATTCTATGATGACTTGAGGCAGCTGAAGCTCTTGAGCTAAAAGAATACCTTACTCCACCGCAAAGACCTCTGTTAGTTCAGCTGAGAAGTAAGCCTAAAGGAGTTTACACATAGCAGCCACCACAACCTTTACAATCTACAATAACAATTCCAACATTTGAGGAAGTGTCAGACTCAAAGGAGGCCCCATCAACATTTATTTTATGGAATCCGCAGGGGGGGGGGGGAGAGGAACCCAGCTGGATGGGAGGGTTCTGGATTGGTTAGGATCCCAAGTGGTCGAACTAACAAAGTCCTCCGTAATGTTTTTTGATCGCTGCCAGATTTGAGAAGGGACGAGGCTACTTTCCTTATGTGATATCTTATTTCTGTTGAACCATATTGCCCAAGCAATGGCAAAGAAAAGCTCTAAGTCTTGAGGGGTTGCATGAGAAAATAGGTAGATTGTAGTGTATAAGAAGGACTTGTTGATGCCATGAGTGCGGCATGGACTTTCTAACCAAAGACTCTAGATCGAGGATGAAAAGACACAATTAAGAAGAGCATGGTCTAGGCTTTCAGCTTCACAATCACAAACAGGGCAGTCCTTATTTTGAGTAATTCTCATGTAACTTAAAGCTTCCATCGTAGGGAGATCGTTGACTCATGCTCGCTAAGCAAAAATCTTAATTTTTGTTGGGAGATGAAGCTGCCATAACTTTCTCTAGACCAGCTTGCAAGGATCTCCAAATGAGCATTCCTCATTCTCCTTTGAATCCAGAAGGTTGTTAGCTATATGGTAAGCACATTTTACTGTGAAAATACCTTGGTTGTTCCCTATCCAAATAATCTTGTCCTCCAGAAGGTGGTGGCTTAAAGGAATTCTCAAAATTGACTCAGCTTCAAATGGAAGGAAAGTTGTTCTTATCATGTCTACTTTCCACCATCTAGTCATTGGGTCAATGAGGGAAGATACCATTGGGAATTGCGGAATGTCATTTGAAGGCGATACGACCTTGTAAGTTGAAGGAGTAGGCAGCCATTTGTCGTCCCAAATATGTATTATTTCCCACTCTTCACCGAGTTCCCTTCCTTATTACATCTAGGCTATTGTGGATGCTTCTCCAAGAGTATAATGGGAAACTTCCCAGATTAGCATTCAAAATATCTCCAGTAGGAAAGTATCGAGCTTTGAGAACTCTTGCCACAAGAGAGTTTGGATTTTGGAGGATATGCCATAATTGCTTTGCAAGCATTGCTTTGTTGAAAGCTTGCAAATTCTTGAAACCCATGCCTCCTTGACTTTTCGGCTTCCACATTGTTTTCCAATTGACCCAACACATCTTAGCTTCTTACTGCCTTTGGCCCCACCAGAAATTCCTCACTATGCTTTCAATTTCATCACATAAGCATTGGGGAAGGAGGAAGCAACTCATAGTGTAAGTGGGTATGGCTTGTGCTACCGCTTCAATGAGAATTACTTTCCCCCTCATGGAGAGAAGTTTACCCTTCCAACCAACCAACAAGCTTCTACCCAATCCTCTCTTTTAGGATAGAAAATACTTGCCTCTTCGATCTTCCTATGAAAGATGGGAGGCCCAGGTATTTTGAGTGTTGAGAGTCCTGCATAGGACCAAGGATTGCAAAGATCTCCTCCTTGATTTCTTGAGAGGTATTGGGGCTAAAGAAAACTGAGGATTTGTCAGTATTAATTTTCTGGCCCGAGGCGTTCTCATATTTTTAAGGATATTTATTAACTCCCTACATCCCCCTGCACTGGCTTTGCAGAAGATGATGCTATCATCAGCAAAGAGAAGATGAGTAACTCTTGGGCAGCCTCTATAAATAGAAATGCTTGTCATAGATTGGTTCCGGGCTGCCTTGTGGATAAGAGCTGAAAGCCCCTCTGTACGTATAAGAAAAAGAGTTGGGGAGAGGGGGTCTCCTTGTCTAAGCCCTCTAGTAGGAGTAATATTACCACAAGCAGCCCCATTTAAAATAATTGAATATGAGACTGAAGTGATACATCTCATTACAAGGTTAACCCACTTAGAGCTAAAACCCAGCTTCTCCATGACCCCCTGTATAAAGCACCATTCAACACTGTCAAACGCCTTACTCATGTCAAGTTTGGTAGCCATATAGTAATCTTTTCCTGCATTTTTGTGATTCAAGAAGTGCATTAGCTTGAAAGCCACAAGTGCATTGTCAGTGATTAATCTGTTAGGAGTGAAAACACTTTGGCTCTCAGAGATGACATAAGGGAGAATGGCCTTAAATCTATTTGCAATAGTTTTAGATATGAGCTTGTATGCTACATTGCATAGACTTATGGGGTAAAAATCAGACATCATTTTTGGGTTATTTACTTTAGGGATGAGAGCTATGTTGGTTTTATTAAGACAAGCCATAGACATATTATTGTTGAGAACATTCAGCACCATATTAGTAATACCAGATCTCACAATGCACCAATATTTTTGATAAAAAATGGCAGACATATCGTCAGGGCCAGGCGCTTTAGTGGCAGACATTCCTATTTAGGCTTTCGTTCATTTCCTCAGTCACTAGAGTAGGAATCGCAAGAAGAACTTCATCTATCTGTGATGGGGAGGCCGTTGTGTAAATGTTATCAAAATAGTCAATGGCAACTTTAGCAATACTATCCATCTCATCACACCATCTGCCCTGGCTATCCCAAATTCCCAAAATAGTATTCTGCTTGCACCCCTCCGAAGATTGTGCATGGAAGAACTTTGTGTTTTTATCTCCTTCCTTAAGCCAGTGAGCTTTAACTCTTTGTCCCCAATAAATCTCCTCATCATCAAGGAGGTCATTGATTTCCTTCCTTAAGAAATTAATTCAGTGCTTAAAGTTCCATCCTTGTCTTGTAGGGTTAGGGAGTTTAGAGCTCTTATTTTTTCCTGAATCTTCTTTTGAAACTGCCCAAAAACTGTAGAGCTTCAATTTTTTAAATCTGCAGCACAACTGTTAAGATTATTCTCGACACCCTCCGGAGTGCTGAGATCAAATCCCATTCCCCAAGCAATTTCAATAATAGTTTTGCATTCTGCATTTTTTGTCCATATTACTTCAAAATAAAAACGCTTAAATTGGGCTTGGCGATGGACCATTGAATCAGATAGGAGCAGAGCACTGTGATCAAAAGTTGAGTCAACCAAATGATGCACTTTCATCCTCTCAAACTTTTTAGTCCACTCTAGATTGGCAAAAGCTTTATCCAATCTCAGAGATATTCCATTTTCCCTTCCTTGCATGTTACACCAAGTAAAGTCAAGACCACAATAACCCAAATCTTGAAAAGCACAGTAATTAACTACCTTCCTAAACCCATCCATTTGTTGTTGGGACCAGATAGCCCCCCCACATTTTTTAGTGTTAGACAATATTTCATTAAAATCTCCTAGACATAATCAAGGAAGTTGTAATTGATTATATTAGGGTTTGTGGCCTAAAATCCAAGTTATTGGCATGTTATAAATAATTAAATTATTTAATTATATGAGACTATTTATAAATGAACTAATGGGACATTATCATAGTTTATGAGATGCATTGTATGTGATTTATGTGAAAAGTTACAGAAGATGTAAATCACAAGCTCCTTATAAACTCAAAATGTAGTTCGTAATCAGTGATGAAATTGGGCGTTTCATCTACAAATACTAGAACACATCAACTAAGATGGTTTTTCTTGATCATGAAAGTGGAGATTTCTAATTGATGTGTTGATGTTTCTTAAGAGTTAAGACATATTGAACTGGACCGCTGTGAGATTAATTATTCAATCAACAACTGTCACCTGAATAATTAATCTCATGACTTCTAATTTCATAGACTCTCAATCCTGAGAAGGTAGTGAACCAGATTATGAAATGAATGTTACTTTGATATATCAAGAGTGAGATCTAATATTCACGGTCAAAACCTCAATTTGTTGGTAATTACACGTAGTGTTTAGGGAACACATATTCTCAAGATGGAATCCATAATTTTTTTTATAAAGACACGAAATATCCCCTTGAGATAAGTTTAATGGAAATGGTTATTCAGGCTCCCACTTTAGTAAGGAGTTATTAAAGCTTATATTTATTGAAATTGAATTTCAATAAATGTGAATAACTAAAAGATTAAATCAAGTACTCAAAGATAAAATAGTTATTTACAAAGTAACAGTTCATTATGATTTTGTTCACTATGGATATTTCATGGAGGGGTCAAATGATATTATTAGAGTCTTGGGATATAATTTATTAATAAGGCCTAGAGTGTAATTATATTTATATAGTGATATTAAATATAATTAATGGTAACTTTGGACTTGTCAAGAGTTGATAGAAAAGCCTAAGGCCCATTGGAGCTAGTGTCTTATTGGTCCCTTTTGGTCCTACTCCAAGCCACATACTAAAACCCAATTGGAAAGGCTCAATAGGCCAGCCCAATTAGATAATCAGTTAGTTATAAAGGGAAAAACATACAAAATTTTTTATTAGAGAAAAAGAGAGACATCATTGTGAAATGGTGTGTATGTATGAGTGAAGTCACTCAATTATTCTCCCTTAAAAAACTGATTAAAAAACCACACTTCTTGGATGTAAAGTGGAATTAGAGTGAAGATTAAAAGTGTTCCCAAGTACTTCTAATCTTTTGTTTTGAATTTCACCACACCAAGGTATACTATCTTGTTCTTAAATTCTAAAACTTACGTAGTGCATGTTATCAATCATGAATGAAATAGATCTATGTTTGTTGATTCCGCTGTGTGTTTTGTATGAGATACAAAACCAGTTTTTCCAGCAGATTATTCAGATTAGCTAGAAGGTGCCAAGATTCATAACTTCAGTGGGTCTCCGGATGACCATAAAAGCCAGTCAGCCTCCATTTAAAGCTTTTTTCTACATCATTGATTACAACATCTATGTGGTTCTGCGAATAGCTCTTAATTTCTAGATCAATCTCTCTAATCCATAGCAAGGCAAGTCCTCCTTTTCTGCGTACACAAGGGACTATACCGTTTGCCAGCCCAATTCTACTCTTTATTTTTTCCATTCACTGAGTTTTAGCTTTTGTCTCGATCAAAAATATCACTTTGGGATTCCATCGTCGCACTATGTCGTGTAATGCTCGAACTGATTGGGGGTTCTTAAGTCCCTTGCAATTTCAACTTATGGTATTTATGGCTCCATCGGCCTTGCCCTGCAACCGTTGCCAATCCTTCATCATGTGAGTTCTGTTCTTCAGTTGCTACTAAGCATTGCTTCTTCTGTGAAACATCTGTTTCCTCTTCAAAAATTAATTTTCCCACCCTCTTTGATCCAACACTTGCGGGCTGGACCTCTAATTTTGGACTTTTATTCTTACCTTTTCCCCTTGCAATTCTTTTCCAATGGGCTTCTAATTTAACTTTCCTTTCTATCACTTGGCCTGTGGGTTCCTCCTTAAGTACCTTTTCCTCATTTCGGCTTGTAATGGGCTTAAGTGGGCTACTTACTTCCATTTCCTCCTTTTCTAATTGGGCTTGCTAGCCCACAAGTGAAATTTCATCTGTTGCCCCTTTACCCACTTTCAAACCATGCTAGAGACCAGAGGGAAAAAAGTTATTCAGGTCACGTGCTTCTAATCCCTCGTCAGTGACAAGTTCCATCCGAGTGCAGAAGACACGTGTGGCATCCTGTGTCTTGTATCCCTCACTGACATCATGCTTCTCGGTGCTTCATAATTTTGAAATTTCTAGGTTCCCCTTACTGCCGGAGCCCCTTTCACCATTAGCAGACACTGAAGTAGATGAGATTTTTGTTGCGGTTTGAATAGTACCTTCGAACCTTTCTTCATTTCTACTGCTTCGATTTGCACTACTTGTTGATCTTGATTTGTCAATCCCCATTTTTGAGCTTCCTTGAGCTCGAATCCAGTCCCCATATTGCTTAGGGTATTGATGGTCTGGCTGCTCTGTGTAGTGCTTCTCATCGTGACCCAACCACCCGCATTGGAAGCAGAATGTTGGAAGTTGTTCATATCGGAAGCTTACCCAGTATTTTTCTCCTTCAACACTAGCAACTTTGCCTCCTCTTCTTAGTGGTTTGTCTAATTGGAGATCCACTCTTACTCTCATGAATTTTGCTTGGTCCGACTGTCCTATTCGCCGGTCTACTTCGATAAATTTCCCTATGTTGTTGCCGAGCTCCCTACCAACCTCATCTAACATCAGCTCGAATGGGAGTTGTAACACCCCGACCCCAATTTTATAATTAACCTATGTGTTCAAGTGGTTAATTATTATTTGAATTCCTTACTTTCTAAAATTAATATAAGAGTATTTAATAAAGATATTATTTTATAGTATCATTGAATAAGAATTGTAAAGATTATAAATAATTAAAATGGCTAATTGTATTATAAATATATACTAAGTATAAGTATGTACAAAACTATATTAAGTTGTTAAGTTATTAAATATATAGTTGTTGATGTTTAATTAAGTGTTTAAGGAAAGGGTTAATATGCAAAGTTATTGTATACTTTGGGCCTTTATAGAATATAAGGTTATGGAGGGGTGGAAAGTGAGAAAAAAAAAAAGTTGCAAAAGATGGACTCACTTTTCCTTAGCAAGTACGTGTCCCACAAAGTTGATTTTTTCCTTGACTCCTTTGGCTGAAGGTTCAGCCCTTATTCCTCTTTCCATGTTCCCTTTTCCTTGTTCTTATCTCTTTCTACTTTCCCTGGTTCAGTCCTCATTCATTCTTTGACTTTCTCAAGCAACGAGTACACTAAAAAAAAACTCTCTCCCTCTTTCATTCCCACGGATCAATACCAAAAGAAAGAAAAACTCTCAACTCTCCTCTCCCTTTCACACCTATGGTCCAGCAACAACAAGAGGTTCTCTCCATTCTTCCCAAGCTTTTGTTCCCAAATTTAAAGCTAGAGTGACTCTAGCTCAATCACTCCATGAACCATGCTTAGGGTAAGGAGAAAATCTAATTCTTTTAGTCTATTGTTCATTTTAAACTTGAGTGATGGTTATATGATTTTGTATATGGGTAGTTGATTCAATAATTGAAGCTTGTTGAGTGTTAGTTTATGAATTTGTTAAGAATTGCACTCACTGTTAACCTGTTTGGTTATTTTAAATTCTGTATTTTTCTAGGACAGCTATAGGTGAAAGGTTTATTGGAGATTATTATATGATATGTCTAGTATGTGTGTATTAAATTTCATAGGAAAATACCATCGTTTGGTAATTGTTTGTGAATTTACAAGAAAAACGTTTCAGAGCTGTCACTGTGACAAATTCTGTGTTTATGCATGATAAATTAGGTATTAAATTGTATATAGTGAATTTGGATGCTAGGGATAATTCCTATGAATCCTAAGACACATATGGTTGTTATGGAAGTGGTCTCACAGCATTTGGGTGAACATAAAAATAATGGTGTAAGTTCTAAGTTGCATGAAATTCTGTCAGGACAGTTTTGAGTATGCTGGATTGTATGATTTTTATTAAATTATGGTTTTATACATTGACTCCGAAATTTATATGGTAATTAATAGACATCCAGAGGAGTTTTTCTGTAAAATTTCATGAGAATTTGATGTGTTTAGATAGCCCTTTTGTATTTTACAAATGAGGCATATGCTGCTGGAATAAAACAGAGAACAGTAAGGGACATGCCTAAGGATTTAATTCTAAAGTTAGGGTGAATGATTTGAGCTATAATTTATTATGCTCATCATTTGGTATGTCTAGATCATAGTTTAATTTTGTATACCTTGGTTCAAGGTTCGGTACTCAAAGGAGAACCATCAAATTGTTCATGCGAGTGTATATGGTTACATGACCATGCTCAAAAGAGTTTATGTTTATGCATGCATTATTGCCCTAATCTCAAAGCACCTTTTGAAATGAAGTTGGCTCCTCCAGAGATATGATATAAATACGAGAATGTTGGTTTTCTTTAGTTTGGACATCCTTTGTTGATGTGTGCATAATATGTTTGTGGGAACCTCTTGGAGGTGGGATTAGGACTTTCTTGATTTTAAGAGATAGGCTTTGAAATGAATGCGTAAGTTTATGATAAGGAGTAATTGATAGTAATAAGCTTTGATATTTGGTTTAGGGTTTACCAGTACCCAAGTCTAAGCTCCTTCGACTGTAGGCTCTCGGTTCCTCTGCTTCCAGGTAAGGGATAAGTTATATGGGCATTTGGCAAGTCATGAGGTTATTTTAAAGTATATGATGCATTAAAAGGGTTTTTGATTAGAGATATGGCATATAATCATGTTTCAGACAAAAATGTGTTCGTGAACTTTCGAAACCTTATGTATATAATTTAAGCATATTGATGCCATTACTAATTCCACGAACATGATGTTTAAAGAAAATAATGGAAATGCTATTATTGTGAAATATTATGCAAACTATGAATTTCAGTATGATGTATAAGTATGAAATATCTTCGGGTTATGTCCTCTGGTAATTTGAACTCGATCAAAATATGTATTGAGGATGGCGGTTCGTCCGCGCTCAATTAAAGTATGCATTGAGGATGGCGGTTCGTCCGCGCTCAATTAAAGTATGTATTGAGGATGGCGGTACGTCCGCGCTCATAAGTACAGATTTATCAGATATGGACTAACCAATATATTATGAATAACTATATTATTTTATTGATCATGAGAGAATGAATTATTTAAATGCATTATGAAAAGTTAAAAACTCTCATGAAAAGAAGTTTATGATGAAAAGAAAAGTTGTTCTTTAAAGATAAAAGTTTCTGAAGTTCTATTGTGCTTTAAAGATAAAGAATATGATGATAAGGTTTTAGTGATATGTAAAGATAAAGCTCCTGATGAGAATATAAGTTTACGTTAAAAAGTTATCAGATATCTATTCTTTATGAAGCGTTAAGTTTTATAACTATATAAGTTATAATATTTTATGAAAAGAAGTTTATAAAGAAAAGCTTCTTATTTGTTAAGATATTTCTAATCTAAAATAAAATTACCAATTATCTGATTTAAGTCAAAATGACTATTTTGTAATAAGACTATATATATATATATATATATATATATACATATACGTGATTTTAAACAATCAATATTATATTGGGTGACTTTGTTAGAAATAAAAGAAATTCAGCTTGAAAGGTTTTGGTAATATTATTCTGATAAGAAAAAGGAGAACAATATTTTCTTATGAAAAACGTATAAGTTATTATTATGAATAGTATAAAATACTATGCATGAAAGGATGTTCTCCTATCTGATCATTTATAAAATGAAATGATTTGATTTACATGCATTCTTATTAAATTCTTATGTATCTTACCCTTACTGAGCTGTGTAGCTCACCCCTTCCACCCTTTCAGTCAACAGGTTTTATTTTGGAGCAGAGGGAGCCTTAGTCGAGTTTTGGAAGGAGCTGGTTTTAGTTTTAAAAGTATAGACCCCAAACTAGCAATTCTATATTTAGTTTTACAGTATTGTGTATTTTAGAATTTAATGAAAGTTGTGTACATTAAAGTATTAAGAAATGTATTATGTGAAGTGCACAATTTGAGTAACTGGTGGACTATGCCATTCTTTGAAGTACAATGTAGATGCTCTGAATGTCCCGTGAAAAGTTATATCATTTAAGTAAAGAAACAAGAATAAAAAGAAAGAGGAAAACTTTTGTAAAAGTTTAGTAAAAGTTAAGTTGGTTCTTGTTGATATCAGGTTTACACTTGATATTAGCATGCCGATCATGGTCACAAATCCGGGTATCGGGTTTGGGTCGTGACAGGAGTCCCCAAATTTGAACCCAAAAAGGAGAGTGGGTAAAAACTATATTTATAGCCGTGAGCCCCCTTCTCCACTTACACAGTAACCACAAATTGTTGTCGAAGTTCCAGCGGCCGTTTTGTTTAACCAGCTTCAATTGATATTCAAACTTGAATCTGAATTGCAAAATGCCATTACCCACATCCACAATCTGTAGATCTGAACCCATTTTCCACGTCGCCCTCATCGTGTTCTTCAATGCTCTTTGGTTTTGACTTCTATCCGCCAATAGACGGCCAAATAAGCTAAGAGAGCATTCTTCTAATAGATATGACTTACATCTTGATTTGATAGATATTTCTTCCTCTTCATCTTTTGTGAGATGGAGATTTGACAAACCCTCCACCACTGTGTGATCCATGGCAGTGTTGGGAGAGAAACGGAGACAAAGCTCTATGGAAATACCCTCTCAGTGAACGAAAGGGAGTGATAGCTCAACTGGAGAAGATGAGGGAGAAGAGCTCTTACTTGGGATAGAAAAAAAGTGGCTTTTCATTTGGTATTCTTCAATTTATCGTTCTTGGAAGTTATTTAAGCCAACATAGTTGGCTTCTTTAATTGCCATTAAGGAGAGAGGTAGTGATCCGATGAGAAGTAAAGAAATTAAGAAAAAATTGAATTTAATTAAAAAATAACAATAATGTGTAAAATTGTGGAGGCTAAAACATAAAGAAGTCAATTACGGGTCAAACATCTTTGATAATAAAGTATTTACAAATGATGATTGTGCATTTTTTTTTCCAGTCCAAAGAGAAATTTTATTTAAAAGAAAACTAATTACAAATCACATGTTCAACTAGTGGCACTTCTCTATAAGTGTATTAGAATATTGTCCATAATATATTGCTCATAAACAAAAATATGCTTTATTTGTTTGCTTTTATTATTGTATCATTCGAAAAGAGGACAAGTACATTGCAAATTTTGGGATGTTTATTATTGGTCTATAGGCTATATTAGCTAATCTAATCAAAAAACCTTAAACTTTGTTATTCTAGTTAATTGAAGGAAAATGTTAAAGAATTCCCTAAAGATATTGGTTTAGAAATTATTTTTAGAAATATTTTGTGGAAAAATGAAAAAGCAATTAATTTCATTGGTTAAAAAACTCAGTTACATTTTTTTTCATAAAAACTTTCTAAATTTTTTTTAAAAAAATAATTATTCTTAAAACATCAATTAACTTTTCTTTTTATTATTTACAAACAAGTGAATCAACTTTTTTTATTGGAAAAAACAAAATCAACCTCAAATACTAGTTTTACCACTCTGCACTCTTTTTATTGTTTTGGCCTCTCCACTACTATAAAAATACCCCTACTCTTAATACCTACATCGACTGCTTATTCTTCACGCTGTGATATTTTTCGTGGAAGACTTGGCTTCTCTGCAGTATTTTTTAGCTCATGCCGCTTATAAAAGGATTATTATTATTATTATTATTATTATTATTATTATTATTATTATTATTATTATTATATTGAGGAAGGATTATTATTAGTTTATGGGTCACGAAAAGACTAAGTTGGTGGCACCTATGACCTACCACCTAGCCAAAATGTCAAGTTTTCAAAATTGGGTTAACTTAATTGTTTCTTCTCGCTAGTGGCCACACAATTGCAGTATCATACTTTAATCACAGAAGTTGTTTATTATGCTATATAGATGGTCTCAATCATTGCAAATTTAAACTTGCATCTAATTACTTATACACATTTATTAAAAATAATTATAACATATTTCTATTTAGGAAGACTATTAAATATTGTAATGTTACAAATTGGGTTTTGATTATGCAAAGTTTTAATGTTATAATGTACTAATCTAGTTGTTGAAAATATATATAGAATGTGGAGTCCAGATGTAGCTCGAATAATAACTAGAGCATAAAATCGGGCAACGATGGACTCCTTCCAAAGTTTTAATGTACTAAATTGCCAATGATGGTATGCCTAAATGCACATTAGAAAAATGAGACCATCAAGGCCTACTCAAACCAAGAGGCGTAAAAAAAATAAAATAAAATAAAACAAACAAACTTACCAAGATTTGGCACAAACCATGAAGTTAATTTAAACCGATACAAGAGTGAGATATTTTGTCAAACATATAATGTGCATGTTCCAAAATGGGAATGAAAAAATTACATTCTAACACGAATCCACTCAAATATTACACTAAAGACAAACTAAGTACGTTACAATTGAACAAATGATCAGTGACCCCAAGTTGGCAAGAATAAAGAAAAATGTTCAAAATGATCAAATTTCAAATATACATTAGATGGGTGGCATATGAAGTACTCAAGAAAAAACCAAAACCAACAACATATATAAGAAATGCAAAACAAAATGTTCTGTGATTTCTAAAAAGCAAAATTTACGACCTGGATATTATCACTGAGCCAGATTAAAAAAAAAAAAAAAAGATCTCATTAATGAGAACAAATTGAATACATCCAAAACAGTTGATTGGTTATATTTTGGTATGCCTCAACGTGTTTTTGTGTTGTTTGATCTCAGAAGTAGTTTAAACAATAGTTGGTGTTAGCGTTATTTAAATAACAATTTTCGTTGTTTAAACAACATAACACTTAATTTTATAACACTTTTCACCCATACGTATTTTAATAAAACCTAAAAAGCTTTATTAGAACAACATTACCAAATGGGCCTTGAATTTGAGGGTTTATAGAGTTTGTTAAGAGGTGGGTTAAGAAACACAAAACACGCCTCCAAGAGAAATCATCGTTTCTAGGAAGAAGGAAAAAAGTAATTACAAAATCATAGAATTATGCAACCTAGATTCCCAAATTTCTAATTGTACCTAAATGTTATTTAACTTTCCTTTGGAGTTTGGATCAAATTGTAGAGTACATGTAAAACTTTGGGTAAATTTTACTAACTACCCCTAACGTTTGGACAAATACCAAGGAAGTCTAGAAGATTACAAAACTGATCATTTCAATCCTCTTAAGTCCAAACGGATTCTGATGCCATTATTTATTTTTAGTTTCTCTCTCTCACCCTCAAACCTTTCCTCTTGTCCTTCTTTCTTCTCACTCTCTTTAACTCCCTCGTCCTTCTTCCACCCTCTCAAACCTTTTCTTCTCATCACTCTCTCTGACTCCCTCATCCTTTTTCCACTCTCAGGCCTCTCATTGACTCTCTCATTCCTTTCTTCTCTCTATCGTGGTCTTTGCGATGGTGTGGTGGTGTGGGTAAGCAGTTCTGGTGAGTTTCAGTGTGCATCGGTGTTGGTGGGTTTTGGTATGGATTGGTGTTGGTTCTTGTGGTTCACAGGTTTTGGTGTGGATTTTGGTTTGGACCAGAGGTGGGTCAACGGTGGAGGTTTTTGGATTTTAGTTTGGATCAGCGAGGTGGGTTTGCTTTGGTTTGAGCAAAGGTTTTGTGGGTTACAATGAGTGGTGGTCGGTGGTTGCATGATCCTAATCTGGCAGAGCTCGACATCATGGGTATGGGTTTTTTAAAAAAATTGTTGATTTGGATTTGTTTTGGGTTTGGGCAATGAATCATATGATATTGGATAGTTGGAACTATTTGGGTTTGAGGAGGATGAGTGGATAGTGATAGGTGGTGCCATGGTGGACAGCATTAGCTAGGGCGATCTCTGTTATGGGTCTTGGTTTTTGTGGGGACAGAAGCATCAAGACTCCTATGTGGGCCTTGGGCCTGGTCCGAGGACACCGGTTCGCCCAAGATGCCGCGAGGAGAGGATGAGATCACTAAAACGTGAGGGCCTAGAGGCCCACCGATCAGGTCGTAGCCCACTTGGGGGAGTCCGAGGAGAATATGTCCTCGGAAGCGCAATGTTATGTCTAGGAGGGAGCTCTTGAAGCCCAACGGGCCGTACTGGGGCGCCAAGGAGGAGGACAAGATGGGAGTACTCTACATAAAGCTGGTATCACCGCATTAATTGCCCCACACCTACCCGCCTGGCCGCATTAATGGAGAAGTGACCTCTGACGGGACGGTGGACAGCCTTATGGCCACAATGGGAGATTTTCAAGGAGCCAATGGATGGGAAAGGGATCTGCACTTATGGCTACGTGAACAGGAACAAAAAAGGGAGAGTATAAATGGGGCAGGAGATACCACTAGAAGAGGACCCGGATTTTCCTACAAAGAAGATCTTCTACTCTTCTTGATAGCGGAAGGGAAGGACAGAAGCCCCTCGACCTACGTCCGAGGAAAGGAAAAATCATTCCGCCAGTCCGTTGCTCACCGATAGTGAACCTAGCCCAAACACCATTGCTCGCTACCGCCTCAGAAAGCCCAGGCTTCAAGCCCACTCTCTATAAATTCTATTGTGTAGGCCACTTGGGCCTTAGGCTTAATTTGTGTCCTTACAATTGGCGCCGTCTGTGGGAAGCCTCGACGAAAGGGACGTAAAGTGTCATGGAAGGCTCGGGTCTGCAACGTGCAAAGTCCATAGGATCCCAGCAAGAGGATCGCTTCTTGCAGTTAGAGCGAGAAAGAGATCGCGAAGCCAGCGTGCGCATAGGGCATACGCGCGGGAGGAGTCACGCATGGGATAGAAGTAGAACTTCTCGCGAGAAAAGTGTCGAAACCCTACAAAGAGAGGTTGACCATCTGAAAAGGAAATTGCGCCGGGAGAAACGACGACGCACGCCCTCTCCTTCGGACTAGTCTTCAGCAGATTTTAGCAGCAGCTTCAGCAGTTCCAGGTCAAGAACCCCCCCAGTGAATCCTCCTCTCACGAGGACGAACGCCATCGCGGACCTAAGGATAAGAGGACATCCTCCAGAGGTTTTGCCAATAATGCGCTAAGCAAGGCGCTCCACCAGATTTCCAAGTCGCCATTTACTTAGAGGATCAAGAACGGAAGGCTTCCGAGGCGGTTCACTCAACCAACCTTCACCATTTACAACGGAAGGATGGACCTAGTAGAACACGTAAGCCATTTCAGCCAGAGGATGGCGATGCACTCGAAGAATGAGACCCTGATATGCAAGGTCTTCCCCTCTAGTTTGAGACCTGTCGCAATGAGGTGGTTTAATGGCCTGAAGGCAAGTTCTGTCGATTCCTTCATGGAGCTCACCAGGGCGTTTGGGTCGAGGTTCATTACGTGTAGTAGGGTACCTCGGCCGCTGGATTCACTACTGTCCAGGGCCATGAGAGAAGGAGAGACCCTTAGAGCGTATACCGACAGGTATTGGGAGATGCACAACAAAATCGATGGGAACTTCGACGAAGTCACCATAAGCACCTTCAAGGTTGGCCTCCCGAATGAGCACAACTTGAGGAAATCGCTGACCAAAAGGCCTGTCAAGAGCGTGTGTCGGCTCATGGATCGCATCGATGAATATACGCGGGTTGAGGAGGATCAGCTGCAAATAAAGAGGAAGGCGAAGGTTATCCCTCAAGATAGGAGGCATTTCAGGTCGGACTGGTATAGCAACAATAGTTCGAGGAGAGAGTTCGTTGAGCAACATCGTCCGACGCCTACACAGGTGGTTGGCGTCGTGTTCCACGAACCCATACAGCGAGTGTTTGAGAAAATCCGCCACGAGCCCTACTTTAGGTGGCCCGGTAAAATGATAGGAGACCATACGAAGCGCAAACAAAATCTCCACTGCCAGTATCACCAAGAAAATGGCCACACGACAGAGAACTGTCGAAATTTACGGAACTATCTGGAGCATTTGGCGAAGGAGGGGAAATTGAGGCCGTTCTTTTATCGGCCGGATGGGCAGGAGGAACATCCCGGGCCAGTAAATCCCAGCCGTCACACCCCTAGACCCCCTTTGGGAACCATTAACTTCATCCTCGCTGCCCTTGGGAGGACCGGCTCTTGCCCCTCCAAGGTGATGTCCGTGGCACGGGCCCTTGCTAAGAGTCCTGGCCCTGAGCCGAAGAAGCTTAAAGACAGCGTCCCCCCGCTGCTGGGCTTCTCAGACAAGGACAGGAGGGAACCATCCAACCACACAACTATGCCTTGGTCATAATGTTAAGAATCGGAGGTTACGATGTGAAAAGAGTAATGGTGGATCAAGAAAGTGGCGCTGATATTATGTATCCCGATCTATTCAAAGGGCTAAACTTGAGGGAAGAGGACCTTTCGGCCTATGACTCGCCCCTAATAAGCTTTGAGGGAAAGGCAGTCGTCCCAAAGGGACAGATCAGGCTGCCTATGCAATCAGGACCAGCGGTGGTTGAGGTGGATTTCATCGTGGTCGACGCTTACTCTCCTTACACGGCCATTGTGGGAAGACCATGGCTGCACGCCCTAGGGGCTGTCTCCTCTACCCCCCCCCCCCCCGCCAAGGTGAAGTTCCCTTTTGGCGGCCAAGTCGAAGAGATCCTCAAGAGTCAGTCCACCGCGAGACAGTGCCTGACAGCCGCAATTCTACGTAGGCTGGATCCTGAACCCTCAGCCCCGACTGCCCCCGCCCCATAGCAATTAGCCTCTTTTGCCACAACTGGGAGGACAGTGGCGGAAGAGCCCGTGTGTGAGGAGTTAGACAGGGTTCTCGTGAGTAACGACCCAGAGAGGTTCTCCCAGGTAGGGGCTCAACTACCGGCCGGGGAAAGGGAAGAGTTGATCGTGTTCTTGAAAGGGAACCTTGACGTATTTGCACAGGACGAGCATGAGATGCCTGGAATTGACCCAAATTTCATATGCCACTGCTTGAACGTCGGCCCGACCACAGTGCCGAGGAAGCAACCCCCTCGGCGCTCTTCCAAAGAACATTCCGAAGCCGTTAAGGAGGAAGTCATCAAACTTAAGAGAGCTGGGGCTATCAAGGAAGTGTTCTGTCTCGAATGGTTGGCACACACCGTCGTGGTGAAGAAGAAAAGTCGAAAATGGAGGGTATGCGTGGATTTCACGGATTTGAACAAGGCTTGTCCGAAGGACCCTTTCCCAATGCCTCGCATAGAGCAACTGGTGGATGCAACAGTCGACCATCCTCGAATGAGTTTTCTAGACGCCTTTCAAGGGTACCACCAGATACCCTTGACTTTAGAGGACCAAGAGAAAACGGCCTTTGTTATCCCCAGCGGCAACTACCACTACAAGGTGATGCCTTTCAACCTGAAAAACACAAGGGCTACCTATCAAAGAATGATGACCAGGATGTTCAAGCCACAATTAGGAAAAACCGTTGAAGTATACGTGGATGACATGGTTGTGAAGAGCAAGGCTATATCGGAACATGTGGCTGACCTGAACAGCACATTCCAGATTTTGAGGGAGCACAAGTTACGTCTGAACGCCTCCAAATGCTCCTTCGGTGTGGGGTCTGGCAAGTTTCTAGGCTATATGCTCACTCACAGAGGTATTGAGGCCAATCTTGCCCAGATCACCGCGATCTGCAACATGCAACCTCCTCAGAACCCAAAAGAGGTCCGCGGACAGGTGCCGACCCTTTTTCCAGCTGTTGAACAAGTGGAAAGGTTTCAAATGGATAGAATAATGTTCCTTTGCCTTCCAACAACTAAAGGAATACCTATCCCGGCCACCTGTCATGACTCGCCCTGACTTTGATGAAGTGTTGTTCGCGTACATCGCCGTAGCTGCCCACGCCGTCAGTCTGGTTCTGATACGGGATAATGACGATATACAGAAGCCAGACTACTACGTGAGCAAATCTCTGCAGGAGGCCGAGGTTCGTTACCTGCCATTAGAGAAGGCAATCCTAGCCGTGGTACACACGACCCGCCAGCTCCCGCATTACTTTCAGTCCCACACTGTTGTCGTACTGACCCAACTCCCCCTTAAGTCCGTGTTGGCGGAGTGCTGATTACTCCAGCAGAATTGCCAAATGGGGAACTGTCTTGGGAGCCTTTGACCTCAAGTACATGCCTCTCACCTCCGTGAAGGGGCAGGTTTTGGCTGACCTAGTGGCGGAATTCGCCGAGCCTTCTGTGGAGGAGAACCTGGAAGGAAGTGGCATGGAAGGAAAAATGGTTGGCGTAATCTCGTGCAAGAGTCCGCCGGCATGGAAGGTGTTTGTGGATGGGGCCTTCAACCAGAAAGGCTCTGGCGTAGGGATAGTCTTGATATCCCCAGAGGGAATCGTTGTGGAAAAGTCCCTGAAGTTATCATTCTCAGCTACCAATAATGAGGCCGAGTACGAAGCGTTGCTTATGGGGATGGACATGGTTCAGAAAATGGGGGGAAAAGCGGTGCAGGCGTTCTCAGACTCGCTGCTAGTGGTTGGCCAGGCAGAAGGGAAATTGGAAGTTAGAGAACCAAGGATGCGAGAATATTTAGCCCGCGCCAAATACTTGTGGTCCAAATTCGTGTCTTTCACGTTGTCACATATCTCCAGAAATGGAAACACCCACGCCGACTCATTGGCCACACTGGAGACCTCCTCGGCACAAGGCTTGCCTCGGGTCATACTAGTTGAGGACCTGTTTAAGTCGACTGGGCCAGGAGGCAATGCCCTCCGGGTTCACCAGGTCAGAATGGGACCTAGTTGGATGGACCTGATAGTATCTTTCCTCAAACATGACACCCTGCCGGACAAGAAGACCGAGGACGACAAGATTCGCAGAAAGGCTCCGCGGTTTTGGTTATTCGAGGAAGGGAAGCTCTATAAACGTTCCTTTTCGGGACCCTACCTACTGTGTGTGTACCCAGAAGTAGCAGGGCAGCTCTTGGAGGAGTTGAATGAAGGAATATATGGTAGCCACACAGGCGAAAGATCACTGGCCCATAAAGCCCTTACACAGGGATACTGGTGGCCAAACATGCAAAGGGAGGCGCAGGATTACGCGAGAAAATGTGATCAGTGTTAGAGATTCGCTCCCAAGATCCACCGACCTAGAGGTGTCCTCAACCCTTTGGCCAGCCCTTGGCCGTTTGTACAGTGGGGCCTAGACATAGTGGGGCCTAGACATAGTGGGGCCATTTCCAAGGGCAACAGGCAACAAGAGATGGTTGCTCGTTGGGACCGACTATTTCACCAAATGGGTGGAAGCCGAGCCCCTCTCGAATATCCGAGATGTGGACACGAAGAAATTCATCTGGAAGAACATCATCACCAGGTTTGGGATCCCGTGCACTCTCATCTCGGACAACGGACTGCAGTTCGACAGCAAGGCCTTTAAAAAGTACTGTAGAGACTTCGGCATCACAAACTTGTACTCTACCCCAGCCCACCCGCAGGGAAACGCCCAGTCTGAGGCAATCAACAAGTCGATAGTCAATGGGCTCAAGAAAAGACTAGACGATGCGAAGGGCAAATGGGTGGATGAGGTGCCACACGTGCTGTGGACCTACCGAACTACGCCACGAAGGTCCACGGGAGAGACACCTTTCGCGATGGCGTACGGTGCCGAGGTTGTGATCCCTTTGGAAATGGGGTTCCCGACGATGAGGGCGGAATCCTTCACCCCAGACGCTAACGACGACATACTGCTGAAAGGGCTGAACTTAGTGGAAGAAAGGCGGGAAAACGCTATGGTCCGATTAGCTTGCTACCAGCAGAAGCTCAAGCGGGGGTACGACTCCCGCGTAAGGTCCAGGCCCCTTACCCCAGGAGATCTAGTCTTGAAAAAAGTAGTCGGGACGGCTAAGGACCTGGCATGGGGAAAATTAGGACCAAACTGGAAGGACCCCTACCATATAACCTCGATGGTTGGCATAGGGTCATATTATCTCGCCAACTTAGAAAACAAACCTGTAAAACGACCCTGGAATGTAAATAACCTCCGAAGATATTACTATTAATGAAAGGCGTACACACCAAGCATTTGAATATCACTGCATCATGCTGATGGTCAATTTGTTAATCTCTATCGCCGAACTATGTACATGTTAATGTCAACCTAGGCTACGCCAAGTCCTCGGACTTTCTGCCTTGGGAAAATTTAACATACAATTCATTTTTCCTCAAATGTTAATGTCAACCTAGGCTACGCCAAGTCCTCGGACTTTCTGCCTTGGGAAATTTAACATACAATTCATTTTTCGTTAAGTGTTAATGGCAGCTTAGGCTATGCCAAGTCCTCGGACTTTCTGCCTTGGGAAAATTTAACGTACAATTTATTTTTCGTTAAGTGTTAATGTCAACCTAGGCTACGCCAAGTCCTCGGACTTTCTGCCTTGGGAAAATTTAACGTACAATTTATTTTTCGTTAAGTGTTAATGTCAACCTAGGCTACGCCAAGTCCTCGGACTTTCTGCCTTGGAAAAATTTAGCATACAGTTTATTTTTCATTAAATAAATTTGACACACAATTTATTTTTCCTTAAGTGCGCTAATGCCGACCTAGGCTATGCCAAGTCTCCAGACCTTCTGCCTTAGAAAAATTTAACATGTGATTCTTTTGTTCATTTGTATTTTATCTGAGTGTTAACGAAAGCCTAAGTTATGCCTGAATCTCGGACCTCCTGCTTTGGAAAGACTGACGTGCCAGTTCCATTTTTAACTAAGTTCTAGCACTTGGGCCAAATCTATTGCATGTTGTTAAACAATAGAAGACCAGCGCAATTCTCGCATACAAAGTAACTACTGACAAGAAAACTAGAAATCAAAGTAGTTCACGTTCATAATAAGATAGTTACAAGTAAAATACTAAAGTCTTCACATCAAACTTAAAATAAGAATGTACTTTAAGCAAAGACAAAAACAAAGGAGTCCCTATGAGAAAAAGGGAAGAGTCTGGCAGCTCAAGTCTTGGCCATTGGTGGGAGATCCTCCTTGAGCACTTTTTCATCCAGGTTGACCTTATCCTCTGCTCCTTTTGCCTCTAATTCGGAGGGCTGGGGTACCACCACCTCAAGGGTCAGGCCGCCGTCAACGGGCCCTGCCTCCAGTAGGGCCAGAGGCTGCTTCCCTTTGTCCTTCGCCCCGAGAGGAGGATCGCCTTGGCCATCTTGCTTGTCTTGGCCCTTGTCAGCTTGCTCTTCCTGAGGAACGTCTCGGCCGGGATTCGAAGAGGCTGGAGGAAGAATGGGGCCCACGAAGGAAGTGGAGGTGGCTGCAGTAGGAGAAGCATCGAACTTACGGATATCTAGGGGATACCACACGTTCTCAGCCCTCCTCCATTCGGACGAGGAGGGGGCGCCCGCCACGTCGAGGGCTTCCGACCAGACCTGTCAACAGTACTCCCTGCACAAGTCCGCCAGCTCCTCGACTAGGCAGGTCTCCATCTCCTCGACCCCTCTCTGGAAGGAAGCGGCCGCAGCAGCGTCTGCAGCCTCCTTAACGGTGCGAGCCTCTTCCTTCGCCTTCGCCAGTTCTTCCTTCCGAATGGCGTTGTCTTGCTTCACTGCAGCAAGGTCCTCTTTGTAGCCTCAGAGCTCCTTCTGCTGAGCCTCGGCTTGAGTTGTGGCAATTTTGAGGTCGGCCTCGGCGCTCCTCTTCGCCTGCTCCTCTGCCGTCAGTTTCTTGACAAGCTTCACATTTTTGGCCTCAACAAGGCCTAGGGCTTTCTCCGTCTCTACTCGAACATTGAACTCAGTTGAAGCCTTCTTTTGAGCGTCCTCTATCCATTTCTCGGCCACAAAGACCTCCTGGATAGCCTGCATACACGTAAAAAGCATAAGTAAAATAGTGAACGTGTTCAAGACTGGCGCAAGTAACGAAGGCTGATCGGTACGTACCAAGCCCAGATCCCTCTTCAGGGAAAGGAACAGCTGCTGCTGCTGCATTTGCTCGAGGGCCTCCATGTCCTTGGGGAGAAGCAAGGGCTTGTCCAGAGCCTCAGCAAGGTATAAGGCATGCCCTTTCTAGTACTCCTTTATGCTGGAGTGTTCGGGGATGGGGGTCTCGTCCAGCTCCAATGCCGAGGACCAAAGAGACTAGGCCCGACACACGTCGGCCAGCCCTTAGCTTTCCCCACTCTCCACCGAGTGGGCACGCGCCCTGCCTCTGGCGGCCTTCTGTTGTTGTTGTTGTTGTTGTTGTTACTGTTGTTGTTGTTGTTGATGATGTTGCTACTGCTTGAGCTTCTTTTGATGAGCCTCCTCGGCTTCTTCGTTCCCTTTTTTCCTCTTTGTCTTGAGGTCAGGGGCGTGAACCTTAGGGTCTGCAAGAAGAGGAGGGGGAGGGGGATGTTGAGGGGGAAGATGAGATCCTGTGGCACCCTTCTTGGCCACCTGCGCACCTCGTGCGCCCATGAGAGATCGAAGGCTGTTCATTTCTTCCTCCTCAGTGCTACTGTCCACCTTGGAGATTATCAGACATTTTATCCCCGAGCACTGGGTGGCCTCGTCGTTCGAGACTTCGACGATATCGTCCTCTTTAGGTCTCTCCGCCTCCGCAAGGACAAGCTGGTCGGTCTCACCCTCGGCAACAGAGGTTAGGGGCCGAACAGAGATTGGGACTGCACTAACCGGGGGGGAGTACAGTATCACCAAAGGTTCGTCTGGCAAGTCGCGCGGGGCGAGGAAATTGGGCTTCGCGACGTCTATCTGCTTGCGCCTCTTGTCGCCGGGGTTGATCACGTCGTCGACCTCCTAGAAAACGGTGGACAGAGGTTCGTACCCTAAGATCAGGTGGGTAGCCCTCACTTGCAGATCCTCGTGCACAAACACCTCGGATCTCAGCACCCTGTTGAGATCTCGAACGTTAACTTCTCCTAAACGGGGAGATAAGTGCTGCTTATCTGCAAAAAAGACATTCAAAGGATTGATCACAATTAGATTCGGGAACGAAATTGAGCAGCAAGGACATCAAGCTACAAATTCCCAAAGACAAAGGTAATGGAACTAAAGCGCAAACCAGAAGCCCAAAACCCTAAGCAGCCACACCTGGTTTCTCCTCTCGGACGGGGCAATGGACTCCGTCGTACCATCTCTCGAAGGCGACAACATATTCATCCTTCATCCCTTTATTGGATTTGGGGAGACACGATATGAGCCTAACAACACTAGACCTGGACTTAAGATAGTACCCTACGGTCTTAAGCGAGTGGCATTCGTACATGTAGACAACGTCACGCCACGTAAGGTTCAGACCCATCTGCTCATTTAGAGCGTCTACACTCCCCAGGATCCTAAACATGTTGGGCGTACATTGGTCGGGGCACAACCGGTGGTTGCGAAGGTACTCACTGGTGACAGGACCCATGGGAAGGGTCATGCCACCCTCTAGGAAGGTGATGATGGGAATAAACACCTGCCCTTCCCCCCTGGAGTCAGCCATTGCCTCAGGCGGGCAATACTTTAGTTCCACTTCCGGGGGGATACGGAACTTGGCTCGGAATCCCTCCATACCAGATTCAGAGTCCACCAGACACTTAAACCTACCCATATGGCCCAGATTAAGGTGTGGACCTAGAGAGGAAAGGGAAAAAGTCAACAGCCGAGGAGAAAAAGGCTAAGGGAACGAGAACTTACGGAGAAAGAGGGACACGACTTTGTGAATGCTTCTGGAGAGAAAATGAAAGTAGATGCTTCCAGGGGTGTAAGTGATTTTTGGGAGTGAAGGTTGGATGCGCGACTTTCCAAGCGTTTAGGGATTTTGAGAAGCAAAAATTTATGAGATCTGTCCCACACAAATTTTCAGGAAGAATCAGAGCCACACGATCCGCATCTCACCGTAAAACGTGGGCGACAGGAAGTTACTCAGAACATTTAATGCTGGCGTTGTGTGTTACGAAGCATCACGAGCCATCCAAGAAAGCACGAGGGGAACTCCGCACGTGCTATGCTTGAAGGGTCACGTGAAAGTGACGCTCGTGGGTCAAAAACTCATTCCCCCTCTCGGATCGAGGTCAAATGAATTTTTGAAGGGCTATTGTGGGGACAGAAGCGTCAAGACGCCTATGTGGGCCTTGGGCCTGGTCCGAGGACATCAGTTCGCCCAAGATGCCGCGACGAGGGGATGAGATCACCAAAACGCGAGGGCCCAGAGGCCCACCGATCAGGTCGTAGCCCATTTGGGGGAGTCCGAGGAGAATATGTCCTCGGACAATGGAAGCAAGGACCAAGAAGCACAACGTTATGTCTAGGAGGGAGCTCTTGAAGCCCAACGGGCAGTACTGGGGCACCGAGGAAGAGGACAAGATGGGAGTACTCTGCATAAAGCTGGTACCACCGCATTAATTGCCCCACACCTACCTCCCTGGCTGCATTAATGGAGAAGTGACATCCGACGGGATGGTGGACAGCCTTATGGCCACAATGGGAGATTTCCAAGGAGCCAATGGATGGGAAAGGGATCTGCACTTATGGCTTTGTGAACAGGAACAAAAAAGGGGGAGTATAAATGGGGCAGGAGATACCACTATAAGAGGACCCGGATTTTCCTACAGAGAAGATCTTCTACTCTTCTTGATAGCGGAAGGGAAGGACAGAAGCCCCTCGACCCACGTCCGAGGAAAGGAAAAATCATTCCGCCAGTCCGTTGCGCACCGATAGTGAACCTAACCCAAACGCCATTGCTCGCTACCGCCCTAGAAAGCCCAGGCTCCAAGCCCACTCTCTACAAATTCTATTGTGTAGGCCACTTGGGTCTTAGGCTTAATTTGTGTCCTTATAGTTTTGTTTTGAAATGTTTTTTATTTGGGTATGTTTGAGGTTTGATGTTGGATGGTTGTTTTTTTGGGTTGATCTGTGTTTGATTGTCTTATTGGTCCTTTGTTGAGTTTGAAACCTTATGGCTAGCTTGAGCTTGAGAGAGAGAGAGAGAGTTTTTGGCGTGAAGGAAAGAAAGCAAAGAGACAATGCAAAGGAAAGATGTTTTGGGTTTTTGGTTAAGAGAGGCTTTGATTTATTGGGTTTGGTTTTGGATTAGGATTTTGAGTTGAGAGACTGTTTTTTTTTTTTTTTTTGTCATGATTCTTGAAGGTTTTGAGATTTTCATTTTGTGTCTTTTGTTTTGATTGTTGGATCCATTCAAGCCTTTTCTTTCCTTGTTTGTTTACTGAGAAATAGACCCATTCTCTTTCCCTATTTGTTTACTAAGAAAGTGATCAGTCAAAAAAGAGAAGAGAGATAGTCATAGAAAGGGATGAAAGGACAGAGGTTATCGACGTTAGAGTTCGTTTGTACTTAAAGACTAAAATGGTCAGTTTTGTAATCTTCTAGATTTCTTTGGCATTTGTCCAAACCTCAAAGTAATTAGTGAAATTTACCCTAAAACTTTTAAGAGACAAAAAATTATATGTATGTAGAACATAATCATATGACATGTGTAAGGAAGAAGAGGGGCAGTGGCGGCACCACGTTATAGTCAGGGTGTTCCCAGGAATACCTTGACTTGAAAAAATATATATATATATATAATAATTAAATTTCTTTTTATTTGTTTACCCTTAAAAAAAATAGGAACACCCTCAAATTTTTCAAAAAAAAATATTTGTTCAACTTTCAAGCTCCAAAAAAAAAAAAAAAAAAGCCCAAAAAAAATCAACTAAAATATGAAAAAAAAAATAAAAAAAAATTTTGTAACAGAGCAAAACAATGGACTCTCTCTCAACTCTCAAGCCCACGGCAAGCCCAACATCAAGCCCACGGCAAACCCACAGATTCTCAAAAAAAAAAAAAAAAAAAAAAAAAACAAACAAACAAACCCAAATCAGAAACCTTAAATTAGTAAAAATCAGTACATCACAAATCGCAAAAGGCTAAAGCAAACCTAAAACAAAGAGCAACAGAGCAACACCTCCCCTTAGAAGTTAGATCAATCCAGTTGCAGTCCAGACTCCAGAGCACATCGTCTTCGTCGCCTTGCATCGGAGATCGGTCCGGTCGTAGTCTAGAGCACATTGTTAGAGATCGCATCACTGCCGTCGCACATCGCATCTCTTTGTCACCCGTCGCACATCGCGTCTCTCCGTCACCTGTTGCACAATGCTCGCAGATCGCTCGACGGTCACTGCCTTAACCTCAACCTTCACTCTTCAGGCCTCCCTGCTCCGGTCCGGTGCTCCCTCATGGTATTTCTCTCTTTTTCTCTCTGACTCTCTCTCAATCTCTCTCTCTCTCTCTCTCTCTCTCTCTCTCTCTCTCTCTCTCTCTCTCTCTCTATATATATATATATATAAATCTGAAATGAAATGAATGACTCTCTCTTTATTCTTTAAGAGATAACTTTATCTGAACTGTGATTGGCTGAAGCAGAAGTTTTAATGTTTTGCCTATTTTTTTGACTTTTTGAATTTGGCATCTTATGAGTTATGATTCTTATCCGTTGGTTGGTGTGTGTTGGTGTTGGTGACATATTGGTTTTCTTTTAGTGTAATGTGTATTGTGATTTATAATTGTGAAATATTTTGATTGGCAGTTGGCTATTGTGCTACACATAGAATGTGTAATGTGCACGTGGCTGACTCTTTTAGTGTAATAAGCACATGAGGCTAAACAATATAATAAATTAAAACAGTATAATTAATGACAAACAACAATATAGTTTATTGTTACGCTAAACAGCAATAATTAAAGCAGCAATACATTATAAAAGACAAACAAATTAAATTTTGTTAGACTAAATAACAATTAATAATTTTATAATTAATGAAACAACAATATAACAAATTATAGTTGATAAAAAATAAACAAATTAATGAAACAACTAAATAACAATAATTAATAATTTTATTAATATTTCAAATGAACTTATAATTTATTATTTATTCTTTTGCTAAAATTATGGACAAATATTTGATAAGAAAATCATGTACCAAAAAAAAATTCTAAGAAAAATTTTTAGGAACATTTTAAAAAAAAAAAAACTTGAAGCCGCCGCTGAAGAGGGGTAGAATTGTTTTTTAATGTTAAAAAAAGAAACCTTATTTGTCGTGCTAGACTCTTTGACTCTCCTAGAGAGCAGCCAACCAAAACCATGGGAATTGTTGTCATACACTGTCTATTTGTGGATTTCCCCGCCTTGGATTTCACATAATTTTGGATATAGTGGACCATCTTAGTTGTGACAAATTGACAGTGCCGAATAAGTTTCGGTGTTCTTTGAAGTTATTTTTTTTTAGAGAGTTTCACAACCTATGGCGTCCGTTTCTGATGATTGCTCTTTATCATCAGACCAAGACACCAATCAGTTTTTGGTGTAGGCGAGGATTGAACCCCAGATCTCTTATACAACCATCAAAGATTTTACCAGTTGAGCTAACTGGAACATTTAACACACAAACGTTTTTGGTGTAGGCGGGGATGATTCCGTTTAACTGGAACATTTAACACACAAACATTTTTTTTAGAATACTAAGTGACTCTTATACAACCATCAGAGATTTTACCAGTTGAGCTAACTGGAACATTTAACACACAAACATTTTTAGTGTAGGCGGGGATGATTCCGTTTAACTGGAACATTTAACACACAAACATTCCGTTTATTCTAAAAAAAATAAAATAAATACTCAAATACTATATTTCTATTCCATTTAAAAAATAAAAGTTATTTTTTACTCTCATCAAATATCATTAAAAAAAAACTCCATATCAAATAAATACAAACTCAGATCAACCACAAGCCCATATAACCTTTTTTTTTTTTTTACAAAAAATTGTAATTAGACCTCTTCTAGTATTTAACTATTCTCTCACGAATGCAATCCCTCTATCCCACATGCATCAGGTTATTACATGGAGGGATTTCATGAATATTATGAGACTTTAAGAACCAATAATCCAAATCCTTGAGTTGACTATACATAACTTGAATTGAGTTACAATCTATGACTGGTTTATATTTAATTTTTGGTTGTTTTTTATAATCAAATTATTTTTTGTTTGTAATCCTTTCTAATGTTGGTCTTTAGATGAGGACTTTCAACTAAATGAGAAATCCTAGTTAACTGTCAAAGTGATAGCTTCAGTTTATTGTTATAGGATTTATTTCTTGAAATACTTTTTATGTTCTAATTTATTGAGATAAGTAGAAATGGTTCTTTTAAGGCTGAATGTGGTTGTTGGTGATTGTCTGATAATTTTGTTTTGTTCGTCAACAATTTTCAACTAACTGTGTATTAATATTTTTTTTTTAGAATACTAAGTATTTTAACACACAAACAGCTTATATGGACGATGTCATCGTGACCAACGGAATCATCCCCCGTGACGAACTAGAAACATCCACTTCAGTAACGAAGATATCCAACCATTCAATACAAGCAATAATATCTCAGACAGTTACAAAAATAGCTGTACAGACCGTTAGACGCCCATTAAAGGCTGCATTATAGGGCACAAGGCGTTACCAATAGAGGCATTATAGCTGCAATCACTGCTACAATGGCTAGGTGCTATGGAAACATATATAAGGTCCTCACAAGCACCAGCACGAGGTATGAACACCACCCAAATAATACTTATTATGCTTCTAGAATATTGCTTTGCTGGCAAGGCTTCTTTATACTAACTTTGGCATCGGAGACGTTGTGGCAGACACTATACTGATGACCACTCTAAGGGAGCAATTTTATCCTCTTTATAACCCCAGGGATGAGAAGTTAGCTTCATCTGAACGCATCCATCATGACTGACGAATATGCACTTCATCACACACGCACAAGGAAAGAGTAGAGAAGATTTTAAAGAAACTAACAGTGATGTATATCTAAAAGGGCCTAATTGTGTATTAATAATTCATTGGACAATCACAATTAATTTTCCGCTAAAAAATAATTATATATTCTTATTATATCCTCTATGCTTGAAAATATTCAAGAAAATCAAGATCAATAGCTATGTTATTAACGATATATTTAAATTTCAAGTTTTTGTGGTAAAAAATTATGTATAAAAAAACAAGTTTATTGATCAAAGGGTACATAACATTCAATTTGAACGAAATTTGACATGTATGTTAAGAATATAAAAAACATGCATCCAATAGTTAAATTTTCAAAATTTATGTCAAATAAAATGATATAAGAGAAGCTTAAAGAGTTGCCCTCTAAACTAATTTTAAGAAAAATCTTATCTGATGAATCATCACCCTTTCTAAATTTAATTTTGTTAATAACAAATATTTAAAATTTGTTGTCATATCACAAATGCCTCCTTGCTTCCTGCACGTACACCAAACCTGAGCCGTCTCTTTCTTTTGTTCCCAAACTTAAATAGTTTTTAATTTTATAATAAATTTTTAATTTTTTCTTCCTAAATCAATTAGTCCAAATAGGTATCAAAAACATATATTGATGGTTTAGTCTAACGTTAGCCATCCTCTCAATAAAGAAAAAAAAAACTTCTAACATTTTCATCCTTTAGTTTATTTTATTTTTAATAAAATATGTATTTTTAATCACAATAGAAAATTGAAAACAAACAGAGAAATAAGATACTATAGACTATAGAGTAAAGACATTCAAGCAAAAACACATTTTTTTTTTTTTTTTTATCAATATAATTTATGTGGTTAGTTTTTCTTCAAATTTTGATACAAATGATTTTTTTTTTTTTTTAATTGTGTCAAATGGTTACTAAGAATTAAAATATCAATAAATTACTAACTTGTTTATAGAGTGATTTTACATGTAATGACTCTTTTTATTTTTACTATAACGATATATTATATTACAATGGATACATGTTTACTAAGAATTAAAATATCAAAAAAAAAAAAATTATAACTCATACATATGTTATATTACAATGGATACATGTTTACAAAATTATCTTAGTCATTGCACTTATTTAAGTGTGGTTATTTGCTTTGCTTCTCCATCTTTTTTTTCAACTCTCAACAATTTTAGAAAAATGATTCAGATTGTGTATGATTAGGTGGTTGATCCTCTCTGAACTCAATGATTTCATCAATTTGGCCCTTCAAATCAACCACTCATGACACTTCTCATCTAAACCCTATTCCCAAAGATCATTATCACAAAAAAAAAAAAATTGTCCAATGGATAACTATATACATTATGAGATAAAAGATGTAAATATAAAATGTATGAGATTTTTTTTTATTATTGAAGATTTTTTTTTTTTTATTATAAAAAATAATAAAAAATAAAAAAGAAGAAGAGAAGAGAAGATTTATACTTCTTGCGAAATGCAATGAAATGAAATCAACACCATCGCTAGCTACATCAATAATCCAACGGCATCAATTCTAGAAGACTAGTAAAAGCTAATGAGATGAAACTGCTAATTGCACAAGTGGTGGTATTCAATTCCCATAGAATTTTTTAAAAATATATATATTAGAGTGTGTGCTGGCATTTTATATCCTAATTCTGGTTGCAACTTTGTAGGGCCCACAAGTTGATGTAAACGTGACACGTATTCTTCACATATTGGTGACTAGTTATCTGGAACCACACGTCTCTGTGTCTCACACGCCGTAAAGATACGAGAATGAGAATGAGAATGAAAGGAGAGAAAAGATTAAAGTTGGATTAGATTCATGCTGATGCTGCTGTTACTTTAAACCACATTGGACTCCGTGAGTGATACTTAACAAAGCAGGAGGACAAGTCATATATATTTTTTGTAATATAAAAGGTATAACTTTATTGATTTTCAAAAGTAGTACTAAACACACCCGTTTGTTGGACCTAAATTCATTTAGAAAATATAAAACAGCACATAAACAATTCAACCATGGGGGCCATTTGTAAAAGTTTATGCAGTGACCACGAATTTTGAAGGTAAAATAGAATCAAGGACTAGAAAAAGTAACTACTCACTAGAGATGGTCAATAAAGGAGTAAATATATATAGGTGTTGAAAATGATGATATCTAAATAAATTTGGGTTCCTTTTACTTCTTATGTTGAATATGTCAACTTTTTCTTTGTAGTTTGAAGTGTTGTAACTTGGAAATTGCTCCAATCAATGAATCATATGCATCTTGATTTTGGTCATTAGATCCTCAATCTCATTTCACCAAAATGATCTTAATGTTGTAACGATCAAATCGACTGGTTATAAGCTCTAATCGGACCATCAGATTTAAAGTTTTCATCATATCAAGTTTTAATGGCCGGGATGCACTATCACAAATTAAGTCCGACCTTATGTGATTATGAACAATTGATTCCAATTGGTTATAATTATAATCAATTTGAAATTAATGATTTGTCATAATTTGATTGGTTAGGACTGCATTTTATGGTAAGGTTGCATACACCAAATTAATTAGATAGTTAAACATTAATTATTCAATGAGTAATTTGTGCAATTATATTTTAATTAGGGTAAATTTGGAACTAATTAAGTCTGAAATGAGAGTGATTGGAGCTATTTAATGTTAATTGGGAGCTAATTTGGGACCTATTAAATTTAATTATGCTGAAACCATTTTCTAACAAATGACCTCTGCTCACTATTTCATCGATATCTCTCAGAATATTTTGAATTTATGAATGAGGTTAATTTTCTCAGAAACTAGACATCCGAGGCTTCAATTTGAGCACAAGAACGAGACAATTCTAATCAGAATTGAGTCAGATATAATTTTTCGAAGTTGGCTCTACAAGCTATTACAGCAGCTACGGGAAAACCGAATTTTGGCTTACTCCTCACTCCCACAAATCTTTACATTTAATACTCCAGATTTCCCACAAGGCTAAAATGAGGTTTAGGTTCAAGATTCTTTATCAACCCTCATTAATGGTCTTCCATTTATATTTCCTCCACCACTACTATATAAACCCCCTCTCTCCTTCATTTCAAGAACAAAAAAAACCCCCCTCTCTTCTTCTCTCATGAGTTCTAGGAAGTTGAGTAGTCCTGTCATATCTTGGTCTTCTTGAGACTCAAGGTATTGAGTGAGACTCACTCTTCCTCTCCTAACTCTTCTTTTCCTCCACCCTTAGGATCTCTCTCAAGAATCTCCTCATCCACCATATGGATCTTGCATGAAGGTATAATCTATTCCCCTAACTTGTTTTTTATGTTTCCATGATGAGAATTTAAGATTAAGGCATGATAGTAATTATTTAAATTCCTTTGAATATGTTTGAATGTTCTTAATTGTTCTTATATATTCTTGGTTGTTCATCACATGTTCATGCATAACACTAGTTTCAATCTTAAATCCACATCAAAAATATGAAAAACATGTTTGTTTAATAATTCTTTCAAATACTTGAATCTAGGATATCACCATCCTTTAGAATTTATTTTTCAAATCCAAATGCAATGCTTAATAAATTGAATTAGGGTTTGTCACATGCACACACATTAAATTCATCATGTAAATTGATTGACATATTGGATGATATGATATGAATGTTAGCCACCATAGTCTAGAAGACCGGTTTCGTCAGGCAAGGTGGATGCCTAACACCGTCCCACCTTGTAACATAGCCTCCGAACTTAGATCAAGGGTTAGTAGATCAAATACTTGTCTATGTAATTTTCAATTTTTAGATTGTAACTAGGGAACAAAGTTATGTACTTTATCTTAGATTGTATCTAGGACCAAAGCCATGTAATTTTCTTATGACCAATGTAAATTTAATTGAAAATTAATAAAATGAGGAATATTTCAATTTTGGTTTTCTTATTTTTCCAATGATTAAATAAGTGGCGACTCCATTGTAAAACCTTTAATCTAAAAGGGAAAATACAACTAGTCGAACCTCCATTTTGAGAGGCAATAACACAACCCCACCCATTCACGTGGATTTGGCCCAACACTCCTAAAAAAACGGGCCGGGGGCGCGGTCTCTCATAAATAGGTTAAACAGGTTCTATGTATTGGACACTAACCCAACCCGTTTATTAAAAGGGTTAGTAATGTCAACCTGAATATGACACTAACCTATTAAGCTTCAATCCATAACCTGTTAATTTCGTGTCGTGTTGTGTCGAGTTCATGAGTCGTGTCCAATTTTGCCACCCCTATTGCAAAGCAATAATTCGATAAATCTGAGGTCGAATTCATAGGGAAAAAGGGAATTAATTAGCAAACCAAAAGAGAATAGAACTAAAATAATAAAGTTTAATTGAAGAGATTTTTGATGGTTTAGTAAAGGTAATTTAAATTGAGAGAAAATAACAATGTATTAAGGCACTAAGGTTTAGGGATTTATACACAACATATCTATTGGTAGTCTTAACAATATTTATTTTATAACTCAACTAAAATTCATACGAATGATAATCTTAGTTGGATGGTTTAGCAATAAGAACTCAAGAATTAATTGTCTAAGGTTTGAATTTAGTTAATGCTCATATGACTTTAGATCATTTTGAAGGATGAGAGAAGATGATGTTATGTAACTTGTGTCAATTTAATTGTATTATTTGTTTGTTTAGTATGTAATGAGCAATTAAGCCTTTTGTTTTTTTATATTGTGTGTGTGTGTGTGTGTGTGTGTGTGTGTGTGTGTTGTCTTTTAGTTGATGCTAAAATTTAAAACTATGAATAATTTGTTTTGAACTGAAGAAATGTTCTATGGTAAACTTTTAGACTTTAACATCAATAAAAATAAATGTTTACGATAAAACATTACCTCAATTCAGAACAAATTATTCATGGTTTTAGACTTTAATATCAACTAAAAATAAAAAAAAATAAAAAATAGAAAGCTTAATTGTTCATTACATACTTTTATTTTTATATTGTGTGTGTGTGTGTGTGTGTGTGTGTGTTTTTTTTTTTTTTTTTTTTTTTTTTTAAGTTGATGCTAAAATCTAAAATCACGAATAATTTGTTTTGAATTGGGGTAATATTTTATGGTAAACTTTTATTTTAATTATATATATATATATATATATAGAGAGAGAGAGAGAGAGAGAGAGAGAGAGAGAGAGAGAGAGAGAGAGAGAGAGAATAGCGGTAACCCAATACGGTGCACTAATATTGATCAGAACTAAAATATATCGTTCTATTGGCCAAATTGGAATAACCTCCGGTACAAGATTGACTTTCTTGCGTACAAACACAATAATTTCCCCTATTTTTCATAAAAGTTAAGTTGACAAGTTTTGGCTCATTTGCATCTGGGCCAACAATTGACAACACATTTTATTCTATTAATAACAACTCGTCACTTTAATAATTGTGAATATTTTTTTCAAATGATTTGTGTCTTTAGACTTATTGCTCTAAGATGAAACCTATTAAAGTCAAACCTAAATTTTGCATAAGCCCACATCTAAATAGATTTAGCCCACTCAAAGTTAAAAACCCAAGGTCAGTCCAACTACAGCCCAATCGGAAAGCATATTAAAAATGCCCGAAAAGCATCAAACTTACCCACCTGATTTTTTATTCCAGCCCAACCTCATCAAAAGGGCCTAACAAGCCCATGTTATTGAAAACCAGCCTAAGTCCTTCACAAGAAAGCCGAAGCACAAAACCTCCTCCAAAATCCCATATCAAATTTTAAACCCAAGTAAATAAAACTAGCTCCTAAGCATGCATTCTTCAATTACAAAATATCTAAGAGTGTGATGAGATTTATATACAAAAAATTTATTTTACCCATAAAAATTTAACTTGGGAGTAGTTTTTTTTAGTAATATATATACATAAAATTTAAAAATAACACTAGCCTCTGAGTATGTGCTCTGTTAAATTATCGATTGTCCCAAAAACTTAACTTATCAGGAAATAGTGAATTTTAACACTTAACCATAAGTCTAACACTCTCCCTCACTTGTGGGCTTAAACTTCCCCTTAATAAGTGGGGGCCTAACAAGTGGGAATTTAACATTTTAAATGAGAGGTAGAGTAAAGTCAGGGATCAAACTCAGGATTTCCTACTCTGATACCATGTTAAATTACCGATTGTCTCAAAAGTTTAAGTTATCAGGAAATAGTGAATTTTAACACTTAACCATAAGTCTAACATGCTCAAAGGCTCTTTTGTTTTTTTGGGTAAAAATTAATAATTTGCATCTATTATAATTTGAAATTAATATAATTTTTAAATCACAAAAAAAACCTAGTGGTGTGATGAAAAAATTATTTCACTAACAAACACATAATACTCATTGCATCCTTAGATTTATATGTGATGGAAAAATATAACAATCCTAAATTATAATGGATACAAACTATTAATGTTTACCTAAAAAAATAAAAATTCTTCTAAGTAGGCACATGAGCACGTGCTTAGAGGCTAGTCTGTTTATGATAGTCCTAAAATGTAACCGCTTAGTACACATCCATAACAACACAAAGTACAAAATTTTAATAGTTTTTAGGCGTAAATGCACTTTTGGTTCCTACATTTTGGGGTCATTTCTATTTTGGTCTCTACATTTTCATTTCACCACTTTTAGTCCCTAAATCAATTAACGCTTTTCATTTTGGTCCTTCCGTTATTCACTTAACAGAAATTGTTGATGTAGCAAACGGCGTCCACTGTTGGCACATTAAATGCTGACGTGACTAATAAAATAATATTAAAAATGCCACGTCAGCTTATAAATTTTTAAAAAATTATTTATTTATTTTAAATAAATAAAAAAATTAAAAACAGATTGTTTAAAAAAGAAATTAAATTAATTAAATCAAAAAAAATTTAGATTATGTTCTTCCTAGTCATCACAAGTTATTCCTCAAAATCAAGAACATGCCAACATGAAATACCCAAAATCAAAAGGCACAGATCTACAAAATACAAACACCGATTCAAAACACAAAGAACACAAACCCAAACCCAAACCCAACCCTCAATCTCTAGCAAACCCAGAACATCACATGAAAAATCAAACCTTTCACCATCAAACCTTTGGTTCTTGCACTGGATGTTCTTCCCACGCTTCGATTAGAGTCTCCGTCGCTCCTTCACTTCCTTCGATTCTTCATCTAATGGCCACGATCAAATCCCCTTGTTTTCCTCCTCCAATTCAAACCCTCGAATCTCCGATTACCTCCAAATCCCGGTTTCGGATCCTCAAAAGGAGCAGGAGCTGTTTAATTCTTGACGATTCATCCAACGGTCAATCTCACTCCGGTGCTAAACTAGTGCTCAATCACGATAATCCACTGCTCTCGTCCTCATCATCCTTCATGGACCCTCAAAACTCTAGCTCTTTCTTGAGTTCTCACGCTTCCTTCAACGCTTTTCTCGACCCTCCTTCCAACGCCAAAGCGATCTTCACTTCCTTTGATTCTTCATCCAACGGCCACGATCAAATCCCCTTGTTTTCCTCCTCCAATTCAAACCCTCGGAGCTCCGATTACCTCCAAATCTCGGTTTCTGATCCTCAAAAGGAGCAGGAGTTGTCCAACTCTAATCGAAGTGTCCTTTACAATGGTCTGATGTTTATTGGAGGGTTTGATTTTTCATGTGATGTTCTAGGTTTGCTAGAGATTGAGGGTTGGGTTTGGGTTTGGGTTTGTGTTCTTTATGTTTTGTAGATTTGTGGCTTTTGATTTTTGGGTGTTTCATGATGACTGAAAAGAGCATAATGTATTTTCTTTTTAATTTAATTAATTTAATTTCTTTTTTAAACAATTTTTTAATTTTTTTATTTAGTTAAAATAAATAAATAATTTTTTTTAATTTATAAGTTGACGTGGCATTTTTAATATTATTTTATTGGTCACGTCAGCATGTAATGTGCTAACAGTTGACGCCGTTTGCCACATCAGCAATTTCTGTTAAGTGAGTAACGTTAAGGACCAAAATGAAACGCGTTAATTGATTTAGGGATTAAAAGTGGTAAAATGAAAATGTAAGGACCAAAATAGAAATGACCCCAGAAGTTAGGGACTAAAAGTGCATTTACGCCTAGTTTTTATTTATTTTTGTTACGGTAAAAGGCTGCCAATTTTTTGTTATGTTTTTTTTTATTGTCTTTTATTTTTGTTAAATGAAAGATCCACGTTTGTTTTTGTTTGAGTGTTGTTGTAGTTGTTTGTTTTTTTTTTTTGTTTTTTTTTTTTTAAATTTAATTTTATTTAAAATGTAGTGTTTTAATCATAAAATTTAGCTATGTACTACACATTCATAACAAAAAGTTAAAAAGTGCTTAAATTAAAATTTAACAATTACCTTCTTTTTTTTTACGGTAAATGGCTAACATTTTTTTTTTTTTTGTGTTGTTATTATTGTTGTTTTTGTTTTTATTTTTTATTTTTTTTTAATTTTACTTATGACAGTTATCAAGTTGTATTTAATCGTAAAATGTAGTATTTTAATACTAAAATTTAGCCATGTACTAGACATTCATAACAAAAAGTTAAAAAGGGCTTATATTTAAAATTTAGCAACTATTGGTTTTTTTTTTTTTCTTTTCCTTTTCTTTTTATGGTAAAAGGCTCAAAATGGGAATGAGGCCAAAATGTAGAGACGAAAAATGCATTTCTACCAATATTATATTAACTACTCATTTGAAGACTCCCTAATGTGTTATCTCCGAAACAAGAAAGTCATTCTAATTCTTCAAACAATTCTACGATATCTATCCTCATTGGGTTATCGAAAATACAAATGGCTTTACATTAAAAAGTTTATCAAAATAACTTTTCCATCTCACTTTATTTCTCTTCTTTTACTAACACTCTTTGGTCTTCATCTTTGATGCACCAAACAACGTTTAAATCTCGTCTTCAATGTCCAATAATTAAGTAGATATACAATGTCCAATAATTGAGATGACAGACAAAAAGTCTTGAACTTTGGATTTAATAGATTAAATATTCTTGCTGAAATCTAAAATATTTGAGTTTCAGCAAATGTGGACTCGAGTTCTTATATTTTATATTGTTGATGTAGTTTTCTTACTTCATATGGTTAGGTCTTTGGCTGATTTCGCAAGCTTTTTCATTGCAATTGTCACATTATTGGAATGTGTTGAATTTCTGAATTCATCATCTACGCCATTATGCTTCAATTGATTCATATCTCCAATTGTTTTGTTCTCTACTTCTTCCAACCAGTTATTTTCGGGTGCATTTATTATAACTCATGTACAGATTTTCCATAGATGTAAATGTGTCTACTTTCTAATGATTTTATATAGATGGAATGTTGCCCACACATTTACACGTGTACTGTGTATACACAATGTTTCTCCATCGGACATTGTGTCTAAATGGATGAGAGAGAGTGAAGAGCAAGTTTCACATCTTTTCCAAAATCACCGTAAAAAACCTTAGATAATTATTAGATAGTTCTGATATATTATAAATGTGTACTTTTTTTTCTTACATAACTGTGAATTTCATTAATTAAATTTATAATGTGATGAAGTCCATGAAAATGAACCATCTTGACAAATCAAATCTGAATTTCTTGTACATATGCGGGTATTTTGTTTTCCTTGGAAATCAATTCAGAGTAATTTGTTACAAGCTTCATTTTTATATATTATAATTGGCATGCTTCGACTAACATTGGGAGCAAGTAGTTTGTCAATAAATTTATTTTAGTTTATTACTATCGTGTTCAGTATGAATTTTTTATATTTTATGATATGAGTTGCAATCTCATTGAATATTTTTTTACTTTTAAAATGGAATTTAGGGATTTGATGAAAATTTTGAACTGATATGTTTTGTATGGGTGAGCTGACTTTAAGGTATTAAAGCTCAAGTAACTTGAAAACGTGTATATGGTCCAAAGAAGGCTATGTAACTATGTTTTCTTTTGAATTTTAGGTTTAATTTTTCTTTTTGGTTTTTACTCTAGTATTTGCCTAATGATTGGAGAAGAATTATTTTAATCAGGGTGGTCGATACCATACAGGTACCGGCCAGTACATATCGTACTGGCCAATGCACCGGTACCGATACACTCCTATCTTGTACCAAAAAAATACCGGCCGTACCGGCCGCGTACCAGCTATACCGGCGAATTCTGGCCATACCGGTTGCGTACCGGCCGTACCAAACCGAAACACAAAATGCTGTGTTTTTTTTTTTTTTTGTAATTGTGGCAATTTTTGTTTATAAAATAATCAATAATAAAAGTATTTTGTAGATAATTTTATTATTTCACCTAACCTTTGATCTCTCCAATTATTTTACTTAATTTGGATTTGGTGTGTGTATATATATATATATATATATATATATATTAAATATATAAAATAATGGTAAATCCGAAACGGTACACCGGTATTGACCGGTATCTGAAATATATCATACCGGTGGCCAAATCGATACAGCCTCTGATACGGTATTAACTTCCTGGATTTTAATACTTGTTTGCAAGAACAAGAATAATATTCAAAACTGTTCAAATTATAGTAGAATTAAACTTATGAGTCACACCTTAAAACTTTGGAAAATAGTGATTGAACATAGGTTAAGACTTAAAAAAAACAATATCAGAGAATTTGTTTTATGCTAGTACACTCTAAGACTTTGGAAAATAGTGATTGAACATAAGTTAAGACATAAAACAACAATATCAGAGATTTGGTTTTATGCTAGTACAGTCTACCATGGAAGTTATTTTCTTACTTAGATGTCTAATGAAAAAAATATAGAGGCCTGTAAAGATCTTCATATGGTCATTATTGACCTAGAGAAAACATATAATTAATTCAATCCCTAGATAGGTTATGCAGCGGGTTTTGGAAAAGAAAGACTTTCTTCCAAAGTATATTAAGTTGATTAAGTGTTTGATAAAGCTATAAGTCTATAACTAGTATGAGAACAAGTGGAGATATCACAAGTGAGATTCTATTGCTGTATATTTGCATCAAGAAAAAAATATTTAGTCCATATCTCTTTGCACTAATGAATGATGAGCTCACTAAATCAATAACCAACCCTGACTAATTAATTTACTGAGGATCTATAGTCGACCACAAAAAGAATTAGGACTAAGGCCTTTTTGTTGTTATTGTTGTTGTTGTTGTTTTTATTCCTATTGTATTTATCCCCTGTACTAGGGTTGTGCTATTATTTGTGATTTTTTTATTATTTTTTTAAAAGGGAATCATTAACATACAATAGATGAGAAGATGACCAGCCATTTCCATGTTGGCCTTAAAATGGCAGGCTAGTTTGCAATGATGTTCATAATAACTTTATATTTTATTAAATAGTAAATACATGGCATTATCATCAATTGTTTCCTTCCACTTACCTACATGTAATCTTGAAATGGAAATTTTCTTCAATACATTTTAGGGTGTATGTGACAGTGTGGAAATTGTTCTGATTCTAGTAGCCACAAATACTCCTTATGCTTTGGATCAGGTGATAAAAAAATACCATCCTTCTAACCTATGGCCATCGATAGAAAAAATCATGTTTATTGGACCAAAAAACATGATCTTACTTTTATTAAACACAAAAAATCATGATTTGAAAATTGGAATTGTGATTTTTGACCCTAAACACGCAAACTTTAAACTTAATTGCCACATAACAATCTCACTAATGATGTACATGTGTAACCTTGAGAGTCACAATCTAAATATTTTTAATTTTGAAAGATGGAAAATCAAAATTTCCAAAATTTTAAGATGTAGTCTATTAATTTTGAGAATAGTTTAAGTTGCAAATTGTTAACTAGTCTAACTTGGAAGTTTAGAAACTCTTAAAGTATCCCATGAATCACCCAATACAAAATTGGTCTATTACATAATCATTTTGTTAAATTCTGTTAGAGTAAGACTGTTAACCCCCATTTTAAGCTAATTTTTCATTTAAAAATTCACAAAAAAAAAAAAACCCACAAAAAACCTGGCTATCAACCAATTCCCAAATCAAATGATAGACCCAAAAATAATCAGGGCTTAGTTGAGTTCGGTATGTGGTGGTTACCATTGGTTGGCAATCTTGGGTGGCATGCTTAGAAAGAAAGGCTACTTCAAAATAAAGTTGTCCACATCACTGGTTTTTTTTTTTTTTTTTAATATAATTTCTAATAGCTCATAAAAATGAAAAGAAAATTATTAATATATATTATACTATCAATGTAAAACAATAATTGCTTCAAAGGAAAAGGCCAACATTTTTATCTAGAAAGAGATAAAAAAAAAAAAAAAAAATTGTTGATTTTTGCAAGAGCTTATTTATTTACAACACAAACTAACTTTAATTCCAAATCCTGAAGAGATATCTCATGCGCTGAGCGCATACAAGAGTTTTGCCATATCCCGTATTCAATACAATCCATTTTATTCAATGAGAGAGTCACTCTTTGAATATAGCTAAGGATATGGCCAAGCACAACAAACTGCCTTGTTAAAAGCATTTTACAAGCAACACATGCCATTTTCAAGCTTTTTCTTATTTGTTTGATTTATTGTGAAAACAAACACAATTTACAATGAAATCCAAGCACCAAAACAAAATTAATCCCTAAAACACAATTCATTTGCAAATACTAACCTCCAAACTTCCACAAATACCACTAACCTTATTTATAAGCCAAAATAATACAATTCCAAATTACACAAGTACATCACATCAGAACCAATGTTCAAAGCTCATAGCAAACCCACGACCAAATATAACATTTGCAATCTTCAATTCAAGACTTTGACATCAATCTTTGCTATTAAATGATAGCTGATTCCGCAATATTTGCACATGCACATCAGTTACCAAGGCCAACCGCTATGGTCACACTGTTAATGTAAAAATAAATTCAAAAAGAAAGCCAATGGTTAAATAGTTATTTGGGAAAACAAAATACACACAAGAATAAAATCTTGATGAAAAAGAAAAAAATGCTTTGCAACTTTGATGAAAATTCATCATGCCTTCATTTTCATCGTTCTTTTAAAATACACGTCTATGGACCGCGTAAGCATCTATACTTGTTGGCCATATTCTTTGCCATAAAAGTCTAAGAAAGATTAGTGATAGTTATGGAGTGGAAGAAGGAAACTAATCTAGAGTTTTTAGAGAAAAAGACCTCTATGGAGAGACTAAGGTCACTAAAACTAAATATAAACTGATGAGATTGAGCTTTTGGATTTCAAATTTATTTCAAGTTTTTGAATCTTGCCTGTTTATAAATTAAATTTATTTGTGTTTTTCCAATTAATTCTTGTTTTTTTTTTTAACTAGAGTTAAATTTATGTGGTTTTGTTTCATTTTACATTTAGGGAGTTGAATCAGAGTTGTTTTAAATGTGTGGCCTTTTATTATTGGTTGGGACTACTCGGGACTTAGGGCCTAATAATTTCTCCTTAGAAGGACCTAACAACATATACGAATTGAATAGAAATTCCAAGGAAAGAACCTACTTAACGACACAAAAGATCATCCAACTTCTACACACCTTGTCAAACCCATATAATGGTGTTGAAACCTGAATCGTTCAAAGAACTGAAGAACGAAGGGGGTTTAAGGTTTTTGAAGTTGGACCGAGAGCCGAGGTTGAACCATAATAATGTCATAATTAATTTAAAAATTATTTAAAATATAAATTAATATAAATGAAAAAAATGACTAAAATAGTTTCAAAAATAAAAAAATAGAAACCATCTTTCAAATATATTTTTTATTTCGACGAAATATTATTCATTGTTACAAAAATAATAATAAAAAGAAAAATTATTAATTCACATTAAACTATCAAAATAAGATAGAATTATATTATAGACAAAACAAATGTTTACATAATTATATATTTTTATGCAAATATGTATAATATTTGCACTTGTTTAACCTATAATATAAATTTTAATTTACAATAACGCATGAATTTATACGAATACGTGAGCTTGTAGACTTGTAGTACCAATAAATTACTGAAATTAGATATTTAAAGCCTTATAAAAAATGCAATTAAATGAAAATGGTTTAAAAAAATTTAAAAGCAAATTAATGGTGGAAACATGGCCACATGTCCAACCTTTTCATGGGGAAGGGGTAGTGTCTGCCATATTGGTAGACAACTTTATTGAAAAAGAAAAAAAGTCTTGGACTTCTGATTTCATTTGGTTTTGCCGTTTTGGGTACCAGTGATAGAGGAAGAAAGGAAACCCCAAAGAAGCAAGAAGCATAATTGTCGAAAGAAAACACAGAAGATTGGAGAAGAAAGAAAACTGGAAAACGCAGAAGAAGCAGGGTAAAGATATAAGGTTTGTGCTTTTCATTTCTATTTTATTTTGTGGACTTGGTGTGTTTTGGGACTGCATAACGTCAACGCCCCCATCTTTTTTTTTTTTAGCTTCAGCCTGACCCGTCAGACCCAGCCACTGTATTTTATTGTGTAGAGCAGATTTTGGGTTTAAAGAACAACAGTTCCGGATTTCAAAACCATTAATAGAACAGAGAGAAGAAACATTTCTCACACCCAAATACAGGCACCCCAAAACTATCCCAAAAAGGAAAAAAAAAAAATGTCCATTACAGAAACTCTTAACACACAGATACTCAGACTGAACCAAATAGTAAAAACTGGGGGGAAAAAAAATATAAAAATCCTAACAGATAGGAAGAAAATTACTATTATCTCTTCCTGGCAGCTAATACGGCACTGGCAGCCCTGGCGGGTCTGGTGGCACTGGCAGCCCTTTTGGCACTGGCAACTCTTTTGGCACTGGCAGCAATGGCATTCCCCTTTGTCTCCTTTCTCCCCTTTCTCCCCTTTGTCCCCTTTGTCCCCTTTCGGCCCTTTCTCCCCTTTCTCCCCTTTCGGCCCTGGATCTCCTTTGTCCCCTTTGTCCCCTTTCGGCCCTTTTTGCCGGCGAATGTAAATCGCCCCTGCGATTAAGCTAATTAATATTATTAGAGCCAAGACACACCCCGGTACGTACCGCATGATGGATACTGATTTTGATGGACCTAGTGCAGGCCATGTGTTGTCATCTGGTCGTGATGGAGTGCAAGGGGAACATAAGGGAAATTGTTGGTTTAGAGGAAACTCAAATGCTGGCGCTGGCGCTGGCGGTGGTGGAGGCGGAGTAAGGGAGGGAAATTTGCGGAAGGGTAGTGGTGGTGCTTGTGAAGAGAGGGTTGGAATTAGTGGTGATGGTTGCGAAGAGAGGGTTGGAATTAGTGGTGCGATGATGGTTGTAAACAACATGAACAACAAGGCAAACATGGTTGAAATATTTGGATTTTGGAGTTGGAGGTGAAGGTCTGTCTGCTCTGAAATAGCCACAAAGCCATGCTTTTTATAGTTGCTTGGATCACCATCATTTGGTAGATAGTCACAGGCAGTCTCAGACTTCACCAACGTTATTTTTAATTTTTTGCATGAAAGTGAGGGGCGGAGCTGTGTTGAAGCTTGGCCCCCCCAAATTTTGAAAATTTTGAAATTATATATATAATTATTTTAGTATTTTCAAAGTTTAGCCTATAAAAATAAAAGTTGGCTCTCCCAAATATTTGAATTAGTCTAATGATGCTCTTAAAAAAAATAATTGGTCTAATAGTTATAGAGATATAACTTTATTTTTCACAATTCTATTTTTTATTGTAAAATGTGTTTTTACATCTGTTAAATATTTGATAAAGTTTGACATCAAACATATTTGAATTTATATTTTTTAACCCGTTATGTAGCGATTAACAAGTCATTGGCTTATTAAAAAAATTTTGTCATTAAAACTACACATGAAATGTGTCTTTAGTTGACACATAATAGGTTAGAGCAAGATCGCTTTAAATATGTTTAGAGTCTAACTTATTTAAATGTCTTTAGTTACATGTTTTTGAAATTTTTATTAGTTTAATTGAAAGATTTTTTACTTTAGTATAAAATTTGATAATTTGTATTTAAAGTGAAACTTTTAAAGAATTTCACTATGAAAATGGAAAAAATGAATTTTATTTTATAAAGATCGTCATCAAACATAAATTTGATTGAAAATACTAAGTTCAAATTTTTTTTTTTTGGGTGAGTGTATATATATAACTTATCAAATAAAAAAGTGTGTATATATGTATGTATATATAACAAAAAAATGTGTGTGTGTTTATATATATATATATATATATATATATGTATTTATATGAGAGTTTTCTTGATAAAAATATTAGTACCGCAACTTGACCCTCCCAAACAAAAATTCGTAGCTCCGCCCTGCATGAAACTCTTTTGTTTTGTTATTTTTTCATGCTCTGCTGCTAAAAGCCTTAAACAATAGAAAGCCCAAAATACTCCGAAAACAAAAAACAACCTCCCAAAAAAAAAGAAAAAAGAAAAAAAAGCTCATTGCTTTAAGCCCACGTGGGCGGCCCATGCAACATGGACCATTCTATTTTTATTATATTTCTGTAAAGAATCGTAGACGTTTTGTGGAAGATAGAAGTCTTTGATGATCATATTTATTTTATCCTAACTAATTAATTATAAGAAGATGCAAAAGTCCTTAAAAAAATGCAAATAGGGTTCACTATTCACAAAAACCTTACATTCGGTCAGCCATTTTTTATAATATTTTACCACATGCTGCAATTACATCTAAATATTGATGTTACATCTACAACCACAACTGAATATGAATATTTAGTAATGTACAATAATACATGCACCCACTTTCCTGTTGAAGTCTATACTTGGACGTGATGGGTTTCTCACAAAACTATCTTGTGCTTTGCCCCGTACGTAATGGTTGTTAACTTCTCAGTTGTGGCTTGTGTGGTAGTCCTGATAGTGTGGTGTTTCTGGTAGTTGATTTCCAGTTGGGTTGTATTTTGTGTGCATATGTAATGTAAACTCTTTCTTTTAATAAAACCGCTTGGTGATACAAGTTCACTTGGTGTAACTTGAAAAAATTACACATTTTTAAGACCATAGTCACAGTGGTAGCTCCATGATATTTTTCTAGGGAGTAAGCGAAAAATCCCATTGTCTCAAATTTCAATCATAAAAATTAAAGCTATGAAGAATAAATTTAAAGTCTTTTTTTTTTTTTTTATCATGATATTGAAGAAGAAAAACAAAAAAGAAATTCTTAACAGAAAGAAGAGAGAGACACATAAGGGAAAGAGGTTCTATTTCTAATGCAAAGACATCCACAAATATCATTCAAAAGCGATGCATGGTTAAACTTGTAAGTTGTAACCATATTGATAGCTTTTTATAGTTGATCACTTTGACATCTTATTAAAGCTACAGATGCTTAAACTTGTAACCATATTTAGAGCAGTCTGGTTGATGAGTGGCAGCTCCAGGATTTTTTTTAGGAGGGTCAATAGTGTCTTGAGCTAGGATTTTGTTGTAGGGGAGTAAAAAATAAAATGATAAATTTTTTTTTTTTTTATATACAATTGTAATATTACATACAATAATCTAACATACAGAGGCGGACCTACACTAGGGCAAAGGGGGGCCATGCCCCCCCCCCCCCCCCCAATTAAAAAAAAATGGTATACAAAATATTAAGGTTTGCCCTTAAATATATATATATATATATATATATTTGTCTCTCCTCCTCCAAAATATTTAGATATTGACCTACAAGAAAAGAAATAAATAAATAAAATTCATGCCCCTTTAACTACAAAAACAAAATAAATAAATAAATATGGACTAAACAAAAATCGTGCACAAAATGAGAAACACTTATTTTGTATGTTATACTTTGTTGATGTGTTTTATAATATAAAATGTTTAAGAAATACTTATTTTTTATGTAGTATTTTTTTAAATATGAAATAGATGTTAGTTTTTATTTTCGTAATTTTTTTGTTTTAGTTTTAAGCTTTGCCCTCCTTAGGTATGAATCCTGGTTCCGTCCCTGCTAACATAGTATTCTAAATAGAATACAATACAGCTATATTGTACAATAGTCTAAAAAAATTATTAATAGTTTAAAGATCGGTAAGAAAACAACGATAGAATGCATAAGTAAATAAAAAAAATAACTAATCATAATATTCGTCAAATTAATAATAATTTATTATAATCATATGTAATATCAATTAAATAAAAATATATGATAAAGAAGAATAGTAACACACCTAAGAGTAGGTTTGGGAGTAAACGTTAAACTAAGGAAAAAAAAAGTAACTTATATAAGATTTTGCTTTTAAAGTGTATAGATTTTTAACCATACATGTGGTCATTCTCTTGGAATTGGGCAAGCACTAAAAGACTTTTGAGACTTAAAAAACTGTAGAACACTTATCAAACTACTTGATTAGATAGAAAGAAAATATAGAAGGGAGAAAGAGAGAATGAGAAAAGAATCATAAATGTAAATACAGATCAATTAGTTCTACAAGTGGTGTAATTTTTTGTTGATGAAGAAGAAAGTGCAGGAAAAACAGTTTCATACTACCATCAACGGTAAAGTAAGCCAGAGTTCAAAGAGAGGGTTCATTTATTTTTTTAACAAAGGCGCAATTTTAAGAGTAGTGCTACTCACAAAACATTTACGTAATAAAATCTAGATGGCAAGTTGTTAAAGTTATATAAAAAAGTGATGTTAATTATGAGTTTAGATAAAAAGCCAATGACAACTTGTCACTTAACCTTTATTGTAAAAATATTGTGAAAATAGCACTAATATAATCATATTTCAAGTTTATTTCAATTGGGTTTAAACAAAATTTAGAGTCAAGGTGTTCAAAACCTTAATTGAAAATTTAGCTACTCATGGTACTTGAGATAAAACATAAAAATAAAATACTAAACATTCAATTAGACAAATAAAATAGAGAAAAAAATAATCACAATGCTAGAGAAAAGTCATAAAAAAAACTACGTGTTGCTGCCTGCGCTCCACATGTGGGTCCACGAAAACAAGCCTCCTATCAACTATTTCTACTTCTGTTTTTTTCTGTTCCTTGCTCCTTCACGTGTGGCTTGATTCAATTGACTTAGCCCCACTTTGCATGTAAAGCCCTTGTTACCTGCAACACAAAGATATTATACAGTCAGTCATAAAATAACATAAAAATAAAGCTAAATATGTAGATATGTGAATATTTTATTGTATATATTTCATGCACATCAGAGACCAAATCCAAGCTTGTGGGCTGAATAGCATGCATGGAGTTCTTCTAAGATCAAATTTGAAACAGAGGAGATTAAAAGGCTAAAAGCTTGATTCACATTTAGGCATATGGGTTAATTTGTCAAAAAACAAAGTTGGCAAAAGTCATCGTGGTCGGCAGAAAGTGGAAAGACACGAAGTCTTCGACTATTGCTAGTCTAGCTATCTTTTCTCAAATAATGCAAGGATTATCCAAGAAAGCCTAGTATAAGGTGCAGGGAAGCACCATTGACCCCAAGTCCTTGGCATTTTGTTAAGTTTAGTTGTTTAGGTCTTCCTAAATAATGCAAAATTGGTATATTACTAGTGGCAAATGCAACTTTTTTGCCTGTTGAATGAAGACTATCTTACAAAAAACAAACAAGAGGGTAATCAACTAAGAGAGAGAGGAAAAAGGAGAATGATTAGAGTCCTTGAAATACTGACATATCATCTAATCAAGAACTTATAGATCTTTGACAATGCCAGAGAGAAGCAAATGAGTAATGTTTAACTTTCTAAAAACCTCACTACATATTTAGTCATTTTTATAGTAAAAAATAAATCTAAGATTTATCCCAAGTGATTTCTAAATCTCCTAGTTGGCATTATTTAATAAATTATTAGTTTATATTACACTATCAATGTAAAACAATAATTGTTTAAAAGGAAAAAACCAACATTTTATCTAGAAAGAGATGAAAAAAAATGTTGATTTTTGCAAGAGCTTATTCATTTACAACACAAACTTACTTTAATTCCCAAATTCCGAAAAGATATCTCATGCGCTAAGCGCATACAAGAATTTTGCCGGATCCCATATTTAATACAATTCTTTTATTCAATGAGAGAGTCACTTTTCAAATATAGCTAAGGATATGGCCAAGCACAACAAACTGCCCTGTTAAAAGCATTTTACAAACAACACATGCCATTGACAAACCTATTTGCTTGGATAAAGTAGAAATTTTATTATCAAAACAAACACAATTTACAATGAAATCCAAACACCAAAACAAATTAATCCCTAAAACACAAATTAGTTGCAAATACTAACCTCCAAACTTCCGCAAATACCACTAACCTTATTTATTAGCCAAAATATTACAATTCCAAATTAAAACAATTATTCCAAACTACAGAAGTACATCACATCAGAACCAATGTTCAAAGCTCACATCAAATCCACAACTGAATATAACATTTGCAATCTTCAATTCAAAACTTTGACATCAATCTTTGCTATTAGATGATAGCTGATTCCACAATATTCGCACATGCACATCAGTTACCAAGGCCAACCCTATGGTCACGCTGTTAATGTAAAAATAAATTCAAAAAGAAAGTTAGTGGTTAAATAGTTATTTGGAAAAAAAAAACACACAAGAATAAAATCTTGATGAAAAAGAAAAAATTGCTCTAGAACTTTGACGAAAATTCGTCATGCCTTCATTTTCATCGTTCTTTTTATATACACGGCTATGGATTGTGTAAGCACCTATACTCGTCGTCCATATTCTTTTCCATAAAAGTTTGAGACAAATCAATGATGGTTAGAGAGTGGAAGAAGGAAACTAATCTAGAGTTTTGAGAGAAAAAGACCTCTATGGATAGACTAAGGTCACTAAAGCTAAATACAAACTGATGAGATTGAGCTTTTGGATTTTAAATTTATTTATAGTTTTTGAATCTTGCCTGTTTATAAATTAAATTTATTTGTGTTTTTCCAATTAATTCTTTTTTTTTTTTAACTAGAGTTAAATTTATGTGGTTTTGTTTTGTTTTGTTCCTTTAGGAAGTTGAATCAAAGTTGTTTTAAATGTGTGGCCTTTTATTATTGGTTGGGACTACTCGGGACCTAGGTCCTAATAATTTCTCCTTAGAAGAACCTAACAGCATATACAAATTGAATAGGAATTCCCAGGAAAGAACCTACTTAACGACACAAAAGATCATCCAACTTCTACACACCTTGTCAAACATATATAATGGTTTTGAATCCCAGACTATTCAAAGAACCAGAGAACGAAGGGGTTTAAGGTTTTTGAGGTTTGACAGAGGTCTAACTGAGGTCGAACCTTGATGATGTCATAATTAATTTAAAATTTATTTAAAATATAAATAAATATAATAAATTAGTATAAATGGAAAAAATGACTAAAATAGTTCCAAAAAATAAAAATAAAAACCATCTTTTAAATGTATTTTTTTATAACAACGGAATATTATTAATTGTTAAAAAAATAATAATAATAATAAGAAAAATTATTAATTCACATTATACTATCAAGATAAGATAGAATTATATTATAGACAAAACAAATGTTTACAAAATTATATATTTTTATGCAAATATGTATAATATTTGCACTTTTTTAATCTATAATATATATTTAATTTACAATAACACATGAATATAACATATGAATATGTGGGTTTGTAGTACCAATAAATTACTGCAATTAGATATTTAAATGTCTTATAAAAAATGCAATTTTAAAAGAAAATGGTTTAAAAAAATTTAAAAGCAAATTAATGGTGGAAACATGGCCACCTGTCCAACCTTTTCATGGGGAAGGGGTAGTGTCTGCCATATTGGTAGACAATTTTATTGGTAAAAGGAAAAACATGACTTTTGATTTCTTTTGGTTTTGTCGTTTTGGGTACCAGTGATGGAGGAAGAAAGGAAACCCCAAAGAAGCAAGAAGAATAATTGAAGAAAGAAAACATAGAAGATTGGAAAACACAAAAGAAGCAGGGTAATGATAAGGTTTGTGCTTTTCATTTCTATTTTATTACCCAATATGACATGTGGTAATGTGACGTGTGATTGGGAGAAGAGAGAGACGCAACTATTGTAGGTCAATAAATAATTGGTATCCTTTTTTAATAATGTTTTCATGCAAAAAGAAAAAATCTTATTACAATACAATGGGCGCCATCATTTGTCTTGTTCCGCAATCAATTTCTTCTCATCTAGCCAATCTTCTATTCGGCTTAGCAATGAAAGCACCCTTTTTCCAATCAACTTCAAGCATCTTTCACATTCTTGGATTATTAGATGAATGATTAGGGTCTATACTTTGATAATGACATGAACATGCATAGAACATGAATATGCATTGATGCATATATGCTATGATCTAATGATGAGGAAAATTACATATATGAATATGAACATGCATGATGGCACGATTGGATATGAGGATGCCATGCTTGAGTGATTGGATGTGTTTGTCATGCTGAATATGCATGTGATAATTCTTGATTATTGCCTTGTTGATGCTACTGCCTTGAGACATGCTTGCCGCCCTTGGAATATACTTTCGAATGCCGTAATAAATGAATGTTTAGGGTTTGGGGATGATATGCCATGATAAATTCTCTAGATGGATATTAGAGCGTGTGTGTGTGTGTGTGAGTTTAGAATAATATGTTAGGAGACCCTTTTATAATACTTGGATTTAGAACACAATGAGCGAAGGCCGACCCACAGGTCGGGTGGGGTTAGGTGCCTAACACATTTCCATTCCCATATTTAAACTTCGGACAAGTGCTCTGGTATAGATTAGTCCTTCCACAAGAGCGCTATATAGATGGTTTCTAGATCTAATCTAGGTGATGACTACATTTACACCCTCCGCTCGGTCCACCTTAGGCTGAGGCGTACCTTCCTATGAGGAAACCACTACCTCCCAACACAGTGGGGGCGCTTGCGCCCACACTGTATAATATTTTTTTCAAACGTGTTAGGTTACGAATTAAAGAAGGTCTTACCAAGGGTCATCATAGAGAACCATTTGGCTTTTGCGAAAGACAGTCTTATTTTTTATAACATTCTTGCTATTTTTAAGACTTTGCATTGCATGAGGACTCACAATTCAAGCAAATCTTGTTGTATGACACTTAAGATAGATATGAGTAAGGCCTATGATAGAGTCGAGTGGGCATTTCTTGAGAATCTTATGAGGAGAATGGGTTTCAGTGACCACTGGATTAATCTCATCGTGTTTTGTTTGAAAATAGTTACTTATTTAAACTTGTATGTAAATTTTTTTTTTGAAAGTAACTTGTATGTAATTAGTTATACACATGTATTGAAAATAATTATAACATATTTCTATTTAGGAGGAGAATTAAATATTGTAACGTTGCAAATTGGGTTTTGATTATGAAAAGTTTTAATGTACTAAATTGCCAATGATGGTATTCCTAAATGCACGTTAGAAAAAATGAGACCATTAAAGCCTACTCAAACCAAAAGGCGTAAAAAAAAAAAAAAAACTTACCAATATTTGGCACAAGCCATGAAGTTAATTTAAAACGATACAAGAGTGAGAAACATATAACGTGCATGTTTCAAAATGGGAATGAAAAAATTATTTTGTAACATGAATCCACTCAAATATTACACTAAAGACAAACTAAGTGCATTACAATTGAACAAATGATCAATGATCCCAAGTTGGCAAGAATAAAGAAAAATTATCAAAATGGTTAAATTTCAACATTAGTAGGGTGGCATATGAAGTACTCAAGAAAAAACCAAAACCAACAACATATATAAGAAAGGGAAATGGTAATAGATACCTTTAGGACAATGGTTAACAATCTATTTAAAGAAAATTTTTATAGAAAAAGAAAAAAAAATTAATGTTTTAACAGCTTTTTTATTTCCCATAAAAGTGGTGTCAAAATTTTCTTAAAATGGATTGTTAACCATTGCCCTAAAGGCACCCATTATCATGACCCAATAAAAAATGCAAAACAGAGTGTTCTGTGATTTCTAAAAGCAAAATTTATGACCTGGATGTTATTACTGAGCTGGATTTTTTTTTTTAACTTTATATAAAAGATCTCAATAATGAGAACAAATTGAATACATCATAAGACAGTTGATTGATTATATTTTGGTGTGCCTCAACGTGTTTTTGTGTTGTTTGATCTCGGAAGTAGTTTTTTTGGTGAATGAATCTGAGGGTTAATAGAATTTGTTAAGAGATGGGTTAAGAAACACAAACACGGCTCCAGGAGAAATCATCGTTTCTATGAAGAAAAAAAAAGTAATTACAAAATCATAGAATTAAGCAACCCAGATTCCCAAATTTCTAGTTGTACTGAATGTTATTTAACTTTCCTCTGGAGTTTGGATCAACTTGTAGATTACATGTAAAAATTTTAAAAGACAAAGAATTGTATGTATGTAGATTGTAGAACATAATCATGTCACATGTGTAAGGAAGAAGAGGGTTAGAATTGTTTTTTTAATGTTAAAAAAAGAAACCTTATACGTCCTGCGAGACTTTTCGACTCTCCCAGAGAGCAGCCAACCAAAGCCATGGGAACTGTTGTCATACACTTTGTCCATTTGTGGATTGCGCCACCCTGGATTTCACATAATTTTGGATATAGTGGACCATCTTGTTGTGACAAACTGACAGTGATGAGTGAGTTTTGGTGTTCTTGGAAGTTATTTGAGCCAACATAGTTGGCTTCTTCTTTAATTGCCATAAGGAGAGAGGTAGTGATCCGGTGAGAAGTAAAGAAATTAAGAAAAAATTGGATTTAATTAAAAAATAATAATAATGTGTAAAATTGTGGAGGCTACAACATAGAGAAGTCAATTACGGGTCAAACGTCTTCGATAATAAAGTATTTACAAATGATGATTATGCAACTTTTTTTTCCGGTGCAAAGAGAAATTTTATTTAAAAGAAAATTAATTACAAATCACATGTTCAGCTAGTGGCACTTCTCTATAAGTGTATTAGAGAAGTGCCTTTCACCTTTTTTTTTTTTTTTTTTTTTTTTTTTTTTTTTTTTCTTCCCCATTTTCGGTAACAGTGTTGCCGAAAACCCTTTTTTTTTTTTTTTTTTTTTTCAGCCATTTTCGGTAACAGTGTTGCCGAAAACCTATTCTTTCTTTTTTTCACTCACGGGCACTCGCGCACACTCGCGCACGGGTAGGGGGCTGGGCAGGCAGAATTTTGGTAACACTGTTACCGAAATTCCAAATTTTCTCTCATCCACTTTTTTCCTTTCTCTCTCCTACTTTTCTTAGAACTTCGACAACACTGTTGCCGAAATTCACTCTCTCTCCTCACTTTTCTAAATAACTTTGAACAGTCCCTATAACCATAAAAAACTGTATTTTTTTACAATATTTAGACAAAAGACTCCGAATATTGTCCATAATATATTGCTCATAAACAAAAATATGCTTTATTTGTTTGCTTTTATTACTGTAATATTCAAAAAGAGGACAAGTACATTGAAAATTTTGGGACGTTTATTATTGGTCTATAGGCTATATTAGCTAACCTAATAAAAAAACCTTAAATTTTGTTAATCTAGTTAATTTAAGGAAAATGTTAAAGAATGTTCTAAAGGTATTGGTTTAGAAATTATTTTTAGAAATATTTTGTGAAAAAATAAAAAAGTAATTAATTTCGTTGGTTAAAAAACTCAGTTACATTTTTTTCCATAAAAACTTTCTAAAATTTTTTGTTACATATTTATTCTTAAGACATCAATTAACTTTTTTTTTTATTATTTACAAACAAGTGAATCAACTTTTTTTTATTAGAAAAAAAAAAAAACAAAATAAATCAACCTCAAATACTAGTTTTACCACTCTGCACTCTTTTTATTGTTTTGGCCTCTCCACTACTATAAAAAGCGTAAAATACCCCTACTTAACCTACATCGACTGCTTATTCTTCACGCTGTGATATTTTTCGTGGAAGACTCGCCTTCTCTGCAGGATTTTTTAGCTCATGCCGCTCGTACTTATCTCATCCCAGCGGATACAATCTCATACCGCTGAATCTAAAAAGAAATATTGGATTATTATTTTAATTTTTGAGGAAGGATTATTATTAGCTTATGGGTCACGAAAAGCACTAAGTTGGTGGCACCTACCACCTAGCCAAAATATAAAGTTTTCAAAATCGGGTTAACTTAATTGTTTCTTCTCGCTAGTCGCCACACAATTGCAGTATCATACTTTAATCACAGAAGTTGTTGATTATGCTATATAGATGGTCTCAATCATTGCAAATATAAACCTGTATCTAACTAGTTATACCCATCTATTGCATGGTGACAGACCTTCCACCTCCTAGCTAGACAGCTGATGGAGAAACTCAAGAGAGAAGATCAGGAATTATGGGCGAGTGGATGCATGGTCCATTTGGAATGCTAGGAATCGGTTTTACTTCGAAGATACACAGAGCCAGCCAAGTGATATACTTGGGGGAGCCACAACTTTACTACAAGATTATCATAGGTGGAATGGGCAGTTGGCCCAACATTAAGAGCATCTGAGTGTACTACTTAGAGCATTCACATCAGCTCGTTTAAATTTTCTGTCTATTTTACACAAAAAAAAACTTACTTTTTTAATTTTACACATCCACTCCTACAAAACAACCACACCAGTTTATCTATTTTACACTTTTTATTCAATAAAATATTAATTCTTTTTACATTTTTTATTATTTCCTTCCTTCTCCTCTCTGCGTCTTCTCCGTCGAGCCACAGCCACATCCAACCACCCTTCAACAAAATCCTTCAACAAACCTACCGAGCCACGCCCACCGAGCCATACCCACACCCATCCTTCAACTTTCCACACCCACCGATCAAGATCAAAACAAGCTGATCAAGATCAAAACCCACCGATCAAAATCTCAGCCACCATCAACCCGATCAACACCCACGGATCAATACCCATCAAAACCCACCATCAACCCGATACCCCACGGATCAAAACCCACACATCACGTCCCCGAGAGCTCCGCCACAGCTTCATTTCTGGGTCTTGTGCGAGTGAGATCGTACCATCAAAGTTTCGCCACGGCATCGTTTGCTTGTTGAATTCTCTTCGGCGGTGAGTGAGATCGGTGGCGTGAGAGTGAGATCAGTGAGATCGGTGGCCTGAGATGAGATCGGTGGACTGAGATGAGATTGGTGGACTGAGGGAGAGATGAAACGATAGAGAGGTGAGAGAGTTGAGAGCAGAGAGGAGAGCGGAGAGATGTGAGTTGAGAGAGTTGAGAGTAAAGAGGAGAGCGGAGAGTGAGAGGAGAGCTATGAGCTGAGAGAAAAATAAAGATTAAAAGAGCTACAGTAATCGTGTATATTTACACGGTTACTGTAGCCTTTTATCTTTTTTCACATTTTTGCACTTTTTAACACTCACTGATGTGGGTGTTTTTTTTTTCTCAAAATGTGCAAATTTTGTTCTTTCTTTTATTTTAGAAGACTTTAAATGGGCTGATGAGAATGCTCTTACGTTATTTGTTTAGCAGTTTATTGTTCTTTTCTTGTAAACGTAGTAGGTGGGATGGGTCCCAGCCGTTAAAATATTGTAATGAGGGGCTTTCCCTAAGTATATTCTATTTAGGAAGACTATTAAATATTGTAATGTTGCGAATTGGGTTTTGATTATGCAAAGTTTTAATGTACTAATCTAGTTGTTGAAAATAAATATAGAATGTGGAGTCCAATGTAGCTCGAATAATAACTAGAGCGTAAAATCGGGCAACAATGGACTCCTTCCAGGGTTTTAATGTGCTAAATTGCCAATAATGGTATGCCTAAATGCACATTAGAAAAATGCGATAAAAACTTTGGTTTGAATTTGCCTAACTTGATTGGTACTCAATTGATGCTCGATCAATCGAATCTGTTTTTTGATCGATCAAAACTTATTTTCAACTGATCGAAATTTGGTCAGAAGGTGTTTTAAAAAGGTCTTTCCTCACGTGTTCTTCATACTTTTTAAAACTTTTCAAACACTTTCTCACTATTCCTCTTCGACCGATCCAATCTAAGCTATTTTGGTTGTTTTCTTCCTCAAATTTCTCAAGGTTTTTGTCTTCAAGCATATATAAGTCTCTTTTACCCTTTATTCTTCATTAAAATCTCACTTTTCATGCATTTTTCTCTAAAAATTTCGAACATAGGATTCTTGGGATTTTTTATTTTAGGGTTGTTTTTAATCATTTTTATTTCATTGGTTTTTGTTCTTAGATGTTATAGACTTGATTCCCATGCTTTAATTTGATTATTTTGGTGATTTGAGAACAATTGGAATTTTTGGGTTTGAAACTTGGTGAAATTGAGGATTTTGTTCAATTTAGCTAAAATTGATGAAATTGACTTGTGTTATTGATTAATTATGTCATTATATGATGTTTCCTTACTATTATAATGGTTGATTGATCAATTGGATTTAATTTTTGAAATAGTTTTTTCTCAAAATTTAGGGTTTTTGGAATAAAACTCTTTATTCAAGTTAATTGGTGGTTTCTGAAGTAAATTTGAACAATGTCAATGCATTAGAGCATACATCATATGTGCATTCATCACATGCATCATAGAGATTGTTATTTATTGAGATTTTTGTGCTCTAACCGTCTCTAACGCAGTCTGCCCTTGTATTTTGTTTCTTTGTTTTTGTTTTCCTTTTGTCCCTCCCTTAGCATCATGGTTAGGAAGACTAGAGTAAAGAAAACCACCAGTTCCTTTACCCCTGTTTTTGATCATGATAGGTTTAGAACAGAGAAAAATCAAGAAACATATGAGACGTTAAACATTTTTAGGCCGGTCTAGGTTGAGCGTAAGGTCGTACTAGATGAGTTAGATTCGGAGATACGTAGGAGCTTTGAGCGTAGGGCTAGTTACCACTCTTAGAGGTTGAGCATCCTCCTCCGACTGTTTTGATTAGAGAGTTCTATTCGAACCTCTCTATCCATTCTGATGCTTCCAACACTCAATATGTGAAGAGTTGGATAAGGGGTGAGGAGTATGTCATTACACCCCATGTAGTGGCCTAAGCTCTTGGTGTACCTTTGGTACAGCAGCCCGTGTACCCATACACTGAGACCCCTCATCTTGATAACATCATGTCTTTCATCACCTGTACCACTATTAGTTGGGGTACTGATCCTCGTGTCCCTTCTCATGAGTTTACTGAGTTCAATTATTTGTTTTTTTGGATTTCTTGTCATTCCATTTGTCCTATCTCTCGTATTCACACCATTCCCATTGAGAGATGTGCAAGTTTGTAGGCCCTAGTTATCGATGCTCCTTTGAGTTTTTCTACTCTTTTTATTCCATCTCTTATTGAGGTTTATAGGAGTAGTGCAAAATCTCATGGTCTTTTCTTTTCAGATTTTATTCATATGATTCTTTTAGATTTAGGTTTAGAGGATTTTCCTACATCTGAGCCCGTGCATATTATAGCTCCCATAGGTGCCACCTTTCTTAGGCAAAGAGCAGCTCAGTTGAAAATTGGCTCCAAGCGCCTTAGAGTTAAGTCTTCTAAAGGTGCACCTAGGCCTCCATCTGGTGACCCTACTGCTGAGAAGTTTGAAGATCCTACAGCTGTTGTTGATCCTCTTGCTTCTTCTTCGTGTGACTCATCCTTGCAGAGCATGCTGGATACTGTCAAGACTGTTTAGACGGCGCATGGTCAGCTTCTCTTGGATGTGCTCATGGACCTTTAGGCTTTGTATGCGGATTTGGCTGGTACTCGACAGTCTTATCCATCACCTCCTTTTAATGATGAGTCCTAATTGCCTTTTGGCAATTCGTCACAAAAAGGGAGAGTACAAATGGCATGGAGATAGGGGAAGTTTGGATATAGGGGAGTTTCTTCTTTTAGATTGTATCTAGGAGTTTCATGATGTATATCTTATTTTTGGCTCATGTTGTATTTATCTTGGTGATGATGTTTTTTTAGTTGTATATGTTAGGAGGAGACACTATGTTTTATGCTTTGTTTTTTTTATTGTTTCTTGTTTCACATGTGTTACATTGGTTATTGATTTATATTATGAGGTTATTCATGGTATATATTTTTTATTTTATGTTTTGTGAAATCAAGAATTTATTTTGGTTTACTTGTATTTTTCACATATGCGTTTATGTGTTTGTTAAGTGTTTCAAAAATATACAGGTTAATTAAGTCGTGACTGCTGTCTTCATTGGCAACTGATAGATAGTAGTTAGGTTGAATTGTGTTTAGGGCATTTAATTTTAAATGGGCTGTTTTTGTAACTTTGAGCATTTCATGTTTGTGATGTGTTTTGTCACATATTGTCAAAGGGGGAGATCGTTAGGTTCTAAGACCTTAGGGATTAATGTATTAGAACTTCAATGTGTATTGTGTTGGAAAACCATGATCAAAACATAGAGTCTAGGTTTAGACTTGCTCAAAATATGTTTTGTTGTAAAGTTGGAATCAAGTGATTGCAGAAATTTTTGGTCAAATTTTACAAGGTTCGATCGATTGAAAATTAGATTCAATCAATCAAGAATCGTGTAGATTGTTTTTTTTTTGTAGAATTTCCAACTCAGTCTTAGCCTGTTTGACGTGTAAGATTTTATATTTTATGTCTCATATAAAAAGAAAAACCCTAACTACGTTTTAAAGGCTTTTTGATATGCTGTGTGTTTGAATATCTTGTGAGATTTAGAGGTGATTACCTTCATACACACTTAGGGTTATCAAGATCATGATTGATGTGAAGAGCTAGGTGATCGTTTCAGTTGCTGCACAAAGAGCATTCAAGAAGATCAAGATTCACAAGTAGGAAAACTTGTGGTTGCAGTGGATCAAAGGAAGAAGTAGTTCGTGGACTTGGAGCTGTCACGTGATTGTGATAGTAAGTTTTCTACTCGAGGTAGCTATAGAATGTTAGTGGTGTAAGTCTTATTGTATAAACTTCAATTCTTTTATAGTGGATCTGTTTTACCTTGAATATAGTTAGGTTAAATCCTCCCCAAATTTTTTACTGGTTTGGTTTTCTTGAGTCATCAGATCTTTGTGTTCTTTAAATTTCCGCATTATATTTGTTTTACACATCGTGGTTTAACCTAGTGTTAATTAACAAACTTGTTAATCAACTTGGCTTAATATTAGGTCAATCATACTGTGTTAAGAGGTCTAAAACTTTACAGGATTTATTTCTTGAAATACTTTTCATGTTCTAATTTATTGAGATAGGTAGAAATGGTTCTTTTAAGGCTGAATGTGGTTTTTGGTGATTGTCTGATAACTTTGTTTTGTTTGTCAACAATTTTGAACTAATGATGTATTAATAATCAATTGGACAATCACAGTTAGTTTTCAACTAAAAAATAATTGTATGTTCTTATTATATCGTCCATGCTTGAAAATATTCAAGAAAATTAAAGATCAATAGCTATGTCATCAACGATATATTTAAATTTCAAGTTTTTGTGGTAAAAAATTATGTATAAAAAAAATAAGTTTATTGATCAAAGGGTACGTAACATCCAATTTAAACGAAATTTGACATGTATGTTAAGAATATAAAAAGCATACAATCCAATGGTTAGATTTTCAAAATTTATATCAAATAAAATGATATAAGAGAAGTTTAAAGAGTTGCTCTCTAAACTAGTTTGAAGAAAAACCTTATCCGATGAATCACCACCCTTTCTAAATTTAATTTTGTTAATAATAAATATTTAAAGTTTGTTGCCATATCATAAATGCCTCCTTCCATCCTGCACGTACTCCAAACTTGAGCCGTCTCCTTCTTTTGTTCCCAAACTTAAATAGTTCTTAATTTTATAATAAATTTTTAATTTTTTCTTCCTAAATCAATTAGTCCAAATAGGTTTTAAAAACAAATATTGATGGTTTAGCCCATCTTGGTAGACTGCATTTGACGCAGGACAACCAGAATAAAATTGAAAACAGCGAAAAAAATAAAGGATATGACCTAGGAGTCAGCACTTAAGCCTTGCTTGGAGTCAGCACCAAGCAAGAAATCACTAGGAGTCAGCACCTAGGGTAGACCTGGAGTCAGCACCAGACCAAAAGAAAGACCAAACGGCCATTTTTTTCATTCATCAAAATATCAACTATCTCCTCAAGGAGTACAATAAGTTGCTTATATAGGATTACTAAACCCTAATTTTAATTGGCTAGGAAACCCTAATTGCCTTATTACGAAAATAATCTTGCTTCCAAAATAAAATATTAATAGCCTAATAAACTACCAGGACATAAAACATAAAGATACAATTGACTTGCAAACATAAATAATACTAAATAAAAATCTTCTTGCGTCTCCTGCACCATTCTCCTCTGGTTGGAGAAAACTCGACCTCGATTTTTAAAGCATTGAAAGATTAGGACGCTGACAAGTAACACTTGCTTCAAGTTTGGAATTACCTTAGGGAGCATAGAGAAAAGAAAAATCTTGAATTCCACCACGTCAAACTCTTCTGGAATAACAAAATCAATGTGCGGAATCAGCATACTCTTATCTTGAACCATTGGAAGCACTATATTATCCACTTTCTCCACTTTAGCAAACTGTTTGTCTTCATGCACCATGGAAGGCTGATCAAAATTAGATTCATTAGCTTCCAATATCACATCATGGGTACCCTCTAACATAATACTCTTTGTAGACATCATCCCTTTACCTTGCTGCTCTTCAATAGATTCATTTCTTTGCACGCATTTTAAAACATCACTTGTTGAGGCATGTACGTTTGTGTCAATATTAGGCTTTGGTGTTGCTTGAGGATTCTCCACAACTAAGATATCATCATCAATGTTGTCTTCTATGGGGGCAGCAATAATTTCATTTTGATCAGTTATCCTTGGTTTTTCTATTGAATCAGTTTGAGGCATCATTTGCTACATTCGGGCAATTATGTCTTCGACATTTTTTAAGATCTTTTTAGATGACTCCTTTAATTCCTTGGTAGATCGTTCAAAAGTGCACTGAGGACATGAAATAAAATGAGAATTCATCGTATGTGCTTCAACCTGAAAAGTACCACATTGAGATTGGGGTAGATACTTAGCTCGAAAGTATGGTGACAAATACTCATCACAAAGCTTTTCTTTCATATCTTCCCACACACTAATGGCAAGTTCATAGTTTAGATAGCGGAAATATTCAAGTTTTTCCCAAAACCTTTGTACTCCACCTCTTAACTTCAACTTTGCATACCTAACCTTTTTGTTATCTGCCCAATTTGTTTCTTCAAAGAATTGCTCCATCCCATTCATCCAATAGACAAAATCTCGTGGATTAGTTTTACAACCATCAAAATAAGGTGCTTCGGATAATACCATAGCTCACCTTCCTTGTTAGTGGCCAACAACTGCACTTGATAGTCACGGACTGGCTCTGCAACTGAGTGGGTCTAATTGGACAAAGTGACCTGTAGATGAGCAATTTAAAGGCCCAATGCAATGGGCTGGCACAGCAACAATATTCTTTCTTTTTCTTTTTCTTTCTCTTTTTTTTTTTTTTTTTTTTTACACGGCAATTGGACTTAAAAAAGAAAGACAACACAATACGAACTACAGGCCCAAAAATTTCAGAAACTAGAAACAAGAGGAAATAAAGAGAAGAGAGGCAGCGAAGTCATCGGCTGGAGTCACTGGAGTCATCGGCGTTCACTGTCGGCGGCGGCGGCTTGTTGACGGTAAGTATTGATTTGTGGGTTCCGGCGGCTGGTGTGGGCGTAGTCTTCGGCGTTCACTGTTGGCGGCGGCGGCTTGTTGGAAATCTCAGCAGCGGCGGGATGAGGTTACGGTGTTGGGTTTTGCGGCGGCTGATGACTGGTGGCAGTTGGGCTTCGCGGCGGGGGTGTTGGTTGTGTGGGTTTTGGCGGCTGGTGAAGGCTGGGTCTCTACTTCTTCTCCACTCTTTTTTTTTTTTTTTTGTTCGATCACAGCAACGATACCTCTTTTTTTTTTTTCTTTTTTTTTTTTGGTGTGATATTTTTCTGATGCTTTCCTGCGGTGATACTTCAACGGATCGGGGTTTGCTTTGATACCAAAATTGACGCAAGACAACCAGAACAAAATTGAAAACAGCGAAAAAATAAAAGATATGACCTAGGAGTCAGCACCTAAGCCTTGCTTGGAGTCAGCACCAAGCGAGAAACCACTAGGAGTCAGCACCTAGGGTAGACTTGGAGTCAGCACCAGACCAAAAGAAAGACCAAACGGCCATTTTTTTCATTCATCAAAATATCAACTATCTCCTCAAGGAGTACAATAAGTTGCTTATATAGGATTACTAAACCCTAATTTTAATTGGCTAGGAAACCCTAATTGCCTTATTACGAAAATAATCTTGCTTCCAAAATAAATTATTAATAGCCTAATAAACTACTAGGACATTAAACATAAAAATACAATTGACTTGCAAACATAAATAATACTAAATAAAAATCTTCTTGCGTCTCCTGCACTAGCATTTTCAGGGAAAACTGCTACCACATACTACTATCATCCATATTTTAATACATAATCATCCAAAACACTTCATTATTTCATAAAACGTGCCCATAATAGTAGAATATAATAGTACTACTAAAATCCAATATTGTAAGCCCCCGAAGTAAGGATGGATGAAACTGCATGCGCTGCTGCTCTTGATTTTTTGTCATCAATCAATGTAACAAAACCAAAATAATGGAGTATTAGAAGCAATTGCACATTCTCCAGTGCCTAAAACAAATACCAAGAGTAATAAACTACAAAGGACATGTGATTGCATTTTACTAACCAAAAAGAACCAAATTGTTCGTGTTTGATTATCATGTAGTTCGAGCATTTTATCATGTAACATCCACCAGAGGGAAACCAAAAATCAACAAAAATGGAGGTCCAAACGGAGAATAAGTCAAACAGATATCCAATGGCAAGTTTTCAATACTATTCCTTACTGAAAAAAACAAAAGAACTTCCAAATTTTATTCACAGCTACCTCTCAACTCAATTTCTCTTTTCTGTTTCTAGTTCAAAAGGTAAACACAAGCCTGTGCACACACATATATATGAATTCCAAATCTTGGAGTTTTCCTGCTAATGGTGCTTACTAGTTTGAGATATAATCCAATGCAATATAAAGTCTTTTATGCTATGTTTGGAAGTTTAGAGAGAGAGGAGAGTAGAGGGGAATAATTATCCTCTATCTTGTTTAGATATTTTTAAAATTAAGCAAGGAAGAGATGAACAATTAGTCTTTTTATAGTTTGTAATTTTGTTAATATGGTAAGAGAAAATTTGGTAATTCATTTAGTCAAGCATTTCTATGATCTACTCTCCCTCCAAAGCTCTCCAATTTAGAGAAATTAAAGAAGAGGAGTTAGAAGTAGTTAAAACCTCTCCAAATCCCTCCAAATTCCTCCCCCTCCTCCCTTAAAAAACATTCAAACAAGGTAATTTAACTTACTCTCCATTTCTCTACTCTACTCCCCTTCCATCCAAACAAGCTATTAGTATAATAATCACTCTTAGCTAGGCTTATAGAAATAGTGTTAGACTAAGTTATCAATTAAAAAAAATGGTGTTAAGTTATGATCAATTGCAAGGTGAAAAAAAAAAAAAAAGAGAGAGATAAAACTTCTATCTCTCTCTTTTTTTTTTAGATCCGACCCACGGATACCCGGCCCGACCCTAATGGGCCGGATTTTACCCGGTCCGATAAAGAATAGGGTCGGATATGGGTTTTTTTAAAAAAAACCCGAAGCGGATCCGGGTCAGGTAAAAACCCAGTTATATTAAATGACTAAACCCCCCCTTATATATATATATATATATATATCATATTAGTAATCTTGTGGACTTGACTGAATGGGTTTGAATCTAGAAAAAAAATTGTAATGGGCTTCAAATTTTTTTTTTTTTTTTTTGGTTGGGCTAGATTTGGGCCCAAGAGATAAACAGGACCCGCGGGGCCCAGCGGGGCGGGTTAGGGCCCCGGAAAAAAAAAAAAAAACTCAATTAATAATCGGTCCGGGTCTCGGGTTTTACCCCACAGGTCGGGTCCGAATATGTAAAAACCCGATCTGAATCTGACCCGTTGCCATTCCTAGATAAAAACACAAGCTGATTGCGGGAAGCTCTATGGGGTTCTATTGCCAGCGTTTTTATAGTGGACCCCAAAAATCATTCAGACAGAATGGTTTAACAGAGATGCACAAAAAACACAACTAAAACTTAAAAGGATATCGACATTGTCCGTATCAACTAACAAGTACTACTAACTATTAGCTCAAAATTAGATTGTTTTCCTTATCTCTTTCCTTTCTCAGAACCAGCAAATACCCTTTGCTAAAATAGCAAAACAGAGCGTGTGCTAAGTACAAACATACATACCCACTATAACCAACAAGAAGACCACCCAAATACAAACGCAGACTGAATCAGATTCTATAATTTATCAAAAAATTTATCAACTACGCAACCCGATCCCATTTTGATCTATGTTAATCCAACCCAAAACAAACATTTAAATAAAAGATTAAAGAAAAGGAAAAAGAAATTACCTTTCACTTCACTACTATTACACCCCCACCCTCACCGCAAGAGGACTCCTGATCGGATCCGGCAGCCTTGCAGGACGAGTAGGTACATTCCTCACAGTCACACCGCCCAATTCGTGAGGCTCCGGTACCCCTCCTTTTGTGTTCTGCGGCTCAGTTGTCCTCTCAGGATTCTCCTCCTCACTGCGAGGCCGGGTGTAGCGAGCAATGGCAAAGACCGCTGCGAGGCCGATTGTTAGAGATAAGATACCCAACGGCACGTACAGCGCTGGTGATGATTTACTTGGTGGTGGTGTGGTGTCTGGTGGTGACAGAGGTTGGGGGGGTGGTGGTGGTGGTGTGAAAGGGGGCATAGGGCGGAAAGGTGGGAGTGGAGGAAACACTAGCGGTGGCGGCGGTGGTGGTAGAGGTGGAGGTGGAGATGGACAGAGGGTTGGATCTGGCCAGAAAAGTGGCGCCGGTAGTGGTGGTACCGGTGGTCGTGGTGGTGGTGGTGGTGGGATGTAAATGTTGAGGATGGTAAGGAACATGAACAAGGCAGTTAACATGGTGAAATATTTGGATTTTGGAGCTGTGGGTGTTACTTGCCATAACCATATGGCTTGCTTTTATAGTTGCTAATTGGATCCCCGTGGTTTGGCAGGGGTTCTCAGCTACAATAAGCGTATGCGTAACACAATTTTCCATTTCCAACTTCGCCGACCTTACTCTCTCTCTCCCCACAGATCTCTGCCTGTTTCTTTCTTTCTGTTTCTAGAAACTATGTGGACTTGTCTTTAGAGTATTTAGTAGTATTGGTGCTATTTTTAGCACCACCGGTACAAAAAAGCACGTTGCAAGGATGCTATTGCTATAAATTTTTAGCTTCTTGGAAGACTACGTGGAAGTCTACTTAAAAATTTGTGATGGTTTTCGCGGAAGACTACTTAAAAAACCTAAAATACCCCTAGAGAGCGTCTTCTTCACGCTGTCCTTTTTCGTGGAAGACTTTTTCTCTGCAACATTTTTTTTTTTTTAATCCATAAGAATACGTTTTTTTGATAAGTTTTTTTATTATTATTATTATTTTTTTTTTTTTTTTGATAAGATCCATAAGAATACGTTAAAACTAAAGGAAAGTCATTGTCAATCAGACTTATTTTGGCCTAACATATTGTTATTAATTATAACCTTTTTTTTGGTGAACGAGATAAAAAGGTCATAATTATAACCTTCTCCCACGCTCTTTGGATTAGTTTTTTGGACGGTGGGTAACTTAGATTAAAGCTGTTTGGATTATCAATTTTTATAACTCATAACTCTGTTTTCATAATTCAAAAATGATGGGATCTACAACAAGAAGTCCGTTTAGGAGCACCATAACTCTGTTTCCATTATTCAATTCTCTGACTTTTGAGTTATGAGTTATGAAAACTGAAAATACATTTTTGAGTTATAAGCCTTTGCATTGCCGCTTGCGGTGGAGGCTTCCTTCACCTACATGACCCTCTCTCTCTCTCTCTCTCTCTCTCTCGGCAAGGCTTCCATGGTCGAGCTCCTCCAAATCCCAAATGTTGCCATTTACCCCACCACTAGAGGTGGTAGGCTCCTCTCATCTCACCCTTTTTCGATCTCACCCCACCAAAGGTTCTCAAGTTTTAATCTAAAGTTTTTTGGTTTGTGGGCTTTCAATATGGGTTTGTAAGTTTTTTTTGTTGGTCTTTTGGGTGGTTTGGTCAGATTTGTGTCAATTTGGTGGTTTAATGTCATATTTATGAGTTACTGGTGGTTAAATGCTCAGATTTTTGGGTGGTTGCTAATAGGTTATGATTGGTCATGGTGGTGGCTCTCTTTTTTCCCTCTTTCTAATCTCGTTTATGGGTGGTTGGTGGTGGTTTGTGGTTGCATTTGGGGGTGGCTAGTGGTGACTTGTATTTACAAGTGCTTAGGACCTTAGGTATACGGAACACTTGAAAATATTTTATTTCAAAACAAACAAAGCAACAGTCTGTTGTCCAAATGAATGCTTAAGGGTGTTTTTAGGCAAGCATATATAAGGGTGTTCACCCATCAATCTGTACCACCTCACCTTGCTGAGTTCGAGTTGATCACGCCACTAGAGAAGTCAACCAACAACGACCAAAGTGGTGGTCAATGGTGTCTTTGGATTTCGCTTGTTGACTAATATGATGGGCGATGGAGATTTCATATTTCGACCAAGACTGCATCGACATCTAAGGTTTCAACATCTAAGGTCTGTATCACCTTCTTCACTTAGGTTTTTATACACACACACTTTCTTCTTCTTCTACAAATTTGCTCCTATCTAAGGGTTTTGAAGCTTTGACTTTTGTGGAGACAATGGTTGACATTTTCAAGCCACCAATGCTATTGGTGTAGCTGGTTGTAGGGCAAAAATGTCCACAATTTTACAAAATTATTATATAACGATCTATTTGTTTTGACCTTAAAATTTTTAAGAAAATAAATTATTTTCCAAAAAAATTTTCTATAAAATTACCTCATTTTCCTATATTTATAAGGGTCCTTTTGGATATAGCTTATTTAACTGAAATTGAAAACTTATTTTGAAAGTATAGAAAAAAAAAGTTAAAAGTTAACTGAATAGTACAATGAGACCCATGAATAATACTAGAAAGTATAGTGGAACCCATGAATAGTATAAAAAAGCTAAAAACTCAAATAAGTTAAAGAAGATAAGCACATCCCAAACGCAATCTTAGTGACCTTAAAATAAATTAGAAAACTATCTCTTAACTTCTCTTATATAGTTTCGCTTGAGATATAATTATTTTATAGAAACTTTTAGTAGAAAACAACTTATTTCATACTAAGCTGAATAAAAGAAGTTAAGAATAGTTTTTCTTTGATCAATTTTTTTAATGATATTACGGAACGCAGAAAAATGCAAAAAATTATCTTTACATAAGGTTTCTATTAAAACAAACGTAGCAAATGAAAAATTTCCCCTCACATCACAAAACTGATTTCACCTCCCACCAGGTAAATGTTAGGATATGTGCCCTTAAATTCTATTGTATGATGCTATGTATGACATTATGTATGACTTAATGTTGTGTTTGATAAAGTTGTTTATTTTTTATTTAAAATGATGGTAACATGAATATTTGGACATTATCATATAGTCCATGAGATGCATAGTATGTGATTTATGTGAAAAGTCACAGAAGATATAAATCACAAGTTCTTTGTAAACTCAAAATTTATAGTTCGTAGTCAGTGATGAAATTGGGCATTTCATCTGCGAAGACTATAACGTATCAACTAAGATGATTTGTCTTGATCATGGAAGTGGTGACTTCTAGTTGATATGTTGATATGTTTTAAGAGTTAAGACATATTGAACTGGACCGCTGTGAGATTTATTATTCTCCTAACGACTGTCAAATGAATAATAAATTTCACGACTTTTATTTGCATGAACTCTTAATCCTGAGAGAATAATGGACTTGATCATGACGTGTAGGTTGCTTTGATATATCAGGAGTGAGATCTAAAATAACGGTCAAAACCTCAGTATGTTGGGCAGCCACATTTAGTGTTGATGGAACATATATTCTCAAGATGGAATTCATAATCTCTTGATAGAGATATAAAATATTCCCTTGAGATAAGTTTAATGAGTTTGGTTATTCAGAGAGTTGGGCCCAACCACTTTGGTAAGAAATTACTAAAGTATATATATTTATGAAATTGGATTTCATAAATATATGATGAATAGCTTTAAAGGATTAAACCGGGTACTCAAAGTTTAAGATGTAGTAATTTTCAAAGTGACAGTCTATATTCATGACTTTGTATTGCTACGAATATTTTATGAAGGGGTTGCGTGTATAATAAAGTCTTGGGATATAATTTATTAATAAGGCCTAGAGTGCAATTATATTTATATAGTGGTATTAAATATAATTAATGATAACTTTGGACTTGTCAAGAGTTGACGGAAAAGCCTAAGGCCCATTGGAGCTAGTGTCTTATTGGTCCCTTTTGGTCCCATTCCAAGCCACACACTAAAGCCCAATTGGAAAGGCCCAATAGGCCGGCCCAATTAGATAATCAGTTAATTATAAAGGGAGATACATACAGAATTTTTTTTATGAGAAAAAAAAAAAAAAAAAAAAGAGAGTATGAGACACTTTTCATTCTCCCTTTGGAAACTGATTGAGAGACCACACATCTTGGGCGTAAAGTGGAATTGGAGTGAAGATTAAAAGTTTTCCCAAGTGCTTTTAATCTTTGTTTTGAATTTCTCCATACCAAGGTACGCTATCTTGTTCTTAAATTCTGAAATTTACATAGTGCATGTTATCAATCATGAATGAAATAGATCCTTGTTTGTTGCTTTCGCTGTGTGTTTTGTATGAGATACAAAACCAGATTTTTATCCAACAATTGGTATCAGAGCCAGGTTTTCATCTCATGATCGTATAGCATGTGATTGAATTTTAGAATTTAAGAAAAACTGTTATCTTTGTGTTTCAATTTTTTTTGCATCATAAAGATGATTTGGTTATATTCATATGCCATAAAGAATGTTGCCGTACAAATTGCATTGTCTATATAACTGTTTCATTCGAAATGGGGTAGTTATAGAAATGGGAAGTTATTTCTCATTCAATGCATCGTTTGTCTTGTAGTGCATTAATTATGGATTTGCATGGCTTGAACGTAAATCATACGGATTGGGTTTTGGGTTTTATAATGCACGGCTGGAATTCATTGCAATGGAATTCATTCCTTTTGTTTTATATGGTTTGCATGCATTTATATATAAGGAATAAGGACTTACAATCCGTACAATACATATATATAATATAATATATTCTTATGACGTAATATATATATATATATATATATTATATTATATATATAATATAATAAGGGTTTTTTATTACGTTATATATATATTTATATATATTAATGCTAGTTTAATGAAATTTACTCCTAATGAGATTAGGATTATGTTTTCAAAGTGTCTAGCATTATTATGGTTCTTGACTTTAAAAACCTTTATTTTTAAAATATCTAGTGGGAGAGAGATGCAAGGGTTGGATCTCACGGCCTCTATTGTTGGTTCATAGTAGTATGAAATATATACTTTTTCTTTGCCTTGAGCTTAGCATTCCATGCGGAGAGTATTTATTTCATGGTCCTATAAGATTGAATTTCTTAGTTTATAGTGGTTTGATAAACACCTTGTCTTAGCCTCGAGCTTTGCATTCCATGCGGAGAGTGTTTTTATCATGGTACCACAAAATAAGCTTGTTAAAGGGATGAAATGTGACTACACATGATTCTAGACAATGGTATACATTAGACTAAGTATTTTAGTATCCTCTATGCTGAATTCTTGCTATTATTACTTAAAGGCTAAATGTAAAACGGCATATTATTAGTGTTTGATAAGAGTTATCATGATAGCACTAATAATGAGAGTAGTTCTTAATCAATCATAGTATTTAATATTCACTTTATGCTGAGGGATATTGAATATGGGATTGGGTTGTCGTTGCATATATTATTTTATGGTTTTATTAAGGTTCCATATTATATGCTTATATGCTAAATTTGATAATGTCCAGTTTACTTATTATATTCATGTTTATTATTTTTAGATTTAAATCATGGCATCATTTAGCCCACTTGTTGCTATTCTCAACCAAAACAAACTGACTGGATCCAACTATGTTGATTGGAAAAGAAATTTGGACATTGTTCTTATTGCTGAAGAGCACAAATATGTGCTTACTCAACCATGTCCGTGCTTTCCTTCATCAGATGCTCCTTTTGAGGAAAAACAACGATATGATCGTTGGCAGAAATCTAATGAGATGGCTAAGTGCTACATCCTAGCATCTATCTCGAATGTTCTACGGCATCAAATGCAGGATGTAGAACATGCTTCGGACATCATGCAAAGTCTGAAGGAGATGTTTGGTGTGCAAGGCCGGTCTGCAAGGCAAGAAACCATGAGGCAAATTTATAATACCAAAATGGCTGCAGGAAGTTCAGTGAGGGAGCATTGTCTTAGGATGATTGCTAATCTGAACACATTAGAAGTTTTAGGTGCTGACATTGATGGAGAATCCCAAGTGGATATGATACTCCAGTCACTACCAGAATCATTCAAGGAATTCAGACTCAATTATAATATGAACAAAAAGATTTACTCTTTGTCTGAATTAATGAATGAGTTAGTGGCGGTGGAAGACATCCTTGGTACTTCTAGTGTTGAAGCCAATGTGGATGAAGTTTCTACTTCTCAACCTAAGTCGAAAGGCAAGGGTAAGAAGAAGAAGAAGGACTTCACTAAGAAAAATGGTAAACAAATTTTCTTAGGGGTTGCCGACAAAGGAAAGAAAATCAAAGGAAATTGTTTCCATTGTGGTGAGAAAGGACATTGGAAGAGGAATTGTCCAAAGTTCAAAACTGCCAAGAATAAGGGTAATAAAAGTTCCTTTCTTCTTGAAATATGTTTGGTACAAAATCCAACAAATTCCTGGTGTGTGGATTCAGGTTGTACTAATCATATCTGTAATTCTTTGCAGGGGTTCCAGGAGACCAAAAAGTTGAATGAGGGAGAACTGCTTCTTACTTTGGCTGATGAAAGCAAGATTCCGGTTATAGCTGTTGGAGTGTATAATTTGTGTTTTAAGTCTAGAGTGTTAATATTGGAAGACTGTTTGTATGTACCTAATGTTCGTAGGAATTTAATTTCTGCAACTTATTTAGGTAAGCATGGATATTGTGTTATCCTGAAAGACAATGTTGTAATAAAGAAGGATAAAATGTTTATCTGTTCTAGCAATATTGTTGATGGTCTTTATATTTTAACTCCTGACATGCATGAATTATACAATTCTGAATTAGATAATAATTCACATGTGAAATCATTAAAGAGAAAGTTTCCTTCAACTAGTGAAGCATATCTTTGGCACTTGCGTTTGGGTCATATTAATTCAAATAGGATTCAAAGACTAATCAAGGATGGACTTTTACAGCCCATGGACTTTGATGGTTTTCCAGTTTGCGAATCTTGTTTGGAAGGTAAAATGACCAAACGACCTTTTAATGCAAAAGGTAGAAGAGCCCAAGATTTGTTAGAACCAGTGCATTCAGATGTATGTGGTCCTATGTCAATCCAAGCAAGAGGTGGCTATGAGTATTTCATTACTTTCACTGATGATTACTCTAGATTTGGTTATGTGTACCTAATAAAACGGAAGTCCGAAACCTTTGAAAAGTTCAAAGATTTTAGGGCTGAAGTTGAGAATCAATTCGGTAAACGCATAAAGATCATTCGATCTGATCGAGGTGGCGAATACCTTCTTGGTGACTTCAAGGATTACTTGACTGAAAATGGGATTATATCCCAGTTGACTGCACCTGGAATTCCAAAACAAAATGGTGTAACAGAAAGAAGGAATAGGATTCTTTTGGATATGGTTAGATCCATGTTGAGTTATTCGACTCTACCAATTTCCTTTTGGCGATATGCCTTAAATACTGCAATGTATCTTCTGAATTTAGTACCTTCGAAGTCTGTTCCTAAAACACTTGTAGAGTTGTGGAATGGGCGTAAGCCTAGTATGAGACATTTTCACATTTGGGGTTGTCTAGCACATGTGTTGAAAGGAAAGTCTGACAAGTTACAGTCTAAAATAAAAGTGGTTTTCTTTGTAGGGTATCCAAAAGGAACTGTTGGAGGTTTATTCTATAGTCATAAGGATAATAAAGTGTTTGTTAGCACAAATGCCAAATTCTTAGAAAATGACTATATGAATAATTTTACTCCTAGAAGTAGAGTTGTCTTGGCTGAAATGAATGAACCTGTAGTTGACCAACCAATGGATGAAACTAAGGATGATGTGGTTGTATTAGATACACCACAAGATATTACTCATGAAATGTCTAGTACATAGGTGCCTCGTCGTAGTAGGAGAATTGTTCGGCCTCCTATAAGATTTTTTGATAAGAAATACGGTAACTTTATTGAATCGAAGAGAAATACATAGCTTCATTAGTTACAGAAAACTTAATAATGGGATGATTTTCTTCTAACCAGTGACACAAGAATTAATTCCTTTTACATTATTTGCCAGAAGATGTGCTGGTCTCTGACTCTCTGGTCTTTTTTTTGACGGGTGAAGATAGCCTCTCTGGTCTATTAGAAAAGAAAAGTACAAAACCCATGCATCCTGTAGCGGGTGTCAGCGATGATGTTAGCAATTGATGCTGGAGTCGTGGGGGAGCCAATGAGGAGCCCAGTCCTTTTTTTTTTTTTTTGATGAGAGCCCAGTCCATTCTTTATATTACACTACGCTGATTGCTGACTTTGGTTAAATACTGTCTAAATTTCGATGCGGTTCACATTGCCACGTGGCAGTCCATGACTGTGCCAGTTGGGAGTCCATAATTGAGACAAGTGTCTAACCTTTCAATAGAACCATAGAGATTTTAATCTACACTACATTACTAGATAGAAGACACTTGTCTAAATCCCATTAATCGAAACAATGCAACAAAATTAAATCAGGCCTCTTCCCCATCTCCAACTCACAACTCATAACATCAAGAGACAAAAAAATAAAATAAAATTACTAGCTGGCCACAGGGCAAAAATGTCCAAAACTTTCCCACACACCTCTCTTTTCCAAAAATGAGAAGAGAAATTCCCTTCTCATCACAAAAATTATTAAACCAAACATAGCCTTAACTCGCCCCACAAAAATTCCTCTCACACGTCCCAACCAAACATAGCATTAGCAAACCCAGCAAGCAAAACACCAGATGCACCTAGAAAAATTCATCCAAAAAAGCCCAAAAGAAAGAAAACCCACAAATAATCTCAGAAAGAGAATGGAAGCTAAAAAAAAAAAGAGCAGCAAAAACAGCAAGGATCTCATTATTCAACATTCAAAGACCAAACCAGACACTACAGAGAGATTCCTCACCTCCTTTGTTTCATTTCCTCACCGGTTATTTCTTCTGATCTGACTTAGATTCTCAGAATTTAATTTTTGTATTCATTTTCAGCCAAACAGGAATACGAAAGCAAAGCAGAGAGAAGGACGAGGAAAAAAACAGCAGAGAGAAAGAAAAGTGACGAAATCTGTTTATACATCACCCATACACATTCACAGCACACACGGAGACACGACACCAACACACAGTTACGCAAAGCTTTCAAAATTTCACCCACACACAGACCCACTTCACAATTTTCACTCACAAAGAAAATTTGACCCATTTCACAATTTGTGTAAATTCACACTCAAATACCCATGAACACAAAATTACATAACACACACGCCGATCTATAACCCACACGCCCCTAGAGCCTATTTTAGGGCCAAATCGAAGAGAGAGGAGAGGTTTGGATTTGGAACCACAGCCGGTGTTTCCGGTGGCAAATGGTGCTGGTAGAGGCGCTTGGAGAGAGAGAGAGAGAGAGAGAGAGAGTTTTGGCTAGGGCAAATAGATGTTGGGTCGGGTTAGCCCGACCTATTTAGGAAAACCAAAACCGGTCCTCCAAGCCCAAATAAACCCAACCCATTCAAGCCCATTTAATAATTAGCCAATACGTGCCATTTTAATATCATTGCTGACCCCAAAACTCACCGTTTTTGGCCTTTAAGTACAAGTCATTCAACCACCTAGAGAGATAAGAACGAGACAGAGATAACTCTCTTTGTTGTTAATGCAATAAACATAGACTTTTGTTGACGACTTTTCAAAGCCGATCGCTAATTTTCATTCTGAGGTTTTGCTGTTGTTGTTGTTGTTTTTTTAGATCTTTGTTTAATGTTTATGCAGTAAACAGATGAAGGAGAGGGTCCATGTCTTTGTTGTTTGTAGTTGCTGTTGTAACAATACAAAAACTCTCTCTCTCTCTCTCAACCTCAACCTTATGTTCTTTGCTTTTATGTTTGACTGGTGGGCTGTGCTTCCTCCTTCTCACAAAGGGGTGAGTCCACCTACCCCAGGCCCTCCCGAGGGAGTATAATCCGAGACTATATAATAATTTTCACTCACTGATTACTTGTCCGTGTTTCTTGAGCAGGTGGTATCTCTTAGAGCATAATTGTAAAAGAGTTAATGAATTGTCCAGTACCCATCTTTTGAGGCTTTTGGGACAGGTCAGGTTTTATTAAGAGAAAATGAATATAAATGGTTAAATTTCCCACTTGTTTTTTTATCTTTTGATTTTCTGGACAAGTTATTTATGACGATATCAAAGTGGTGTTTTGTTATTTGAATCTTGTGTCAACTTTATTTCTCCCACTGATTTTAATAAGGGGAATTGTTTTGTAAAAGTAAAGATTAAATAGTTAAAATTTCGTGCTTCATATCGTTAAGCTTTTGTGAATGGTAAGTCTTTAGTATTGATGTAAAAAGATTCTACTTGTTTAATTTGAAAAATGTAATCATTTAGGAAACCATGAATTAGAAAGTTCAATGTTAATGGAAATATGTGTGGGTAATTCTGTTTTAGTAACATTGTTTAAGGGTTGTAGAAATGTGCGTGGGTACAAAAATATTATGAAAATATTTGTTATGTTGTTTAAAAATGAATACTGTTGTTTAAACAATATAAGTAAATAGGATATTCTTAATTTGTCTACTTGTGGGTTTGAGTGACGTTTTCAAATGCCTAATCAATTTCAAAAAATTTTACTTGTTGAAATTGAATAATATCACAAATTATGGACCAAAACTTTCTAATGGAATTTTGATATTCTTAATTTGTTTACTTGGTGGATTTATTTTGCTGGTTTGAGTGTCATTTTAAGTACAAATTAAGGATTTAACTTGTCTTTTGTTGGGTCGATCGATCTTGTAAGGCTAATGCTTATGGAAACTTACATGTAACAGAAGATCCCCATTCTTTCTATTCTATTTATGTTAATTGACATATTGATATGCCATTATATGTAACATCATTTTTTTTTTTTTTAATTTTTTATGCAAGATTTTTTTATAATCAAAGGTATTGATGAGATTTGAACTCCAGATCTCACAACCCACAAGTAATACTTGTCGTGATCTTACTAAAGATGTGTGATAGTATTGTGCATTATTTCTAAACAGGGAGGTTATCCTTTCAGGTTATCCTTTCATACACTGTCGAGATTTTTACTACAATATGATCATGTTTTAATTAGATTCTTTACCTAAATTCAATGCAACAGGAAGACTTTAATGTTCTTATTCATTTTGCATTGATTAGGCATGTGAGTGTACTTTTTCTATTCTATAATTTAATTTTTTTTCCCCCCCTTTTTTCTTATTTTTTTTTTTTTCAGGTTCTTTTGTCCTGTTTATGGTTCTATTTTCCTTGGTGATAGGTTTGTAATGCTATCATACAAACTAGCAAATTATACAAAATCCCTTGAAAAAAAAAAACAAAGCAACTACTATTCGTTTGAATTGAATTTTATATTTTCAAAAATACCGGCCAACCATATGCTAAATATGTGCGGGTGAAAGAATGTTGTGGAAATATACGTTGTGTTGTTTAAACAACGAAAACTGTTGTTTAAACAACACAACTAAACAGGGTATTGTTAATTTGTCTATGTTGGGGGTTTGAGTGACGTTTTCAAATGCCTAATCAATTTCAAAAAATTCTAATGGGATTTAGATATTCTTAATTTGTTTACTTGGTGGATTTATTTTGCTGGTTTGAGTGTCATTTAAAGTACAAATTAAGGATTTAACTTGCACTTTTGCTGGATCAATCGATCTTTTAAGGCTAATGCTTATGGAAACTTACATGTAACAGATGATCCCTATTATTTCTATTTTATTTATGTTAATTGGCATATTGATATGCCATTAATTGTAACATCTTTTTTTTTTAATTTTAATATAAGATAAAAATTCTACTCTAGTTTAATTTAATTGTATAATTGTATAGGCGTGTGAATCTTTTTTATGGAGATTGAAGTCTAGTTTTTGTTCATCACATCCCACAAACACTTATATTTGTAGAACGATACTATCGCACCAAAGATGTGTGGTGGTATTGTAGCATCATTTCTAAACAGCGAGAAGAGGGATCTCTTATGAGGATATTATGTCTTACGAGGCTATCCTTTCATACACTGTTGAGATTTTTGCCATCATATGATCGTGTTTTAATCAGATTCTTTACCTAAATTCAATGCAATATGAAGACTTTTTTGTTTTTTTGGAGGAACTGCAATAGGAAGACTTTAATGTTCCTATTCATTTTGCATTGATTAGGCATGTGAGTGTACTTTTTCTATTATATAATTTTATTTTTTCTCTCCCCCTTTTTTTTTTTTTTTTTTTTTTTTTTTGAGGTTCTCCTGTCCTGTTTATGGTGCTATTTTTCTTGGTGATAGGTTTGTAATGCTATCATACAAACTAGCAAATTATACAAAATCCCTAAAAAAAAAAAAAAAACAAAGCAACTATTATTTGTTTGAATTGAATTTTATATTTTCAAAAATACCGGCCAACCATTTGCTAAATTGTGTTTTTGACTTTGTATCAAGTTCTGAATGGATGTGATGCTTTGAGATATACTTAATTTTTTTATTTTGCTGCCTAGAGGAAGAATGAGGAATATATATTATGGGTTTAAGACCCATTGATTTGAGTTATAACTTTGCTATTAACTGAAATTTTACAACAAACTTCATATTATGTACTACTGTTTTCAATGATCAATTCTCAAAAGGTTTCTCATCCAAATCTATATTTTCATTAATTATGACATAGAGTGGTAACTACAATGATTTTCACCTCAAACAAGAAGCTTAGACTTCATCCAAACCTAAATTGATGAGATAGCTACAATTGGGATGTTGCTATTTGTGTTCATTCGCATTAGATTAATAGGTTGTGTCAAAGTTGTTTACAGGCCTTAATTATGATTAGGGATCCCGGTCCTCCCCACCATAAACAGTCAACACTAGTTCGTATTACACTTGGACGTGAAGACACCACTCCACGTATGGGTAGGTACTAGTAGCTTCCCCTACACCTGTCCTCCGCTTTATCCTCATAGTCATGGCCACCGATCAAATTCCACTACAGCCCACAGTTTTGGACCTTTTTGGTTTTGGACTCAAAACTAGTCCACTAAATATTCATGAAATGATTCTTTAATTTTATAAAATAAAGGACAAATTTGTAAAATCACAGCCACAGGTTGCACTGTTTGGCCTCTATAAAAGTCATGAGAAACTCGGTATTATCCTCCGCCGCACGAGTTCGAGAGACCTAACACAGTTGATGTTTGCTTCATCTCCTTCGATCTGGAGTAATATGACTGTGAGACAGGTTGTTAGGGTTAAGATACCCAACTTGACACACTTTTATGTTTCACGACCGGACTGTGAAGTGTGTCACTTTGGATATCTTGACCCTGACACCCAGGGTCACAATTATCCCCAGTTTACACGGGCTCTCATCCACCATCTTCCAGCCCAAGCCTGTTTGCCTCCCAAGAAAATAGATAAAGAAAAACTTAGTTTTTTTTTTTTTTGGGTTTCTCGGTACTTAGAATTTCGTTTATGTTTGGTGCACTTTTTAATGTTTTAATGCATATTAGGTTTATACGGGAGGGGATGATTTGCTGCTTTCTAACTGGAATCGGTAGATTTACTTTAGAAGAGGTTTTTAATTATTTTTAATATTTTGGTTCCTAAGCTGATGAAAAATATGAGATCTGGTTCTGACTTTATTAGTTGAGGTAATTGGAATTAGTAGATTTACTAGATTTTAATTATTTTTAATATTTTGTTCCTAAGTTGAGGTTTTTAATTATTTTTAATATTTTGTTCCTAATATTTTGTATTGTTTTTTTATTTTTTTATTTTCTATAGTTGAGTAATAGAATCATACGTTGGATATTAATAAAAAATAATAAGAAGAATAGAGTGGTTAATAGAGTCATACTTAGTATTCTCAAAAAAAAAAAAAAAAAAAAAAACTTAAAAGATGGTTAGTTGAGTAGTGAAGTCTATATTAGATAATAGAACAATTGATTAATATTAATTAAAAATGATCTATTAATATAATATAATTAAACCCATTGATTTAAGCTTTTGGATTGGGTGATGTTTCTATACTTAACTCTAAGTGCTACTAACTTGTTTTGATGGTTCGAAAGAGTGAAAACCTGGAAATTAGATTGAGATGGGATTTTCTTTCTGCCTTCTATCTGTTCATAGAAATGCTTCATGGTTCATCTGATAATAACCATCTAAGTATGCTTGAGTTGAAAATTTTGTTCATAGCTTTAGAGTTCATATGTAATGTTGTGTATATATAAACAAACAAACAAACCAAACATAGTATCCCACATTTTCTCGACATTTAGTTATCCAAAAGAGGTTGAAAACATTGTCCGCAAGGATGTGGTGGATAACGTCAGATTGTATAAACAATTGATGCAAAATCATTTGTTGAAATGCTAGCTGCGTTACTAGGCAAGCAATGAAAATCCTGTGGAATTGAACCTTAGGATTGCACTTATTAGAGTCGATTCAAATGTTTTTAAACACATTTCAAAAGCTTCATTCTCTTGTGCAGTCCAAACGTTTAATAATGTACGTATGCAGTTTCTGAGCCAGCGGCTGTTGTTTTTAGGGTGTAAAGAGATTGTATGTTACAATGAAACGAATTTTCCCATTAGAATATGATGCAAGTCTTCCATCTGATGGTTGTTAGTACCAGATTTGAAATATATCCTCGGCTTATAATAACTTATTTGTAATGCTTGGCTGGTCCATATTCCCCTAGAGCCTCATTTGTTTAAGAATATATCCAGTTCTGGAGTTGAAGTACATCTCCTTCACTAGTGTCAGATTTATTACTTGCTGAAAGTTGTAATGGCATTGCTGCGTGGAATATTAATTCTGTGGCCTATAAGGGAGTCTGTGTTGCTTCTACACATCATTTCTAAGCGTTTCCTATATAAAAAGTATGACCAGCTCTTTGTTACATGGCTAATGCAGAAAATACAAGAAAATTGTAATGGTAAGATAGTTTAATATGATTGTGTGTAACAGGGTGTTCTTCTTTCTGGACCTCCTGGAACTGGGAAAACACTCTTTGCAAGGACATTGGCAAAGGAAAGTGGTTGCCCATTGTTTTTGCTTCTGGTGCAGAGTTTACAGATATTGAAAAGAGTGGTGCAGCACGGATCAATGAGATGTTTTCCATTTCAAGGAGAAATGTAAGCACTCTTTCATCCCACTAGAAGTTGGGGCCTTTTCAAATCTTTGGTCCTAATGCCTTAAAGCTCTTATGCTTACTTAATAATGAAAAGTAGCCAACTTTCTTTATTTTTTAAATTTCTATGAGTATAATAATTTATTTTTGAAGGACCTCTTGTATGCTTCCTGTATACTTGAGTTACTCCTCTCTTTTCCGACTAAAATTATTCCTTGCATATCGGAGAATGTATAAATAATCAGATTCCTTTCTTTGTTTGGCTTTCAGGGCATAAGGTTTTTTATTTGATGACGCGGAATCGCACCTAGGCAAGACCCTTTGGACCCACTCTTGGGCAGTAAACCACAGATACATGATATCACCCTCCAGATTTGTGTATCAGGTAATCTAGGGGAATTCTTATGGCAATCGAACTTAGGATGTCTGATTTTCAGGGCATAAGGTACTAGCACATTCATGCTTTGAATGGTTTGAATGAGTTTTAGCATTTCTTTTGGTCCGTAGCAATTGCCTCAAATAGTTTGAATCACCCAAATTCATGGTCATTTCTTCTAATCTTCTGTACTTCGTAGAATTTGTTGTGTTTTCCTTTCCTGAAATCTTTCCACTTATTTCGTGCCTTCGTTGAGAGCAAACAAATTAGGACTTTCTATTTCAATGATGAGGGTTTGCTTCTTCTCACGATAAAGATTGAAGTTTGAAAAACTAAATGATTAGCATCTGGTTATGTAAATGACATGAATACTCCTGGCTTCAATCATAACCTTCATCTATCAAGATGGCATGGTGTTCAAAAATTGTAATTTTACACTGTAGCTGCACTAGAACACGAACTCCCATGGGGGTGGTCTAGTTTATTGACTTGGGGAGATTTTGCAACTGGTAATGATATAGGATCAAGATGTTATCTTGGTTCAAGGAGTTTAAGATTTTTTTGTTTAAGTGATTAGTGTTACTAGTGGTAGGTGGTTCCTTAGGTCAACTAACTTGGAAGTTAACTTGTAAGCCAGGATTGGGAGCTACTTTTTCGCATCATCAATACTTCAATGGTCTAAATCTTTTTATCTTTTCATCATCTTCTTTATTCTCTTTTTTCATTTCATCTGATCAAACCTGAAGGATACCTCATCCTTCTCTTAGTATGCTTAGAGTGTGTTTGACATCAATTTATTTGGCTGTCAAGTTTTAAAAAACTAAGCAAAAAAGCCGGACACAAACAGGCTTTTACTTTTCATTCCTAAATATCTTGTTTTTTTTTTTCTTCCAATTTTGTTGTCTTTGAAATTCCCCTTCTATACTAACCCTTGTCCTAAATTGTTGCCTTTATTCCATTTTAGAATGTCCATTTTAGAATGTCCCAAAATGAAATCCTCTTTGACAAGTCATTAAATAAATATAAATGTCTTAGCATTTGCTTCACTTTATTTAAAAATCTAATACTTTTAGGACAAGGATTTGCTGCAAACAGGTTTGCTGGAGCTGCTGCATACAGGGTTAGGTGGCAAAATTTTAAAGTGACGTGTCCATGGCACATGAACAACTATGAGTGGAATTTCTCCGTTAACGTTTCTCTCATTTCTCTGTCAAACGGCTTAGGCAAAACCCTTTAGACTTGGTTCAAGGAGTTAAACTCATCTCTCCCCATCATCAGTTTCTCTGTTCCACCTCTATTCCTCTCATTAGAATCCCCAACCCATCTAACCCATCAAAAAATAACTCCGCCCACCACATGCTCTCGCCACCGACCCACCTGACCGTGTTTGTTTCTGTGGGTTGCTCTGATTTGAACTTACTGGGTTGGTTCAATTGGTTACTGGACCATAGATTTGCTTAAGGGTGGTTCAAATTGGCTTCTTGGATTGTCATCAATGGAGTATTTTTTGTGTTGATGGTTGCTGGGTGGTTCGATCTGGTGCGTTGATGGAGTATATTTATTTTTTGTCATCAATGGTGCGTTGCTCTATACTACCCCTTGTCCTAAATTGTTGCCTTTATTCCATTTTAGAATGCCCCAAAATGAAATCCTCTTTGAAAAGTCATTAAATAAATATAAATGTCTTAGCATTTGCTTTACTTTATTTAAAAAGCTAGTACTTTTATCACTAAAGTTTAATTCAAAGAGATAGTTTTGGAAACTTGTACTGAAAGACAATGTTTAAAAGATGTTCCTTTAAAATGTTGGATTTTCTAAACTGCTTGAAAAAATGAAGAAAGAAGGCAAAACAGGTGCACAAGGCCGACATTTTCGATCCTTAACTCTGCACTGTAGAGCAGCACCCCTCCAATGATAAATAAGATAATGGCGATCCAAATGTGAAAATCTCCGTAACTGTTGAGCGTTTTACCATTACGAGCTCTAAATACATCATGCTATTTGAGCACCCCTACACGTGTCAGGAAAACAGATCGAAAAGGAAGTATTATTAGTTTCCAATTCTAAGGGATGAAAAATAAGGAACATGGTGGTTTCGTGATGGGCTGTCATTTTTAGGTACCCAAGTGTCCATAAAGCTGTGAGAATGGTGAATGAAAACCAGTAGAGCACAAATACTGGAAAAACAATAAATTATGCAGTAAACAAAGAAAACATATGAAGGGAAAACCTTTAGACTTCTTTAAAGTTATTGGAGGGTATGGATTTTGAAAATCTTACTGTTGGATTTTATATTTCTTATATTCTTAACATGAATATTAACTTTCGTTCAAATGAGATATTATTAACTATTCGATCAATAAATTTAATTTTTATACACAATTTTTTATTACAAAAACTTGAAATTTTAACATTTGTTTGATGACGTTGCAATTAATTTTTGATCTTCTTGAAATTTTGCAAACATGAAAGATATAATAAGAACATGCAATTCAGCGGTTAGATTTTTAAAATTTACCTTCAATATAAAAATATATGATAAATTTAAAAGGTTTCTCTCTAAAGAAAACTTTGTTCCACCGAAAAAATCTATCATAAGTGATCCTAAATACCCAAAATTTACCACCAACCTTGGATCTACAATAATACCCACAATTGAGATTCAAATTAGAAACACATAGCCGCTTGAAAGAGACTGCCTGCCTTTATGTGGTAAAATCGTGATTTAATTGTAGGCATGGCGTATTGTTGACCTCTGCTTTTGGGTTGGTGCTGCTGATAAAAAAGAGAGACCTTCGGCGTGGTTTAGGCATTTGGCACCTGTGAGCATGAGGGTTCGGTTGTGTGGTTGGCTGAGTTCACACTGACGCAGTGTGAGAGAAAGAAGAGCGGCTGTACTGCTCCAGGCAAAAGTTGGGAGAAAGAGTGATTGAGGTTGAGAGCTTAGAGGGAGAGGGAGAGTGAGGAAGGAGAAGGCCTATGAGAGAGAGACTTTGACCAGGAGAGAAGACTATTTAGGTAACGGATACTCAAAATAAGCATGCAAAAATTAATGAAAAACAGTTAGATAATGTTTAAAATTGTAAGGTTTTTAGAGCTTATATGGCAATATGTGAAAAAGTCAACAAAAAGTTTTATTCGTGTATTATAAATTATAGATGTATACGTATAAGAGGATTTTACAATCCAGATTTTTTGCCCATTGTTCTGTATGGTAAATGACAAAGGATCAAACCGCAGAACCCCACAATGCTAGGCAAATCAAGAAGTAGAATAGAAAGCTCAGTAGCAAACAATATTCTCACATTTCTAAAGAACTTTTCTTTTCTTCCCATAAAATCGTGCATGATAACAAGGAGTCTACTTCTGGAATAGCTCGATTCCTTCAATATACTAACACACATCATCTTCGCATTTTCTATCGACTGTAAACAACATCATTCTAGCAGTCTACCTTTCAGTATCAGAGGAAGAAACAAATATATTAGTATAGATGAAAATGTATTGATTATACTGTTGCCAAAGAAAAGTACTAGAAAACCCACCAGCCAAAGAGCATATTTTACTTAAGAGGGGTAATTTGGATTGCCCATCCAAGCTATGGTCAGCTTGTTACATGCTATCACTACTCTTCCACATAAGAATCTCCTTGATCTCTGCTTCTTTCCCATATACAAACTCAATAGCTTTCGAAGCATTGTCTTCAGATTGTGCATCTAGGCCTTGCACGTTCAATCTCCTCAACATTCCTTTCCTTTGCGGTATTGACCCTACAAAAAAACACAATAAGAGCAATGAAGCATGCAATTCCAGAATAAGGAACAGGCCCCAGAACCTCTTCAGAGAAAGTTTGTTTGAATCAACTTGGTTAATTTGCATAGATCACACATTACATGTCAGCCATTGGTTATGGATCTTTTGAAGATTACCATTCTTTGACAGCTGAGGAATGGCAGTTGACAAGTCATCTGCAAGAGGAAAAGATTAGAACAGCAAACCAAGTAGAGAGCTAGGCTATTTAACACTGTGGTCAGTCAACGGACACGAAAAATAGAACGGTGTAAATCAGTATCTTTTATCCATTTTTTTGAACCTAGCAGAAAATTATAAGAGAAATGCTATTCTGAATCAAACATGTTTATTCACATAAAACGCTTGGCATAATTAATCACAATTTTTACAAGGTGTTAGAGTGGCCATGGCATTTGTAGATGATAAACTTCGGGACTTAGGAGCTCCACCATTTCATGAATGCACTTCTGTTCCCTCATTTGGTAGTTCTAACACAATATTTATAATAGATGCATTTGTTAAGTTTATTACAAAAATAATGGCAAATTTCCTGTATTATTTTTTTATGGCCACAAGAAAACTTGGTACAAACTGAAGATACCCCACTCCCCCCACCAAAAAAATAAGGGAAATGCTAAATCGGATGAAATTCTTGCTTTTGAGCCTTGAACCCTAGCGAGGGTCTAGTGCAACTCGCCTGAATACAAATTCTGTTTAAGTTCAACGACCAGAAATGGAATAATTCACAATCTTCTTATCCTCCTATTTTTTCCAAAATGTAGATTTATAAGGTGTTGTCCATCAATTATTGGGTACTCAATTGCAGTATAACTGTACAACCATAAGAGAAATAAGAGATGCATGAGTCATAGATATAAGTTTTTTTCCCCTTAATCCTATCTTTAGATTAAATGGATAAATTTAACTACCTTTATCCAGTCACTACTAACTTCATGATAAGAAAAACTTTGAATTGGACTTGAGTGTTCCCAAATAACATTTTTACACTACCAAATAAGTTAAAACCGTTGAATCAATATGTGAATACAAACTATAAGGGATATGATAATGAGGTCAAAACACACAAACTCTCTCTCTCCCCTCCAATTTGATTATTACTGTCGCCATTCCTGATAAAGGAAAAAGAAAAGGACTTACATTTTCAAAAGACAGGTCATCAATAAACTGCTGCCATTCTTGGATAGAACAGCGGTCATCTCTTCTCTCTACCCTATTCTGAAAGATTATTTCTATTTTATTATTATTATTATTATTATTATTATTATTATTATTATTTTTATTTTCTAACGAATAGAACATGGATATATGAGTTGATACCATTACGACCTATATATATAAAGATATCCGGTGCGATCCTATGGGTCTAGCTATCGATCTGTATATATATAGATAATGATCTGGCGGGCCTCTTTTAATGAAGTAAAAAAAAAATACCTTTCCCTTGATCTCATGCCTTAATTTAATAAGGTGGTAAAAGGTGCTAATAAGTCATACAGCATTAATAGATTCGTGGTAAAATCCCTCTATGATACGTTTTATTAGAATTTTTGGCTGATACAATTTTTTGGCCGATACAATTTTTTGGCCGATACCAATAAAGGGATCAAATGGTATATAGTTTCTTTTGTTACCGAAAGGCCAACAGAGGGTACTCACTCTTCTTATTTTGCTTAAATTGAGGGCATCATCCAAACTTGAAATACTCATAAGCCCACACTTGATAATGGAAAAATAAAAGGAAACATGTTACTGGCAAGTTTAATTAATAAATCAAAAGGATAAAGGTTGAAGAAAAGCGGTTCTTACCTCCCAAAGAACCCAAACCACAACGGGGCCACTGATATGCTTGATAGCACAATGAGAGTACTGTGCCATGTAATAAGTAGCTCCTTCCCAGTCAAAACTCCCAGTCTTGTCTGAACACTGCAAACTTGCCCAAAAATAAAAAATGCTAGTTCACCACATCTTTCGTGCTTGGCACTAGCACACTCCCGATCATCAGCATAACAAAGCACCCTTATATTCACACTCCATTGCTTTCTATCCTTGGCTTAAGTCTCATATAGCCAAGTCAGCTTCACAATTGAACTAGACTCAACTCTCAATATCCAGCATCATCCCTAAAGCCTTCCTTATTACACCAGGCTTCTTGCCAATAGCATAAGCGATCTCCAGCCTATCCCAAACAATCTTCACAGCTATGATCATAAAAAATTCCTCTGGAGTTAAGATTCCTCCTCTGATCTCCCAGAAATGAAATGAGTTCATAGTGTCCCATAATCACTCAGCTACAGCCCTCACGAGGATCAAATGTTTGTACCCCGTCATTAAAAAGTGCATCCAAGAATTGACCAAATCTAGCTCCTCTGATTTTTCTTTCAACCATGGAATCAATTGAGTGCCCCCATTGGTAGAAATTTTTCGTAGACCCTTTGTTCTTGTACACTGAGGCTACTTGCATTCATCAGGACCGGTCGATCAGGATCACAAATCAAAGCATGCGAATGGAAAAGCTAACAAACAAACAAAAATGCAAATTGCTCCAGAACTGGAGTGCCGACTGCACTAACAGTTGCGGTCATTTGTGGTTTCATGCAATAACTCCAAACCAAATTGTTTCCAACACTTATTAGAGGTCCACCTAGCTCAAACACAACCAAATACATCAATACCGCTACGAAGTCAAGCAAAAAGCTAACTGATGATGCCAAAATCGTCAGTTGGGTCACTCGTCCAATCCGGAGCATTTGACGACCTATTGTAGGACCTACAAGATAAAGGAGGGACTGATCGAAGAGACCACCGGGTTGTGCCCAGTGGGGGAGCCTCCGATGCTTAAGTTAGTACCAACCCATATATTGTGTATATAGACAGTGTTTTGTAGTAGTTTTTTTTTCGTACCTTAGCAAATAGACGGATTGTCCCTTTTATAGGTGACTTAGGTAGCCGTTGGACATAAATGAGGGTGATTATTACCCTAATTGTAACGTTTTTTGTCTTGATGAGAGGGTTTAAGGTCTTTGATGATCGTTATTGAATGTGTTGGGCGGTTACTCATCTATCTTTGATGGCCTACTAATGACGTAAAGACCATTCATTAAGATGGACAACTTTAATAATTTTTATGGACTCATCAATTGCCCCCCATTCCCAAGTCTGATTTTGCGTTGTGCTAGTCAGACTTTGGGAATATTCTCAACTTGTTTAGATTCAGACTTCTTTATCTTCAACTACTTTCTCCTTCAAGAACGATAGTATTTTTGTGACGACTTCTTAGTATCTACCTTTTGAAGGTCTTTTTGGACGTTTAAGGGATCATAGCTTGATCTTGGAAGTGAGCTAATTTCTTTGGACGATCATTTTTTATCACTGCTGAGGAGCGAGGTGATGTCTTTGGATGACCATATTTTATCACTATTGAAGAGCGACGTGATTTCTTGGGACGACCATTTTTTATCACTGAATTGTTGAAGAGCGAGGTGATTTCTTTGGATGACCATTTTTGATCACTTCAATGCTTCTTCTTTTATTCATTTTCTGGTTGTCACGTTTGATATTCTTGATTTGTGTGCGAATTTTGTTTGTGTGAGAATCATTGTCTGCTTACACTTATTGGAATTTAGTCACTTAGCCACTTTTGGGTGACTTACATCTAGTTATGGAGCTTCGTCATTTAGGCTTTGTCACTGATTTACATCCATCTTGGCAGAATCTTATCACTTAGCCATTTTTTTTGGTGACTTACATCCATTTAAGGAATCTTGTCACTTAAGCTTCGTCAGTGATTTACATCCGTCTTGGCGGAATCTTATCACTTAGCAATTTTTTTGGTGACTTACATCCATTTAAGGAATCTTGTCACTTAGGCTTCGTCAGTGATTTACATCCGTCTTGGCGGAATCTTATCACTTAGCAATTTTTTTGGTGACTTATATCTATTTAAGGAATCTTGTCACTTAGGCTTCGTCAGTGATTTACATCCGTCTTAGTGGAATCTTATCACTTAGCCATTTTTTTTGGTGACTTACATCCATTTAAGGAATCTTGTCACTTGTTGCTGGAAAGATTCGTTAACGCTATGTCATTTTGGACCTTCTTGAGACCATGTTGATATCTGCATTAAGTAGCACATGCACTTGCCAAGACTTGATTAAAAAAGAATTTTAGAACAATTCATATATAAATAATAAGTTACCAATAGCCTAGGTGGACCTTTTTATTATTTCCTTGTAATCCTAGAGTTTTGCCTCTTTTGTGATCTATCTATTAATGCATACATTTTTACATGAAACCTTACTAGGTGTAAATTTTTATAGACAAATATAAAAGAGACAGATAAATGTGTTACCTTAAATGATGATATTATGTTGTCACATACATTGATCTTTTTATTGCTGGGATCTTCTTGACAACCTCTTATCTTTTTAAGATGATCACGAGCTCTTCTCTTTTCAAGATTCTTTGAGCTCAACATGATACTTCATGTCTAAGGCCTAGATTTCTTTTGCTTCAACTTTTTTGAAGCCGTAAAAATTAGGCCACGTTGTTGCCCGTGTTCAAACACGAAAAGGGCAATTCTCATTTGTTGACGACTATAGGAGTGGTCTATGATGATCGGAACCCCCTTTTTTTTTTGTGCTTTGATGATTATGGTCATTGCCATTTGTAATAGAAATTTCCTCTTCTTTTCTTCTTTAATTGTATGTTTAAGCCACTTCACTAATGCTAGCTGCATTTTGTTAGGAATGACAATGTACAAATATGCAATTGCTTGCTATACAATTAAGGATGTTAGTTGACGAAGTGCATTCCATATGAATCATAGAGAAGTATTCTATGATATATAAAAATTGAAGCTATTTGACTATATGCTTGTTTTAAACTGAGCTTTGTTAGGTGCTTGCACCGCATATAATTTTTAAAGCAATTTAAAAAGATTTTGGTGAGTTGATAGAGACAGCAAGAATTTATTGAGACTTAAACTCATGATCATATTGTGAATACGACCATCTAACATTTTAAGTCTAGGAGACTTATTAGAATGACGATGGAACATATAGTCATATTAGCTGTGATCATTGTAATAATTTTATAGCAATATTTTCAACATGATTTATTTGTACATATTTGTAGATAATCATGCAAGCTTGATATGCACTTAATTCTAATAAGATAATATTTGGCATGGCTAATTAAAAAGAAAGAAATAAATGAGTTACCTCGACAAGAGACCTTAGATTACGATAATATGTACATACCTTGATCTTTTCATTGTTGTAGCCTTCTTGACAAGTTTTTAGAGCTCTTTTACTTCATTCTTTTGAAGGTGTAAGGACTAGGGCATGTTGACCGTTTGAGGTTATATTTCCTTCCTTTATGAGCGAAAGCTATCCCGGGGGCTTCTATTATTACCTCCCTTATCATTTGATGATGACCAGTGAAAGACCCTTGCTTTTAGTCTCTTTGTTGAGACAGTGGCCTAGTTGGCCGATTTCTTTTCTTATTCTTCTTGGGCTATTCACTTAACTGACTGTTTAAAGTCTTGTCATTTTGCAATTTATACATGTACTTGCAAAATGTTTCATTAAGCACGTGCCATATGAGTAAAAAGACCATTGGTAAGATTTTATAGGGCGTTTAGCCTTTGTTCCATTTTGTTTTAAGGGGTGATCCCATTAGGGTCAAGATTGACATGTGCATAGGATAAGATTCTTCCAAACATATGCCTAATTGGTTATGCATATACTACAATTTAAAAAGAGTACTTATGCTTGATACATGATCTATGATCATACTTTCACATTCAATAAATATTCAAGCTAAAGTTTTAACACCATGTCTCTTACATATCATTGTGTGAGCCATTATGTATTATATCAGTATGCTATGTAAAGACTCTAGGCTTTTCCATGATTTTTGGCCTTTGTACAAAATTACCTTATAGCAATGTCAACAATTATATATAGATAGAGATGGGGTGGTATGATGCAATCATGTCACATACTTCTGATCTCCTTTTTAGCAAGCTCTTCTTGATGAGTTCTCATTCTTAATCCTGTGGACTTGAAAGTATATGTACAGTCTAGATAGTCTAGTCTAGTTGTTGTACTACATGTATTCTTGCTGCGTAAAACATTAGTCTTGGAGCAACATTGTCAAGCAAGAAATCACAAATATTATTAGCAACAAATGTATAAAATTTGTTGTGGCTTAGGGACGGTATATGTTGATGCGTCTATGACATAGTCATAACACAAATATGTATGTGCATAAATAAAATGTAATTTGTTTCGTACTGAGCATTAAAATTATGGCTCAGTTTATGAAAGTATGATGCACAGGCATATAGATGCCACCAAAGTTTTCATGAAACCGTGTGGTGAGATTTGTGTATAAATGGAACAATTTTTGTGCTCTATTTTCAAAGTCAAAGCAACATGTTTATATACATGGAAAATTTTAAACAATAAACTTTGTTCATTCTATGGTAGAATATCTTTATATAGATTGGCATAGAATTTATGATTTTTTCAATCACAAACTTGCATTCCTTTTTTATGTGGTATGGATAATCAGATATTTTGACCCGAAAATAACATTTAACACATTTGACTGAACGCCCCTAGGAGCATTCATAGGAGAATCCTTAACGCCTATTAAGAAATTCACTACCTTTCTTTAGGCAGAATTTTCTTTGAAAACTTAGATTTAATTTCAAAAATTCTAAAAATGCAACCAAATAACTTTTGGTTTTAATGCCTAAACCTAGGGTTTATAAATTTGGAAAGGCCGTAAGATTTTTTTTTTTTTTTGGTTTCATTTTTCTTTAATACTCAAAATTAATATCTTTAAATTTGGCAGAAAAACAAAGGTTGGGAGTTTTTACCTTAAACAGTTCTGAACAACAATGTTTAAATGTTGGAATATCATAAATTCATATCCTTGACCGATAAACATAACATGAGTATTATATCATATGGTGCATGAGCATATAGGCGTCACAAAAACTTATTCACCATGTAAAGAAGATATTTGAGGAAACTTAGTTAGAAACCAGAGCAATCTCTCCCTTTTCTTTTTATCTTAGCAAGATGCACTAGGAAAGAAAAGGGGTGATATGAAAAGTCATAATGCGTGCATATCAACTAGGATGTGATGCTATGAGTATATTAGGAAATGTAATAAGACATTTTTTATGGCCATAAATAGGATATCAAGGCCATAAAATCTAGCTTTAATAAGAATATTATAGAGGAAACGGTGAGTCTCCCCATTGACCAATCCTTTTTATTTACCATATATATATATATATATATATTATATCTATGTAGGCTATAACTATTAAAGCCTCACAATTGTACAAATATTTACACCCCCTTTTGAACAAGCACATCTCACATACATGAGATATCACCAAACATTCTCCACTATTCTAAATAAATATATGATTCACTATTTATTTATGAATAGCCTTATATTTTAGTTTAGCAAAACAATATTGTTTGAGTGAATTAATGAGGGGCGTGAATCATGGATTACAGATGGATAAAGGATCCACTACGGTTCAAACATGCCAATATATGCATTGTGCAGGCACTTAAGATAATCAAGACGTAAATAAAAAATTTGGGTACTTACTTTCCAATATTGTTTCCTCCATTTGCTCTGTTCATGGCCTTGTTCCTTGGCGAGAGGTAGCCTCTTCGCTCTTCCCTCATTATTGTATGCCCACTTTGGGACTTTTGACCATGACATCTTCATCGAAACTCAACTCCATGGAGTCTATCTGATTCACGACTATGCATTTTTTGTTGCTACCTTGGATGAGCAAAGCAATTCAATTTTTTATAATTTTGGATTGAACTTAGTAACCCTTTGTCATAAGAAGAGGTTAATGGCTAATCTTCTTCCCCACAGACGGCGCCAAACTGATGATGCCAAAATCGTCAGTTGGGTCACTCGTCCAATCCGGAGCATTTGACGACCTATTGTAGGACCTGCAAGATAAAGGAGGGACTGATCGAAGAGATCACCGGGTTGTGCCCAGAGGGGGAGCCTCCGATGCTTAAGTTAGTACCAACCCATATATTGTGTATATAGACTATGTTTTGTAGTAGTTTTTTTTCGTACCTTAGCAAATAGACGGATTGTCCCTTTTATAGGTGACTTAGGTAGCCGTTGGACATAAATGAGGGTGATTATTACCCTAATTGTAACGTTTTTTGTCTTGATGAGAGGGTTTAAGGTCTTTGATGATCGTTATTGAATGTGTTGGGCGGTTACTCATCTATCTTTGATGGCCTACTAATGACGTAAAGACCGTTCATTAAGATGGACAACTTTAATAATTTTTATGGACTCATCACTAACAAATTCGCATACCCTCAAAAGCCACTCCCAAAATCATTTTCAAAATCCTTTCACGAACTCATAAACTATCAAATTCGTAAGCATGATGGACTCTCAAAATTTCATTTTTCCAACTACATCGATAATTTTCAACAGTCATATACATTCACAAAAACCACATCAACTGTCATCGAGCAATTAACAAATCAAACATCAAATTTCTTCATTTGACAAGCAAGCATCAAAATTCCCAAACAACACCAAACAAGAAGCCTCTACATTCAACCCCAACAAGAAACACTTGACCGACATACAAACCCGTGACCTCAAATTTGAAGTCCCATATACAATCCAACAAACCAAGCGTAAAAAATTCCAATATTTTGTCCACCACCCACATTGTAATCATACAAACCCATATCACCAAATAAAAATAAATAAATTCAAAACTCAAGTTTGAAAAACAGAAAAATTCATCTAAATAAAGAAGTACTCTCTTTAACCACAACAAACTCCAAATGAATAACCCATTCAAACAAAAGCAAAGATTAATTAGCCTAATGAGATCGCTGCTTTGATGGGTCTTGAGAAATCAATAGTTTTTGAGAGAAATGACTTCCCTTCTGCCGTTACAGCTCGCGGGAAAGAAAAGGGTCTATCGCTTCTCTTCAAAACAACGGACCATGAGCAAAAATTTGGTCAAAGTGATCCCAAATTGAATCAAAGTATTGAGTCATTATTAAAATATTTATATGTTTATTTTAAAGACGCTGAAGGTTTAATTATTGTTATTTGTTGACATATGTATTTATGAATTGTATTTTATTAAAATGAAAATTATGTTTATGTTTAGACTTTCTTAAATATGTATATTATCAAGTATGAGGAGCCAAAATGATAAGGTTTAAAAATTTTCTAATTATTTAGGATATTTCCACAATTTCTTTTTCTAATTTGTTTTTTCAAAAATTTTGTGGAGGCTAAGGCTCCCCTCGGTCATTAAATGGCTCTACCACTGTCGTGAATTCGAAACTGCGTGTGGTCATGTGAGTAAACACTAGAAGAGATAACTTTAGATTTAGGGAAAAATCTATTGTAAAACTTCTTTTCTATTTTAGTAAATTTGTTGCCTTGAGGATAGTTTAGGTTAAATTCTCCCCAATTTTTTTACCTTGAACCTGAATAGTTTCATTGGTTTTCCTAGGTCATCATATTGCTTGTCTTCTTTACATTTCTGCATTAAGTGATATGATTGTTTGTGTTTAACCTATATTTGAATAATAAACCTAAGTAACTACTTGGTTAATTAATTAGGTTAAATAATCTGAGTGTACAGGGGTCTAAGCAAACTTAACAAGTTTCTCATTGTGTGTGTACACATGCACATGCACACATGCGCGCGCGCGCACACACACAGACACATATATATGATTTAGAATTTAATTAGTTTTAAATTTCCTTATTTAGCTTGCTATGGGATAGAGTTGTTTTCTAAAAAGGATTAGTGGAAAACAATTTCTAAAAATAAGCAATAAATTTTATGTTGACTAATGATAAATTTCCTTTGACTTATTTTTTGATTTTACCAAACACTAAAAAATATGGAAAATTATCTTTACATAAGGTTTTCCAACAAAACGAACAGTGTGTAATTGGATTTAGACTTTTTGATTTTTACATTCAATAATTCACTTGGCAGTTGGCACAAAATTAAAAATTAAATAGGACATGTGGCACAAAATTGAGAATCCAATTAAAATCTAATTAAATTTTCTTTAAGCTTTGGCTATTAATATATATAGATGCATTTTATTTATTTTCACTCCTTTATGATTTACTTATTCTATTTCATTAATTTCCTTTTTGAACTCAGAAACGAAGTGCTAGAATTCTGATGTACAATTTTGTATATATAAACAAACAAACCAAACATGGTATCCCTTATTTTCGTGAACTAAATGAGTTGTTAGGTTAATTCCACCTAAGTTAGCTGAACAATTAGATTCCATAAATGAAATTTCAATTCTTCTTTTTGAAATATTAACTGCGTAAACTAGTAATGATAATCCTATGGAATTGAACCTTAGGATTTAAACTCATCCTGTCCAACCTTTTTATTTTAAGCTAGTCCCAGACCCGCGTAATGCATGAGAATTTTGATGTCATATTATTATTTGTTAAGTAAAGAATGAGAATGATAGTTGAGACTTATAAGTAATAGTCTTAAACTCATCCCAAAATAATGTGATTACATTGTAATATATATAATAAATTTTATGTAAGTAAAGAAATCTCTATCTTGATTTTTTTTGTATACACACACACACACACACACACACACATATAGGCAAGGAAACATGTTGCATTTTACTTTCAATTATTATATATGCCAAAATATTTTGTAATACATTATAATAGAGTGAGATATGCTTCAAAACACAACGCAATTAAAAAATGGAAAATGTATAATTTTTATTAGAAAACAAGAAAATGAATCTTGATGGTTTCATATGAAAGCTAACATTATTTTACATTTTTGGATAAGTTAATGAGCAATTTATCCAAACTTTGTTTCCATTTTATCATATAAGAACTATTAAACAAAATTATAATAGTTTCTATTTTGATAATCACTAAACATATATGAGAATCAACTATTGCCAAAAAATTTCTCCCCAAAACATATATTGATTTCTATTTTTCCTTTACATACAATTCAAAAAATGTGAATAACTAAGGAAGCTAAATGTGTAGTTGATCTTAGTCAATCAATAAATAACATAAAAGGGGTAGGGGAAAGCAAATGTATTCACAGTATAATTGTTTATATATGTCCATATTTGTTTTTGTATATATTAATACTCTTTTTTTCTAAAATATTCATGTAGCATTTGTATCTTGTTTGATCTCTCTTAGGTCTGCAGCTTTAGCCCAACTCACAGCATATAAACCAATGATCATGAAAAAGGAACCTAACAAAATGAAGCCAAACACAATTTCTAAATTTTAGTGATAATTAAAAGAGAGATTAAAAGATATCACAATAAATGTAGTGATAATTAAAAAAATTTCCATCACAAATACTATACTTATTGGTTTTAAGAGAGATTAAAAGAGAACATATATAAATATAAAAAAAATATTTAGGGGAAGAGAAAAAAGTATATATGGTACATAAGTGTTGAGGGAAGGGAAATGTTGGAGAAGAGGAAGAGACTTTGTGTGTTGCATGTACGGGGAGAGGTCCTTGGCCCATTAGGCCTTAAACCTTAACCTTGTGATAACGTACGAGATGAGTTCTCAGGCCCGCTCAACAATGTGCCCCCATCTTGAGTTACAATTCCTAACATCCCTGATCTGAGCATATCTCAGCACCCGGCAAAACCCCCTCCTAGAGAAACCCCCTCCTAGAGAAGCTACTGCTCGGGGGTATTAGGTCCCAGCAGTTCAATATTGCCTTGGGGCATATCACCGCTAAACAAGCATTGGGAGGCAGGAACCAATTCCAATGCCATTGCCACAGTCCCCAATGGAACCTCCACTATGACCACTTTGGAGCAAGGAAGTGAAACTTGTACCATATCAGCCGGTATGGCCAAAAAAATTCGTACCGGTCACCAAACCGGTACCAAAAACGTCTTAAAATGTACCGGTTTAAATACCGAATGTTTCAGTTGATACCAGATGTTTCCGTCTGTACCAGCCATTTCAGACGGTTTTTGTGCTTTCGGCCGGTATAAGAAATGCTCTTCAAACCCAGTTTCAAGCGCCTTCAACTTCTTCTTCGTCACTGCGTTATTTTTCTCCTATCTTTTTCGTCAGCTTCAACAACTCTTTGTAACTCTGTCTTCATCGTTTCTTTCTTTTAGCTTCTCTTTCAATCTTTTTATTGCTCTTTTTTACCCCTACTCTTTTATTTCATTGCCTAGCTGTACCCCACGTTTCAAAAAGTAAGTGATAGTTGCCTACGGTCTACCCATTAAAATGTTGTGGACAAATCAATGAATTTATGTGGTTTGTCATCCTTCCAGGTGGCAAATATTAAGTTACTAATTATAAGTTTTGATTTAATTTTTTTTATTCTCAAATTAGCAGTTAATATATATTTATATTGAGTTTTAACACTTGGCTGGAGCTGAACATATTAATTTGGGATGGACTTCTCATCAAAAATAAATTCGGGATGGACTTAATTATAATTTTCAATATTTTTAATAGATTATATAAAATATTTATTAATTTAATAATAAAATAGTGGCAAACCCGAAACAGTATACCGATATTAATCGGTACCGAAATATACTCTTTTTTTTGCTAAACCGAAACGGCTTCCAGTACAAAATTGACTCCCTTGATTTGGAGTGATAGAATTGGACCCCCATTTCTACTGATAGTAAAAGATAATCAGAACACCTCCACTAGTCTTTGCCAATAAAAAGGAGAAAAGAATAAGGAGAAGGGGTTGGCAATTTTAGAGAGAGAGAGAGAGAGAGAGAGAGAGAGAGATCGCGAGAAGAGGAAGGGAGACTTAGATAAATAGAGGACCTCGCAAAGTCCTAAGTGGTTGCATGGGTCTCAAAGCGAAGGATCACCCATAGTAGGAAACTCAAAGCTCACGAAACAAATAGATTGTAAGCCTGAAAACGTTTACCACATATTTTTGGCCCGCACATTGCATTTTACTTTCAATTATTATATATGCCAAAATATTTTATAATACATTATAATATAGTGAGATATGCATCAAAACATAACACAATTAAAAAATGTAAAATGTATAATTTTTATTAGAAAACATGAAAATGGATCTTGATGGTTTCATATGAAATCTAACATTATTTTGCATTTTTGGAGAAGTTAGTGAGCAATTTATCCAAACTTTGTTTCCATTTTATCGAATAAGAACTATTAAACAAAATTATAGTAGTCTCTCAATAGAAGAATTAAATGTTATTCAATGTAAGGCGTAACGTACGGACATCAATGACGGATGAAGCCATAAAATACATTCAATGCCCAAGACAACTAAGGAGTAACGTATGAGCACCAACAGACGAATAGCCATTGGCAAACAATAAAAGCTAGCCATTAATACCAACAACTCCATATCCCATAAATGCAGATATTCATTCAGACAATGAAAACAAGGATTATAAAACTCACGCAAACCAAATGGAGAAAGGTACACAATTCCCATCTCAAAAGCTACTTACAAGTTGAATTCTTTTGCAATATACTTCAATTGAATTTCATTCTAACTTAATCATCAAAGGTCCTTGGCACACACCACATCGGTGTATTTCCTTTTTTTTTTTCTTTTTTTTTTTTTTTTAATTTCATATCTTATTACAAGTTCGTCTCTGAATGAATCTAATGCCTTCGTCCATTTGTATTGACAAGGAGTGCAACTAATGATTTTCTACTTCATCAATACCCATTTCCTATTTTGCTCTCATCATGTAGTACTAGGAATTTGACTTTTGTGGTCCTGTGCATCCTATTGTCCATAATATAAACTTTAGATAACAAGAAAATAATTTGATCACATCATAATCGTACACTTTCGCGGATACCAATCTTAGGGTGACTATGTGGGTCTGTCTGTGCTAAGCCCAATCCAAGCCCACTAGGTTTTTTTTTTTTGAACCCCACTCTAAAAGCCCAATCCGAAATGAATAAATCTCAGACTTAACTCACTTTGAGCCCTCAGTTGAACTGTCAAGCCTATCTTAAACCTTATTGGGCCCGCACTCCAATACCCATATCAAGGCCCAACCTGAGTTCATCAATCACTCACTCAAAAGTGCCCAACAACTTAGAGATTTTTACCTTCACTTATGCCTAATCCGAAATACAATATGCATCACTCTCTCAAAAGCCCAATATGAAAATAACAAAAACCCACAAATAAAAGGATCCAAATCCATCAAATCTAGGCCATCCCAAAATTCACACACACAATTCAACCAAGCCCAATGAAAAGCCTTCTTTAATTAAGTTTGTCAAGCCCAAGCCACAAAAATGCCCAAAGCTTTTCCAGAATCACATTTTAACTATTTTTTTTTCCATTTAACATTATTTTTAAAATATTTTAGTCAGTTGTCATATTTGTAAAATTATGTAAAAAACTAATATCTTGAGATTCTAAAACTTGAGTTCAAAGTAAAATTCGAGTTTCTAAAACTCGAGATGTGTGTGATGGTAAGCTGATGTGGAAAAAAATCCACCTGGAAATCGAGTTTTAAAAGCTCGATTACCTATTCGTTCTTTCGTGGACTCTTTCTTCTTTGTTTTTCTTTGTTCACCTAGTCCTGTCTTCTTCCGTGGAATCCTTCATCATGTTTAGATCTTCATCTAGTTCAGATTTTCCCATGCGAACTATTCTTCTTCTTCCTTTGGGTTCTTCTCTTCGTCTTCAATTTCATCAGAATCTCAGATCTTCATCGTGTTCTTCAGATTGTTCTTATTCTTTTATGGAAATCGAGTTTTTAAGACTCGAGATCTATGCGGCATATTAGAGTCCAACTCAACAAGTAGGAAGCGAGTTTTTGAGCCTCGAGTTCTATATGATACTCAAGTTTTTAGAACTCGAGATGCTAGTTTGCAAAAACATTTCAAACGCATGTTAACTTACTATATTCTATCCCCTTACTATGCTAGTCCTCAAATATCCTCAAAAAATGTTACAAATTAATATGTTGACTGCCACAGTCTTTTCAAATACATTTTTGAACTACAGATTTTTCAAAAAAATATAATTTACCCCAATTTTTTAAAAAATTAAAATTAACCCCTCTTGAAAATTTCACAAAGGTCCTTCAACCTTTTGAATATTATGATCAAACCCCACAACCTTCGTAAAATTATGATAACAGGCAAAACACTTTTTTTTTTTAGATAATATAGACAGAAGACAAAGGGAAAAAGGGAAGGAAAGAGTGAGAAGACAAGACTTAAAACAACCGAAACACTTCAATGTTTTACTACAACCATATTTTCCTATGTATACATCATTTTGGTATTTGTGGAACTTTTAGCAATGGAGGTAATTGTGTTTAATATAAATTGATAAAATAATGACAAATATTATACCCTATAATATACATATAATTGTATCATATATACTTTTGTGGATAGTTGGTTTGAATTATTTAATTTATTTTTGAAACCTATTATACTCCGATATAAGCAATCAATTGATGCAACTTACATAATGCTATCAAGTGCAGGGTTGTTGCGAAGTAGGGGTGGCAATAGGTGTTCACGTTTCGAGTTCGTGTTGTGTCAACTCATAAGTATCTGACTATATGATCAACGCCAACTCGACATGTTTATTAAACGGGTTAATCGTGTCAACCTGTTTACCAGATTTTATCAAAATGAAAAAAAAAAAAAATAGTATTAACCAAATTGAGCTATGAAAAACCAAAAAAATAAATATTTTAACGAGTAAATGCATCACAAATAATCATGCAAGACTAAAACATTTCTTAAATATCACAAGTAATCAATCATAATATGTTAAAGAAAATAAACCACAGTAACTAATAAGTTTATATACCTAGGATTTCAAGGGTATATTAGTAAATTCTTATTTAATTAAACGGGTTAGACAGTGTTGACACCTCATTTTGTAACCCGCATTTAACCTTACTTGGAGGGTAAAAGGGTAATTTCACCTTGAAAATATGCATCTTGATTCTGGTCATTAGATCATCAATCTCATTTCACCAAAATGATCTTGATGTTGTAACGATCAAATCGACTGGTTATAAGTCCTAATCGGACCATCAGATTTAAAGTTATCATCAAATCAAGTTTTAATGGCCGAGATGCACTATCACAAATTAAGTCCGGCCTTATGTGATTATGAACAATTGATTCCAATTGGTTATAATTATAATCAATTTGAAATTAATGATGTGTCATAATTTGATTGGTTAGGACTGCATTTTATGGTAAGGTTGCATACACCAAATTAATTAGATAGTTAAACATTAATTATTTAATGAGTAATTTGTGCAATTATATTTTAATTAAGATAAATTTGGAACTAATTAAGTCTAAAATGAGAGTGATTGAAGCCATTTAATGTTAATTGGGAGCTAATTTGGGACCTAATAAATTTAATTGTGCTGAAACCATTTTCTAACAAATGACCTCTGCTCACTATTTCATCGATATCTCTCAGAATATTTTGAATATGTAAATGAGGTTAATTTTCTTAGAAACTAGACATCCGGGGTTTCAATTTGAGCACAAGAATGAGACAATTCCGATCAGAATTGAGTCAGATATGATTTTTCGAAGTTGGCTTTACAAGCTGTTACAGCAGCTACGGGAAAACCGAATTTTGGCTTGCTCCTCACTCCCACAAATCTTTACATTTAATACTTCAGATTTCTCCCAAGGCTAAAATGAGGTCTAGGTTTAAGATTCTTTGTCAACCCTCATTAATGGCCTTCCATTCATATTTCCTCCACCATTACTATATAAACCCCCCTCTCTCCTTCATTCCAAGAACAAAAAAAAAACCCTCCTCTCTTCTCCTCTCTTGAGTTCTAGGAAGTTGAGTAGTCTTGTCATATCTTGGTCTTCTTGAGACTCAAGGTATTGAGTGAGACTCACTCTTCCTCTCCTAACTCTTCTTTTCCTCCACCCTTAGGATCTCTCTCAAGAATCTCCTCATCCACCATATGGATCTTGCATGAAGGTATAATCCCTTCCCCTAACTTGTTTTTTATGTTTGCATGATAAGAATTTAAGATTAAGGCATGATAGTAATTATTTAAATTCCTTTGAATATGTTTGAATGTTCTTAATTGTTCTTATATGTTCTTGGTTGTTCATCACATGTTCATGCATAACACTAATTTCAATCTTAAATCCACATAAAAAAATATGAAAAACATGTTTGTTTAATAATTCTTTCAAATCCTTGAATCTAGGATATCACCATCCACACACATTCACTAGAATTTATATTTCAAATCCAAATGCAATACTTAATAAATTGAATTAGGGTTTGTCACATGCACACACATTAAATTCATCATGTAAATTGATTGACATATTGGATGATATGATATGAATGTTGGCCACCATAGTCTAGAAGACCGGTTTCATCGGGCAAGGTGAGTGCCTAACACCTTCCCACCTTGTAACATAGCCTTCGAACTTAGATCAAGGGTTAGTAGGTCAAATACTTGTCCATGTAATTTTCAATTTTTAGATTGTAACTAGGAAACAAAGTTATGTACTTTATCTTAGATTGTATCTAGGACCAAAGCCATGTAATTTTCCTATGACCAATGTAAATTCAATTGAAAATTAATAAAATGAGAATTTTTCAATTTTGGTTTTCTTATTTTTCCAATGATTAAATAAGTGGCGACTCCATTGAAAAACCCTTAATCTAAAGGGAAAAATATAACTAGTCTAATCTCCATTTTGAGAGACAATAACACGACCCCATCCATTCAGGTGGATTTGGCCCAACACTCTTAAGAAAAGGAGTCGGGAGCGCGGTCTCTCACAGTGGCGACTCCACTGGGGATATTGAGGGCTAAGCTTCAATTAGGTTATGGTGGCCAACCATGTCATTATTTGTTTATTGCTTTTTGTATATAATATGTTTAATATGTCATTATATTGCATGTCATGCATCATTTGCTTGAATAAAATTTATTTTATTTGTGTGCTAGCTCGGAAGCCCGGTAGTATTAGCCGTGAATTGTGGTCTTCTTGAGACTTACATACCCAAGGGTGAACTTACCACCCACCGCGACAAGGATCATCGTGGTTAGGCCATGGTGGTTCATAGGGACAAACTGTACTGTTCGGACCAATGCAGCGATCCTGGCGTCACAAGTTGGGAGGTAAGACGTCCTAGCTTGTGGGAACCTTTAACCTACCTTCTACCCATTTTGCAACAACCCATAGAACCTACCTTTAGGTCGATCCATGTAAATTGCATTTCATTATGCATTTGCTTGGCTGTTATTCGAACCATGATGACTCAAGTCTAACGCTTGGGCTTATCATAATTGTTTGAACCATGTATGCTGTGAATGAACTCAAGCCCAAAAGCCTGTGATTGAACTCTACTTGGTATGGAAACCCAAACTTGTTTCTTGAATTATTCTAAGCCCACCACTTGAACCCATCAAAGGTGTATACGCATGATCAACATCAAAGGCCAAAAGCTCACAAGATGCATGCCTTCCAAGTGTAAGGTTCAAGCCTTCCGAAAGATCATAATCAAGGTTCAAGCCATTTTAAGCAAATACCAAAAGATCATGATCAAGGTTCAAGCCTTTCAAGTGCAAATCCAAGTCATTTCAAGCAAATACCAAAAGATCATAATCAAGGTTCAAGCATACCAAGTCTCAAGCATTTTAAATGAACCAAGAAGAAGCAACCGGCCCAACTTTGCCTCACTGTACAATTGGTTTGCAACATCGTGGTTAAGCTTAAAGTTTGTTTTTTTATTCCGTGTTTCTATGTTTCTTTGAATTCTAAAAATCCACGTAGCATTTGATGTACTTTTTTTTTCATGTATATATTTTTAAAAAAAAATAAAAAAAAAATTTTCAAATACGAAAGTGTTTGGACTAAGGGCATTGGGCCTTTGAGCCATTTAAAAAAAAAAAATCTTTGAACTAGGGCCATTGAACTTCCTAGTGACTTTTTCAAAAAGACCTAATTTTCTTTTCAAGATTAAAAAAAAAAAAAAAAAAGTCTCCTTTTCAAAATGGTACATGAGGATCCCCTGGACAAAACATTTTCTAAATCTTGATGTTTAAAGGCTTGAGCAATCAACTTCTATGTTTCTTTGAATTCTAAATACTTTTGCTACTTGACTTAGAAAATAAGAAGAAAAGGTCTTAAAAGGCAATAAAAAAATCCATCAATCAGAAAATCCCAAGAATCCATGCACTCAATCCAATTTTCAAAGATCTTTTGTTTCACAACATTAGAGCACTCATACCTTTTCTTTTAAGATGAATTTATTAAAAGAGCTTAAGTCATTGCACTTACAAGCAAGCATTACTAGGGATAGGAGGCCATCTTTGGTTAAACAAGATTATTCCCTAATACCTAGAACGATTATTATCCATTGCTAGCCCATTTGAGCCTTTAAATACCTAGCCTTTTTTTTGCATGAACCCACTAAAATCTAAACTTGGGTTGGGAAAAATCAAGATATGCATATTTAAATCTCATGTTGAGGAGTAGTCAACCTTGTAGCTTTGAAGCTAATTGATAAATCTCTCCTAGAAGGCATGAAAGACAAGTGGAGATTCATTAGGCTAAAGATAGTAGATCATCAAAGAGAAATGAGGTTTCACACATTCATGGAAAGAGAAATGAAATTCCATCAATGTGAAAAAAAAAAGTGTCCGTAAAGTTGAAGAGCCTAGAATTCATCATGCCAAGAGGAATACAAGGTTCATCCAAAAGAGAGTTCATCAAAAAATTCATCAAGCACCAAAAAGTGCAAGTGCATTGAGGAAGAAGTCTAGAGAGTGCATCAAAATGACCAAAAATCATTGAGTTGAGAAAAAGAAAGCAAAAGGTCTCCAAAAGTTCATTCAATCAAGAGATGAAAAAAAAATAAAATAAAATAAAACCGCCCGCTAGGCTGAAAACCCAAAGGGGCAGTCTAGGCAAAAGCTAGGGCCCAAAAAAAATAAAGCCCGCTAGGCTGAAAACCCAGAAGGGCGATCTAGGCAAAAGTTAGGGCCAAAGAAAAGAAGAAGAAGAAAAGAAAAGAAAAAATTGGAAAATCCTACAAAGTTGGAAACTTGAGGATGTAACCTAAAAAGAGAAGAATTTTACATGATGAAAGTCTAGAGTTATGATTCAAGATGAATGAGCATAATACAAGTGACTAATGAAGACTAGTGAGAAGATGACAAAGAAGAAATGGAGAAACTCCTCCAATACTTGATTTTTGAGTAATGCATACTTAGGGGAAACATCATAGAGAATTTTGAGCCTTTTATATCTTTCATTTCATAACTCCAACCCGGCCTACATTACAACCCATGAGTAAAGACCTCCTTAAAGTCTTGCTAGTTGTGGGCGCATCTTAAACTTTAATAATATTTTTCTTGAATGAAAAAGGAAAAATGCTTAAAATTGTCAAACCCCACTGGATGATATGTCGAAGGACAAAACTTTTCAAATTCTCAGATCCCCAAATGGCTCAAAAGAACTTTCAAACTTGGATCACTTTCCTTGTTTGCACCTAATAATGTGACTCCTAAATATTATCACATTTCATTTTTTAATTGCTTTTGGAGACTCAATTTGACAATGTTCAAAAGGATGAAGCAAATTTGATTATATGAGTTCAATGATCTTGATCCTTCCTAATCAAAGAGATTCGTTTGATTCTTAAACACTTTGATTTGCCAAAATGGTTGTTCAGAGGATCACCTCTTGTTCATAAAAAATTAAAAAGAAGAAGAAGAAGAAGAAGAAGAAGAAGAAGAAGAAGAAGAAGAAGAAGAAACAAAGAGAAATCTCATTTTCACCAAAAAAAAAAAATTATTCTTTTTCAAAATCCAGTTTTTGAACTACGTCTTGACCTGATTCTTACGAGAGAGGTACGTAGGCAGCCTCGCAGAGGCTCAATCCCAATCACCTAAACAACCTTGGAAAACAAAGTCAAAACAATGTGACAAAATTGTTTGGGTGTGTGTTAGGTTAAGCCCATTTGTTTGCATTAAGCATGTTTAAACTTGGAGCGTTGGCCTATTTATATTGTGTGCAAATGTGTTCTTCTTGCATGGAAGTATGTTTTCATTTGAGGCATTAATCCATTTGTTTACAAGCATGTCCACACTAAGAACATTAGCAAAAAATGTTTTCATGATAATTGGTTTCTAACAAGCTAGAGAAAGAAAGCCTTTTGCAGGAACCAAGGATGGCGAATCATAATCTTCTTTCATGTTCCCCAATGGTCACAACATCAAATGAATTCAGCTTCAATTTAAGCATGGAATATGCCCCAAACTAGGGGCATTGCGTAAGTACTTCCAATTCATTTCAATAAATAAATCCATTACTAATTGAAATTATCTTTTTGCAGAAATTAAGCAAGAACTTATCTAGCAATCCGCATCAACTTCTAGCCAAAGTTATTTTCATTCAAAGGATAGGATTTTCAAAAAAAAAAAAAAATCATCATGAATAAATCTTCATCACTCTTACTTCATCTTCATCTTCTTTTTCTTCACTTTTTGATAATGAACAAATCTTCAAATTTCAAAAAACAAAATAAATAAAAAATAAAAAGGATAAAATTTTCAAAAAAAAAAATTAAAATAAAAAATATTTTCAATAAAAAAAAAGAAAAAGAAAAAAAATATTTCCATATCTTTCAAAAAAAAAAAAAAAGATAAAATTTTCAAAAAAAAAAATAAAAAAAATTTTCAATTAAAATAGAAAAAAGAAAAAAAAGATTTCCATATCTTTCAAAAAAAAAATAATCAATCAAGAAGTCCTAGGAAAAAATCTTCAATAAATTCTTTCTCAGGAACCAAGAACAGAAAGACATGATCCTCTTCCATATTCTCCAGTGGTGCAACATCAAGCATGAGATATGTCCCAAACTAGGGGGAATTCACTAGGTATGCCGAATTCTTTTCAATGAGTAACTCTGTTACTAATTGAAAATATTCATTTTGTAGGTACTAGGGTAAAAGGCCCACAAATATCGGCATGACTAATGCCTTCCAAAATCCAATGGACCTTTGGGAAGCACGTCCACAATTCAAACCATCGGACCTCTGGGAAGCATGTCCAAAATACAATTCCATCGGACCTTTGGGAAGTACGTCCAAAATTCAATCCATCGAATCTCTGGGAAGCACGTCCAAAATTCAATCCATTGGACCTCTGGGAAATACGTCAAAAAATCTATCCATCGGACCTCTGGGAAGCACGTCCAAACTCAATTCCATCGGACCTCTGGGAAGCACGTCCAAAAATCAATCCATCGGACCTCTGGGAAGCACGTCCAAACTCAATTCCATCGGATCTCTGGGAAGCACGTCCAAAATTTGAATCCACCGGACCTTTGGGAAGCACGTCCAAACTTCAATCCATCGGACCTCTGGGAAGTACATCCAAAATTCAATCAATCGAACCTCTGGGACGCATGTCCAAACTTCAATCCATCGGACCTCTGGGAAGCACGTCCAAAACTTCAATCCATCGGACCCCTGGGAAGCACGTCCAAAATTCAATTCCATCGGACCTTTGGAAATCATGTCCAAAACTTCAATCCATCGGACCTCTGGGAAGCACGTCCAAAATTCAATTCCATCGGACCTCTGGAAATCACATCCAAAATTCAATCCATCGGACCTTTGGGAAGCACATCCAAAACTTCAATTCCTTCGGACCTCTAGGAAGCACGTCCAAAATTCAAATCCATCAGACCTCTGAGAAGCACGTCCAAAATTTAAATCCATCGGACCTCTGAGAAGCACGTCCAAAATTTAACTCCATCAGGCCTCTGGGAAGCACGTCCAAACTTCATTCCATTGGACCTCTGGGAAGCACGTCCAAAATTCAAGATCACGACTGAAATCCTCATTTTGTCATGACCACTGGTAAGCATGCCTTGTACTCATTTTTTTTCAAAAAAAAAAAAAAAAACAAAAACAAAAACAAAAAAACAAAAAAAGAAAAGGCTACATGTTTGAACTACATTTGGACCTGATCCTCTCACCAAAAGGTATGTAGGCAATCTTCCTGGAGATTCGGTCCACATTTTGATCCACTACATGACGATTCGCATTCTTATCTTCATGCATCATAAATTCACCACGGTTAAATACTGATTGCAAAGTTAGGTGTCTTTTTTTCATACATTGACATTCGCTCTTCAAGATCTGTCAATGAGGGGCATTTTGTTGACACCTCATTTTGTTGACACCTCATTTTGCAACCCGCATTTTAACCTCACTTGGAGAGTAAAAGGGTAATTTCACCTTGTAAATATGTATCTTGATTCTGGTCATTAGATCCTCAATCTCATTTCACCAAAATGATCTTGATATTGTAATGATAAAATCGACTGGTTATAAGCCCTAATCGGACCATCAGATTTAAAGTTATCATCAAATCAAGTTTTAATGGCCGAGATGCATTATCACAAATTAAGTCCAACCTTATGTAATTATGAACAATTGATTCCAATTGGTTATAATTATAATCAATTTGAAATTAATGATGTGTCATAATTTGATTGGTTAGGACTGTATTTTATGGTAAGGTTGCATACACCAAATTAATTAGATAGTTAAACATTAATTATTTAATGAGTAATTTGTGCAATTATCTTTTAATTAGGGTAAATTTGGAACTAATTAAGTTTGAAATGAGAGTGATTGGAGCCATTTAATGTTAATTGGGAGCTAATTTGGGACCTATTAAATTTAATTGTGCTGAAACCATTTCTAACAAATGACCTCTGCTCACTATTTCATCGATATCTCTCAGAATATTTTGAATCTGTAAATAAGGTTAATTTTCTCAAAAACTAGACATCCAGGGCTTCAATTTGAGCACAAGAACGAGACAATTCCGATCAGAATTGAGTCAGATATGATTTTTCGAAGTTGGCTCTACAAGCTATTACAACAGCTACAGAAAAACCAAATTTTGGCTTGCTCCTCACTCCCACAAATCTTTACATTTAATACTCCAGATTTCGCCCAAGGCTAAAATGAGGTCTAGGTTCAAGATTCTTTGTCAACCCTCATTAATGGCTTTCAATTTATATTTCCTCCACCACTACTATATAAACCCCCCCTCCTTCATTCCAAGAACAAAAACAAAACCCCTCTCTTTTCCTCTCTTGAGTTCTAGGAAGTTGAGTAGTCTTGTCATATCTTGGTCTTCTTGAGACTCAAGTTATTAAGTGAGACTCACTCTTCCTCTCTTAACTCTTCTTTTCCTCCACCCTTAGGATCTCTCTCAAGAATCTCCTCATCCACCATATGGATCTTGCATGAAGGTATAATCCCTTCTCCTAACTTGTTTTTTATGTTTCCATGATGAGAATTTAAGATTAAGACATGATAGTAATTATTTAAATTCCTTTGAATATGTTTGAATGTTCTTAATTGTTCTTATATGTTTTTGGTTGTTCATCACATGTTCATACATAACACTAGTTTCAATCTTAAATCCACATCAAAAATATGAAAAACATATTTGTTTAATAATTCTTTCAAATCCTTGAATCTAGGATATCACCATTCCCACACATTCACTAGAATTTATTTTTCAAATCCAAATGAAATGCTTAATAAATTGAATTAGGGTTTATCACATGCACACACATTAAATTCATCATGTAAATTGATTGACATATTGGATAATATGATATGAATGTTGGCCACTATAGTCTAGAAGACCGGTTTCACCGGGCAAGGTGCGTGCCTAACACCTTCACACCCTGTAACATAGCCTCCGAACTTAGGTCAAGGGTTAGTAGATCAAATACTTGTCCATGTAATTTTCAATTTTTAGATTGTAACTAGGAAACAAAGTTATGTACTTTATCTTAGATTGTATCTAGGACCAAGGCCATGTAATTTTCCTATAACCAATGTAAATTCAATTGAAAATTAATAAAATGAGGAATTTTTCAATTTTGGTTTTCTTATTTTTCCAATAATTAAATAAGTGACGACTCCATTATAAAACCCTTAATCTAAAGGGGAAAATATAACTAGTTGAACCTCCATTTTGAGAGGCAATAACACGACCCCACCCATTCACGTGGGTTTGGCCCAACACTCCTAAAAAAAGGGGTCGGGGGCGCGGTCTCTCACAAACAGGTTAAACAGGTTCTATGTATTGGATACTAACCCAACCCGTTTATTAAAAGGGTTAGTAATGTCAACCTGAATATGACACTAACCCATTAAGCTTCAATCCATAACCTACTAATTTCGTGTTGTGTTGTGTCGAGTTCATGAGTCGTGTCCAATTTTGCCACCCCTATTGCAAAGCAATAATTCGATAAATCTGAGTTCGAATCCATAGGGAAAAGGGAATTAATTAGCAAACCAAAAGAGAATAGAATAAAATAATAAAGTTTAATTGAAGAGATTTTTGATGGTTTAGTAAAGGTAATTTAAATTGAGAGAAAATAACAATGTATTAAGGCACTAAGGTTTAGGGATTTATACACAACACATCTATTGGTAGTCTTAACAATATTTATTTTATAACTCAACTTAAATTCATATGAATGATAATCTTAGTTGGATGGTTTAGCAATAAGAACTCAAGAATTAATTGTCTAAGGTTTGAATTTAGTTAATGCTCATATGACTTTAGATCCTTTTGAAGGATGAGAGAAGATGATATTATGTAACTTGTGTCAATTTATTTGTATTATTTGTTTGTTTAGAATGTAATGAACAATTAAGCCTTTTGTTTTTTTATATTGTGTGTGTGTGTGTGTGTGTGTTGTCTTTTACTTGATGCTAAAATTTAAAACTATGAATAATTAGTTTTGAACTGAGGAAATGTTCTATGGTAAACTTTTAGACTTTAACATCAATAAAAATAAATGTTTACCATAAAACATTACCTCAATTCAGAACAAATTATTCATGGTTTTAAACTTTAATATCAACTATAAAGAAAAAAAATATATAAAAAATAGAAAGCTTAATTGTTCATTGCATACTTTTATTTTTATATTTTGTGTGTGTGTGTGTGTGTGTGTTTTTTTTTTTTTTTTTTTTTTTTTTTTTTTTTTTTTTTTTTTAAAGTTGATGCTAACATCTAAAACCATGAATAATTTGTTTTGAATTGGGGTAATATTTTATGGTAAACTTTTATTTTAATTATATATATATATATAGAGAGAGAGAGAGAGAGAGAGAGAGAGAGTAGCGGTAACCCGATACGGTACACCAATATTGATCAGAACCAAAATATATCGTTCTATTGGCCAAACTAGAATAACCTCCGGTATGAGATTGACTTTCTTGCGTACAAACACAACAATTTCCACTATCTTTCATAAAAGTTAAGTTGACAAGTTTTGGCTCGTTTGCATCTGGGCCAACAATTGACAACACATTTTAATCTATTAATAACAACTCGTCACTTTAATAGTTGTGAATATTTTTTTCAAATGATTCGTGTCTTTAGACTTATTGCTCTAAGATGAAACCTATTAAAGTCAAACCTAAATTTTGCACAAGCCCACATCTAAATAGATTTAGCCCACTCAGAGTTAAAAACCCAAGGTCAGTCCAACTATAGCCCAATCGGAAAGTATATTAAAAATGCCCGAAAAGCATCAAACTTACCCACCTGATTTTTTATTCCAGCCCAACCTCATCAAAAGAGCCTAACAAGCCCATGTTATTGAAAACTAGCCTAAGTCCTTCACAAGAAAGCCGAAGCCCAAAACCTCCTCCAAAATCCCATATCAAATTTTAAACCCAAGTAAATAAAACTAGCTCCTAAGCATGCATTCTTCAATTACAAAATATCTAGGAGTGTGATGAGATTTATATACAAAAAATTTATTTTACCCATAAAAATTTAACTTGGGAGTAGTTTTTTTTATATATTTTTTTAATATATATATATATATATAATTTAAAAATAACACTAGCCTCTGAGTATGTGCTCTGTTAAATTACTGATTGTTTCAAAAGCTTAAGTAATCAGGAAATAGTGAATTTTAACACTTAACCACAAGTCTAACACTCTCCCTCACTTGCGGGCTTAAACTTCCCCTTAATAAGTGGGGGCCTAATAAGTGGGAATTTAACATTTTAAATGAGAGGTAGAGCGAAGTCAGGGATCGAATTCAGGATCTCCTACTCTGATACCATGTTAAATTATCGATTGTCCCAAAAGCTTAAGTTATCAGGAAATAGTGAATTTTAACACTTAACCATAAGTCTAACATGCTCAAAAGCTCTTCTATTTTTTTGGGTAAAAGTTAATAATTTGCATCCATTATAATTTGAAATTAATATAATTTTTAAATCACAAAAAAAACCTAGCGGTGTGATGAAAAAATTATTTCACTAACAAACACATAATACTCATCACATCCTTAGATTTATATGTGAAGGAAAAATATAACAATCCTAAATTATAATGGATGCAAACTATTAATGTTTACCTAAAAATATAAAAATTCTTCTAAGTAGGCACATGAGCGCGTGCTTAGAGGCTAGTCTATTTATGATAGTCCTAAAGTGTAACCGCTTAGTACACATCCATAACAACACAAAGTACAAAATTTTAATAGTTTTTAGGCGTAAATGCACTTTTGGTCCCTATATTTTGGGGTCATTTCTATTTTGGTCCCTACATTTTCATTTCACCACTTTTGGTCCCTAAATCAATTAACGCGTTTCATTTTGGTTCTTATCGTTATTCACTTAACAGAAATTGTTGATGTGGCAAACGGCGTCCACTATTGGCACATTAAATGTTGACGTGATTAATAAAATAATATTAAATATGCCACGTCAGCTTATAAATTTAAAAAAAAATTATTTATTTATTTTAAATAAATAAAAAAAATTAAAAACAGATTGTTTAAAAAAGAAATTGAATTAATTAAATAAAAAAAATTAAATTATGTTCTTCCCAGTCATCATGAGTTCTTCCTCAAAATCAAGAACATGCCAACATGAAATACCCAAAATCAAAAGGCACAGATCTACATAATACAAACACCGATTCAAAACACAAAGAACACAAACCCAAACCCAATCCTCAATCTCTAGCAAACCCAGAACATCACATGAAAAATCAAACCCTCCACCATCAAACCTTTGGTTCTTGCACTGGATGTTCTTCCCACACTTCGATTAGAGTCTCCGTCCCTCCTTCACTTCCTTCGATTCTTCATCTAACGGCCACAATCAAATCCCCTTGTTTTCCTCCTCCAATTCAAACCCTCGAATCTCCGATTACCTCCAAATCCCGGTTTCGAATCCTCAAAAGGAGCAGGAGCTGTCCAATTCTTGACGATTCATCCAACGGTCAATCTCACTCCGGTGCTAAACTAGTGCTCAATCATGATAATCCATTGCTCTCGTCCTCATCGTCCTTCATGAAACTCTAGCTCTATCTTGAGTTCTCACGCTTCCTTCAACGCTTTTCTCGACCCTCCTTCCTACGCCAAAGCGATCTTCACTTCCTTCGTTTCTTCATCCAACAGCCACGATCAAATCCCCATGTTTTCCTCCTCCAATTCAAACCCTCGGAGCTTCGATTACCTCTAAATCTCGGTTTCGGATCCTCAAAAGGAGCAGGAGTTGTCCAACTCTAATCGAAGTGTCCTTCACAATGGTTTGATGTTTATTGGAGGGTTTGATTTTTCATGTGATGTTCTGGGTTTGCTAGAGATTTAGGGTTGGGTTTGGGTTTGGGTTTGTGTTCTTTATATTTTGTAGATCTATGGCTTTTGATATTTGGGTGTTTCATGATGACTGAAAAGAGCATAATGTATTTTTTTTTTAATTTAATTAATTTAATTTCTTTTTTAAACAACTTTTTAAATTTTTTTTTTATTTAGTTAAAATAAATAAATATATTTTTTTAATTTATAAGCTGACGTAGCATTTTTAATATTATTTTATTGGCCACGTTAGCATGTAATGTGCCAACAATGGACGTTGTTTGCCACATCAGCAATTTCTATTAAGTGAATATTTTTAAGGACCAAAATGAAACGCATTAATTGATTTAGGGATTAAAAGTGGTGAAATAAAAATGTAGGGACCAAAATAGAAATGACCACAAAATGTAGGGACTAAAAGTGCCTTTACGCCTAGTTTTTATTTATTTTTGTTACGGTAAAAGGCTGCCATTTTTTTGTTATGTTTTTTTTTTTATTGTCTTTATTTTTGTTAAATGAAAGATCCACGTTTGTTTTTGTTTGAGTGTTGTTGTATTTGTTTGTTTTTTGTTTTTGTTTTTTTTTTTAAAATTTAATTTTATTTAAAATGTAGTGTTTTAATACTTATGACAGTTATCAAGTTATTTAATCCTAAAAATGTAGTATTCTAATACTAAAATTTAGCCATGTACTAGACATCCATAACAAAAAGTTAAAAAGGGCTTATATTTAAAATTTAGCAACTATCGGTTTTTTTTTTCCTTTTCCTTTTATTGTCTTCAATGTCCAATAATTAAGTAGATATACAATGTCCAATAATTGACATGACAGACAAAAAGTCTTGAACTTTGGATTTAATAGATTAAATATTCTTGCTGAAATCCAAAATATTTGAGTTTCAGCAAATGTGGACTCAAGTTCTTATATTTTATATTGTTGATGTAGTTGATTTACTTCATATGGTTGGGTTTTTGGCTGATTTCGTAAGCTTTTTCATTGCAATTGTCACATTATTGGAATGTGTTGAATTTCTGAATTCATCATCTACGCCATTATGCTTCAATTGATTCATATCTCCGATTGTTTTGTTCTCTACTTCTTCCAACTAGTTATTTTCGGGTGCATTTATTATAACTCATGTACAGATTTTCCATAGATGTAAATGTGTTTACTTTCTAATGATTTTATATAGATGGAATGTTGCCAACACATTTACACGTGTACTATGTATACACAATGTTTCTCCATCGGACATTGTGTCTAAATGGATGGGAGAGAGTGAAGAGCAAGTTTCACATCTTTTCCAAAATCACCGTAAAAAACCTTAGATAATTATTAGATAGTTTTGAAATACTATAAATGCGTATTTTTTTTCTTATATAACTGTGAATTTCATTAATTAAATTTATAATGTGGTGAAGTCCATGAAAATGAACCATCTTGACAAATCAAATCTGAATTTCTTGTACATATGTGGGTATTTTGTTTTCCTGGAAATCAATTCAGAGTGATTTGTTACAAGCTTCATTTTTATATATTATAATTGGCATGCTTCGACTAACATTGGGAGCAAGTAGTTTGTCAATAAATTTATTTTAGTTTATTACTATCGTGTTCGGTATGAATTTTTTATATTTTATGATATGAGTTACAATCTCATTGAATATTTTTATACTTTTAAAATGGAATTTAGGGATTTGATGAAAATTTTGAACTGATATGTTTTGTATGGGTGAGCTAACTTTAAGGTATTTAAGCTCAAGTAACTTGAAATCGTGTATATGGTCCAAAGAAGGCTATGCAACTATGTTTTCTTTTGAATTTTAGGTTTAATTTTTCTTTTTGGTTTTTACTCTAGTATGTGCCTAATGATTGGTGAAGAAGTATTTTAATCAAGGTGGTCGATACCGTAGCGGTACCAGCTGGTACATACCGTACCGGCCAGTGCACCGGTACTAGTACACTCCTATTTTATACCGGAAAAAATACCGGCCGTACTGGCTGCGTACCGGTTATACCGGCGAATTCCGGCCATACCGGCCGCGTACTGGCCGTATTGGACTGAAACACAAAATGCTGTGTTTTTTTTTTTTTTTGGTTTGTAATTGTGGTAGTTTTTGTCTCTAAAATAATCAATAATGAAAGTATTTTGTAAATAATTTCATTATTTCACCTAACCTTTGATCTCTCCAATTATTTTACTTAATTTGGATTTGGTGTGTGTGTATATATATTAAATATATAAAATAACGGTAAATCAGAAATGGTACACCGGTATTGACCGGTATCCGAAATATATCGTACCGGTGGCCAAACTGGTACAACCTCTGGTACGGTATTAACTTCCTTGATTTTAATACCTATTTGCAAGAACAAGAATAATATTCAAAACTGTTCAAATTATAGTAGAATTAAACTTATGAGTCACACCTTAAAACTTTGGAAAATAGTGATTGAACATAGGTTAAGACTTAAAAAAACAATATCAGAGAATTTGTTTTATGCTAGTGCACTCTAAGACTTTGGAAAATAGTGATTGAACATAAGTTAAGACATAAAACAACAATATCAGAGATTTGGTTTTATGCTAGTACAGTCTACCATGGAAGTTATTTTCTTACTTAGATGTCTAATGAAAAAAATATAGAGGCCTGTAAAGATCTTCATATGGCCTTTATTGACCTAGAGAAAACATATAATTAAAATAATCCCTAGATAGGTTATACAGTGGGTTTTGGAAAAGGAAGACTTTCTTCCAAAGTATATTAAGTTGATTAAGTGTTTGATAAAGCTATAAGTCTATAACTAGTATGAGAACAAGTGGAGATATCACAAGTGAGATTCTATTGCTGTATATTTGCATCAAGAAAAAAAAATATTTAGTCCATATCTCTTTGCACTAATGAATGATGAGCTCACTAAATCAATAACCAACCCTGACTAATTAATTTATTGAGGATCTATAGTCAACCACAAAAAAAATTAGGACTAAGGCCTTTTAGTTGTTGTTGTTGTTGTTGTTTTTATTCCCATTGTATTCATCCTCTGTACTAGGGTTGTGCTATTATTTGTGATTTTTTTTATTATTTTTTTAAAAGGGAATCATTAACATACAATAGCTGAGAAGATGACTAGCCATTTCCATGTTGGCCTTAAAATGGCAGGCTAGTTTGCAATGCTGTTCATAATAACTTTATATTTTATTAAATAGTAAATACATGGCATTATCATCAATTGTTTCCTTCCACTTACCTACATGTAATCTTGAAATGGAAATTTTCTTCAATACATTTTAGGGTGTATGTGACAGTGTGGACAATGTTCTGATTCTAGTAGCCACAAATACTCCTTATGCTTTGGATCAGGTGATACAAAAATACCATCCTTCTAACCTATGGCCATGGATAGAAAAGAATCATGTTTATTGGACCAAAAAACATGATCTTACTTTTTTTAAACACAAAAAATCATGATTTGAAAATTGGAATTGTGATTTTTGACCCTAAACACGCTAACTTTAAACTTAATTGCCACATAACAATCTCACTAATGATGTACATGTGTAACCTTGAGAGTCACAATCTAAAAATTTTTAATTTTGAAAGATGGAAAATCAAAATTTCCAAAATTTTAAGATGTAGTCTATTAATTTTGAGAATAGTTTAAGTTGCAAATTGTTAACTAGTCTAACTTGGAAGTTTAGAAACTCTTAAAGTATCCCATGAATCACCCAATACAAAATTGGTCTATTACATAATCATTTTGTTAAATTCTATTAGACTAAGACCGTTAACCCCCATTTTAAGCTAATTTTTCATTTAAAAATTCACAAAAAAAAACCCACAAAAAAACCTGGCTATCAACCAATTCCCAAATCAAATGATAGACCTAAAAATAATTAGGGCTTAGTTGAGTTCGGTATGTGGTGGTTACCATTGGTTGGCAATCTTGGGTGGCATGCTTAGAAAGAAAGGCTACTTCAAAATAAAGTTGTCCACATCACTGGTTTTTTTTTTTTTTTAATATAATTTCTAATAGCTCATAAAAATGAAAAGAAAATTATTAATTTATATTATACTATCAATGTAAAACAATAATTGTTTTAAAGGAAAAGGCCAACATTTTATCTAGAAAGAGATAGAAAAAAAAATTGTTGATTTTTGCAAGAGCTTATTTATTTACAACACAAACTAACTTTAATCCCAAATCCTGAAGAGATATCTCATGCGCCGAGCGCATACAAGAGTTTTTCTGGATCCCGTGTTCAATACAATCCATTTTATTCAATGAGAGAGTCACTTTTTGAATATAGCTGAGGATATGGCCAAGCACAACAAGCTACCTTGTTAAAAGCATTTTACAAGCAACACATGCCATTTTCAAGCTTTTTCCTATTTGTTTGATATATTATCAAAACAAACACAATTTACAATGAAATCCAAGCACCAAAACAAAATTAATCCCTAAAACACAATTCATTTGCAAAAACTAACCTCCAAACTTCCACAAATACCACTAACTTATTTATAAGCCAAAATAATACAATTCCAAATTAAAAAACTATTTCAAATTACACAAGTACATCACATCAGAACCAATGTTCAAAGCTCACAGCAAACCCACGACCAAATATAACATTTGCAATCTTCAATTCAAAACTTTGACACCAATCTTTGCTATTAAATGATAGCTGATTTCGCAATATTTGCACATGCACATCAGTTACCAAGGCCAACTCCTATGGTCACACTGTTAATGTAAAAAATTCAAAAAGAAAGCCAATGGTTAAATAGTTATTTGGGAAAATAAAATACACACAAGAATAAAATCTTGATGAAAAAGAAAAAAATGCTCTGCAACTTTGACGAAAATTTATCATGCCTTCATTTTCATCGTTCTTTTAAAATACACGTCTATGGACCGCGTAAGCACCTATACTCGTTGGCCATATTCTTTGCCATAAAAGTCTAAGAAAGATCAGTGATAGTTATGGAGTGGAAGAAGGGAACTAATCTAGAGTTTTGAGAGAAAAAGACCTCTATGGAGAGACTAAGGTCACTAAAACTAAATATAAACTAATGAGATTGAGTTTTTGGATTTCAAATTTATTTCAAGTTTTTGAATCTTGCCTGTTTATAAATTAAATTTATTTGTGTTTTTCCAATTAATTCTTCTTTTTTTTTTTTTTTTTTTTAACTAGAGTTAAATTTATGTGGTTTTGTTTCATTTTACATTTAGGGAGTTGAATCAGAGTTGTTTTAAATGTGTGGCCTTTTATTATTGGTTGGGACTACTCAGGACTTAGGGCCTAATAATTTCTCCTTAGAAGGACCTAACAACATATATGAATTGAATAGAAATTTCATGGAAAGAACCTACTTAACGACACAAAAGATCATCCAACTTCTATACACCTTGTCAAACCCATATAATGGTATTGAAACCTGGATTGTTCAAAGAATTGAAGAACAAAGGGGGTTTAAGATTTTTGAAGTTGGATCGAGAGCCGAGATTGAACCATAATAATGTCATAATTAATTTAAAAATTATTTAAAATATAAATTAATATAAATGGAAAAAAAGACTAAAATAGTTTCAAAAATAAAAAAATAGAAACCATCTTTCAAATATATTTTTTGTGTTGACGAAATATTATTAATTGTTACAAAAATAACAATAAAAAGAAAAATTATTAATTCACATTAAACTATCAAGATAAGATAGAATTATATTATAGACAAAACAAATGTTTACATAATTATATATTTTTATGCAAATATGTATAATATTTGCACTTGTTTAACCTATAATATAAATTTTAATTTACAATAACGCATGAATTTATATGAACACGTGGGCTTGTAGGCTTGTAGTACCAATAAATAACTGAAAGTAGATGTTTAAAGCCTTATAAAAAATGCAATTAAATGAAAATGGTTTAAAAAAATTTAAAAGCAAATTAATGGTGGAAACATGGCCACATGTCCAACCTTTTCATGGGGAAGGGGTAGTGTCTGCATATTGGTAGACAACTTTATTGGAAAAGGAAAAAAATCTTAAACTTCTGATTTCATTTGGTTTTGCCGTTTTGGGTACCAGTAATAGAGGAAGAAAGGAAACCCCAAAGAAGCAAGAAGCATAATTGTAGAAAGAAAACACAGAAGATTGGAGAAGAAAGAAAACTGGAAAACGCAGAAGAAGCAGGGTAAAGATATAAGGTTTGTGCTTTTCATTCCTATTTTATTTTGTGGACTTGGTGTGTTTTGGGACTGCATAACGTCAACGCCCCCAATTTTTTTTTTTTTTTTTGGCTTCAGCCGGACCCGTCAGACCCAGCCACTGTATTTTTTGTGTAGAGCAGATTTTGGGTTTAAAGAACAACAGTTCCGGATTTCAAAACCATTAATAGAACAGAGATAAGAAACATTTCTAACACCCAAATACAGGCACCCCAAAACTATCCCAAAAAGGAAAAAAAAAAAAAGTCCATTACAGAAACTTTTAACACACAAATACTCAGACTGAACCAAATAGTAAAAACTGGGGGGGAAAAATATAAAAATCCAAACAGATAGGAAGAAAATTACTGTTATCTCTTCCTGGAAGCTAATGCAGCCCTCAGGGGCGGCTTGATGCATCTGGGGGCCTAAGGCGAAAATTAATTATCTTGTATTAAATAAAAAATTACTACTAATTAATATAAAATACTTAGAATTTTTTCTTTTTTTTAAAAATTTTATAAACAGAAAAAGTTTGACAAAATTTTTCATATTTGTTGATTTAGCAGATTGATAGTGGTAAGTAAAAAAGCGGTGTAAGTGGTAGACTTAAATGAGAACTAGTAAAAGTTTGTTAACTTAACTCTTATTATTATTTTTTTTTTTTTAGAAGTGCAATATTCACAATATTTTTTATAACAAATTTTAGGTTTTAAGTTACTTTTTGTTTTCTATTTGAAAATATCATTATTATTATTTTTTTTTCCATCAATAACAACCTACTACTTAACATTAGTTGTAAAAATATCATGAAAAATATTGTGAACGTTGCATTTTTTTTCTCTTTTTTATTTGTTTTTCATTTGGTAAAAGAATATTATTTTATTTATGGATTATAAATAACCCTATTAGTTAAAATTTGGGGGCCTTTTTTTTTGCTTGGGGCCTTAAGCGAATGCATTTTTTGCTCTAGCATTCAGCCGGCCCTGGCAGCCCTGGCGGGTCTGGTGGCACTGGCAGCCCTTTTGGCACTGGTAACCCATTTGGCACTGGCAGCCCTTTTGGCACTGGCAGCAATGGCATTCCCCTTTGTCTCCTTTGTCTCCTTTGTCCCCTTTCGGCCCTTTCTCCCCTTTCTCCCCTTTTGGCCCTGGCATCCCTGGATTCCCTTGCTCCCCTTTCGGCCCTAGATCCCCTTTGTCCCCTTTGTCCCCTTTCGGCCCTTTTCGCCGGCGAATGTAAATCGCCCCTGCGATTAAGCTAATTACTATTGTTAGAGCCAAGACACACCCCGGTACGTACCGCATGATGGATACTGATTTTGATTGACCTAGTGCAGGCCATGTGTTGTCATCTGGTCGTGATGGAATGCAAGGGGAACATAAGGGAAATTGTGGGTTTAGAGGAAACTCAAATGCTGGCGCTGGCGGTGGTGGAGGCGGAGTAAGGGAGGGAAATTTGCGGAAGGGTAGTGGTGGTGCTTGTGAAGAGAGGGTTGGAATTAGTGGTGATGGTTGCGAAGAGAGGGTTGGAATTAGTGGTGCGATGATGGTGGTAAACAACATGAACAACAAGGCAAACATGGTTGAAATATTTGGATTTTGGAGTTGGAGGTGAAGGTCTGTCTGCTCTGAAATAGCCACAAAGCCATGCTTTTTATAGTTGCTTGGATCACCATCATTTGGTAGATAGTCACAGGCAGTCTCAGACTTCACCAACCTTTTTTATTTTTTTGCATGAAACTCTTTTGTTTTGTTATTTTTTCATGCTCTGCTGCTAAAAGCTTTAAACAATAGAAAGCCCAAAATACTCCGAAAACAAAAAACAACTTCCCCCCCCCCCCCCCCCCCCCAAAAAAAAGAAAAAGAAAAAGAAAAAGGAGCTCACTGCTTTAAGCCCACATGGGCGGCCCATGCAACATGGACCATTCTATTTTTATTATATTTCTGTAAAGCATCGTAGACCTTTTGTGGAAGATAGAAGTCTTTGATGATAATATTTATTTTATCCTAGCTAATTAATTATAAGTAGATGCAAGAGTCCTTAAAAAAATGCAAATAGGGTTCATTATTCACAAAAACCTTACATTCGGTCAGCCATTTTTTATAATATTTTACCACATGCTGCAATTAAATCTAAATATTGATGTTACATCCACAACCACAATTGAATATGAATATTTAGTAATGTACAATAATACATGCACCCACTTTCCTGTTGAATTGTCTATACCTGGACGTGGTTTCTCACAAAACTGTCATGTGCTTTGCCCCGTACGTAATGGTTGTTAACTTCTCAGTTGTGGCTTGTGTGGTAGTCTTGATAGTGTGGTGTTTTAGGTAGTTGATTTCCAGTTGGGTTGTATTTTGTGTGCATATGTAATGTAAACTCTTTCTTTTAATAAAACCGCTTGGTGATACAAGTTCACTTGGTGTAACTTGAAAAAATTACACATTTTTAAGACCATAGTCACAGTGGCAGCTCCATGATATTTTTCTAGGGAGTAAGCGAAAAGATGAGTCTTAGGTAAAGTGGCGGAGCCAAGAAATTTTTCTAGAGATGGCCAAGTAAGTTATGCCTACATTGTGTTAATGGGTTAAGCCTACGTTAGTTTAGCCTACATTGGCTCAAAATGCAGGAAACTCAAATTAATTTGGCCCAAATTGTGGCAAAAAATAAATTACTTTATTTCATAAATTAACTTTAAGTAAACTTGTGCCTACATTTTTTCCTCTATACTAAATTATTTGCACTTAGATTTGGACTTACCTTTTTACATTTTAGAGCTTTTATAAGGAGTTGCATCTAATGTTTTACATTTAGGATAAACCATTGGTTGACTAAGATTATGACTTCAAAGGGATTAAGAAGAAGAAGAAGAAGAAGAAGAAGAAGAAGAAGAAGAAGAATTACATAAGAACCTCTTATCTTGCCTACCATCTTCAAATGTTTTTTTTTTTTTAATTTTTTTTATGAGAAAAGCTGAAAATTGTCATTTTGTTAGTTTTTTTTTGCTTAGTATTTTTTTTTTTAATTGAAGTCGTATGTGATATTGAGTTTGCAATTTGGTACTCTTTTCAGTGAAAATATACAAGTAGTCAATTTTATGGAATGATGTAACTAAGTTTTGGATTTCAGGAATTCAGAATTTGGGGCAACCTCAATAAAGAGAGAGAGTGCTTTAGAGTGTTTAAGGATCCGTGGCTTGGAGCTAAAGTGATATATTAGCATATATTTGGTATTTTTTTCTCCTGTGGTCCTATGGATATTGGCTATGGTATTTGTAAAATTATCTTTATTCTGTAGAAAAGAATAGGTTGCGGTGGTTGAAGGCTACTACAACTTGTGCAATGTTTTTAATGTATAACATTTGTGCGTAGATGCTCCAGAAGTGAGAAGTGTAGAGCTTTTTTTCATTTTTTTTAATGTTGAAAATTTCATTAATTTTATTTTGGGGTTTAGGTGTACTTCGAATGAAGTTTATGCGTGTGCCAATCACAAAAATTAATTGAAGTGTGTGATGAGATCTAGCACCAAAAACTGAACCCATCCATTCCCCCACATATTCTAACATGGCTTAATTTGCCTATGCAATTACATCGTTTAAGTTGCTGTTACAAAATTAATAAATTTAGCATTTACATATTAGGTGCTGTAAAATATATGGAAGGCTCGATAAAAGACATTGCATTATAATAGACATTGCATTATAATCTTCTTTGTCGGACATTGTCATATATATAGGTGGATGAAATTTTTAGAAGACGTTTTTATAATCCAAATATTGTTTACCTTATTATGAGTTCATTGTATATTATTGTAGTTATGTCATTGAACAAAAGCATATTATTTATGGACAAAAAAATAATCAATTAACAATCACATTAGAAACAACACATTGAAGGTCAATTTGAAAAATTAAGAGCTATCAATTTAAATACTAAGTAATAATATAAGAAAATCCAAAAGAGATAACATATCCCTTTTATTACGTTTATCTATTATATGATTTGAATGATTTTTACTAGTTCAATAAATTCAAACTGTAGTTTTTATAAATTTCTGTTATTTTAGTTACTATATACTCAAAATTTTCTAATCATAATAATTGAAAACAATATTACGCACATTTATTATATAATCATCTCCACTCTTAATTATTACAAAAATTAAAATCCTATTACCAATTTTTTAAAACATCACTTAAAGATAACACTAATGGTTTTTTTTCTTGTTCTCAATCATAACTCTTGCAATTGATTTGGGGTTTAGTGGCCCCCCATTTGCGTGGTCACATAAGAGATTAGAATGGGCAAACATAAAAGGGAAAGATTAGATGGAGGGTTTTGTATCATGGATTGGCAAGACATCTGTTTGCATCCACTTCATATCAAAGTCCTATTTTATTAGATGCGAATATGAAGAGGAACGTAGGTGTCAAACCTTTTCGCTTTGAAGCTATATGGTCGGAAGGTGAGGAATTCTTAGCTTGCAGAATTTCAAGTTAGTGAGTAAGTTAGAGGTGACTTAAAAGGTGAGTTTGGCAATGGTCAATTTATTTTGGAAAAGGGTGCTTGTAAAATTATGGGAAAGCCGGAGAGGGAGACAACATTGAATTGTAGCATGGGAGGAGCACCCTTGGATACCGGAGATCTCATCTTTTGTCCCTTCTCCTCGAGAGGATTTGGGTAGTTTTGATATTTTCATATCTAACTGAGAATAATTTAGACTTTATGCAATACAATATTAAAGAACTAAAAGATTTCGTTAACTCTACCTGCGGAAGTATTCAGCAAAAAAAACTGTACCTGTGGAAGTGGATAGTGGGACAATGTAGGCAGTCTAGAATTTGGGACTTGGTAAAAGATGGTTTTAAAATGGGACAGGAATATCGATTTCTTGTAACTGCTTAGGGTTTGTTTGGATACCGCTTATTGCTGAAAACTGAAAATTGAAAACACTGTAACAAAATAATTTTTAAATATAAATAGTATCTTGTGAGACCTAGTTTTAAAGTTTTTTTGCTGAATTCTGTATTTGCAGGTTTCATAAACAGTACATGGGACCCGCAAAACAATGCTCAACATAGCTGAAATTTGTTTTCAGCTCTATCCAAACTCACGCTTATTCTACTCCAGAAGAATTCTCTTCTCTCTCTTTTGGTTGGTTTTGTACTTTTGTTTTTCCATTTTCTGTGTCGTCTTCCCTCAATAATGGCATACATCAAATCACAGATCTTATTACGGATGTGTTGTGTGGTCATTGGAGAAGATCGAGGTGCAATCATTTTAGATAAAATAGGAAGTTGGTTGTGCATAAGTTTGTAATATTTTATATTAGACAATTTTAGAGAATATTGTACATATATTATAAAGAAAAAGTAAACTAAATTAAAGTAGAGAAATACTAGCTTCATCACACGTGCTATGCATGTGCAATGAGGCTTTTTTTTTAGCCAAAAAAATCCCGTGTTTTTATTTTATATATATAATTTTTATTTTAAGAATCTAATTTATAAGTGTTTTTTCTTTTTTTGAGAATGAATATAATTTATAAGTTGATAAAGCAATTTGAAAATTTACAAGAGAGTAGTCTTATTTTTTAGGCAATGTTTTAGTGAGAGTTAGAGTTACATTTTTACCGAATTATCCTTTAGTTTTATCTCTACTTAAACATAGAGGAGTATGGGCATTTTTAAACTAAAAAAAGGAGGAATCCAAATAGGGGTAGCTCCTTAAATAATAGTATATATATATATATATATATATATATATATATTGACAGGCCACAAATGCGTTGACCCCTTGTGATAACTTAGATTAATTAAATTAGCCCAGTTATTAATTAATCAAATTAACAGATAATATCACGTGGCAGCACAAACAAATCACCAAACTAAGATATGCAGCGGAAAATAAATAACACGGTGATTTGTTCACGAATGGGGAAAACCCTAAGGCAAAAACCCCACCGGGTGATTTAAGGTCACCACTCCCGAAACTCCACTATTATCACAACAAGCAGTTACAAGTAAGGAATCCCAGTACCTCACCAACCTACAGTTGAACTCTTACCCCAATACCCAATTGGACTTGTTCTGTAGTGACAATTTCTCCAGTTTAATGCACGGCTCCCAGTACGTGACTAACCAATGTGATGCGCGGATCCCAGTACGCGGCTTACTCCTTTGCACGAATCCCAGTACGTGACTAACTCCACAGCAACCCTTTGATTGTTGTAGTTGATTTGCAGCAGCTTCACATAGTAACACCAATAAGATCTTCAATGTTGGTGCAAGAGACTTTGCTTGGTTACAAAACCCTAAGGCGTACAAGAAACGCAGCAAGAACTCTTTCTTCTGTAGGAGGAGGCTAGGGTTTCAAAAAGAAAACCTTATGAAGCTCTCTAGGGTTAGGTTTTTCTTTTTCCATCTCCTTTTAAATAGGAGCTTAATGGGCTCTCCTATTCCAAATAGGTTTACACAAACCTTGGGTTTTCCTAGTCCAATAAGAATTATACAAACCCATAAACAATTAGCCTTTTAGAATAAAAACGTTGCTGGCTATAATCTGAAACCCGTAAGCTCGATCGATCGGGACATTTGTCGAGCTTTAATGAATCTCGACAGATCGAGCTTCTGTCGAGGAGGTATCAAGACCTGCAGTTTGCACTTTTTCTTGAGCAGTTCTTGAGTAATATTCATGTCTTCAATTTAACCACTTGTAATGATCATCTTGAACCTACTTAGATTTACCCAAATACAAGTAAAGTGCGTTTTGTCAAAGGATATGCCAACTACAAAATATGTCCCAAACAATCTCCCCCTTTGGCAATCCGTGACAAAACCACAAGAGTACATTGAATGTCCTAGAATACATTCTACTCAAGAATAAATAAGCCTAGTCTAAAAGATTTGAACCTTGGAAGTTGCTGCAAGAAGAAGGTTCGGAATCTTGACTTGGCTTTAACTTGTCTTTCCTGAAAGGCACTAAACAAAACACATCAAGGTACCATGTGGAAAGCAATGACAAGTTAAATAAACAAGAAACATGTGTATAAATAGAGAAAAGAAACAACACATGTGAGATAAAGAGTGAAACACATACATCATTACATATACCACTGGATAAGCATCATGTATGTAAAAAGATGGTTACAAAACCAAAAGATACACAACAAAAAAATATCAATATCAATGTGTATCAAACTAACTCTCCCCCTAAGTTAGCTACATCAAAAACTTTCTTCCCTTTAACATGAAGTTCTCCCCCTAAGTCTATTACTCCCCCTGAGGAATGACATTCAATTCTCAAATTTCTCCCCCTTTTTGACACGATTGTCAAAGGGTATAAAAAGCCAAAAGACTTGACCGGAGAATGACAGAAAACAGATAAAGAGGGAAAGAGGAGAACAAGGAACCATAGACCTACAAGAGAAAGAACAACAAGATGCTATGGACACAAAGGGAAAAACATGCAAAATAAAGAAGGATGAAATGCATGCAAGGGTATCTCGATGGATCGAGAGGTGTCGAGAAGCTATCGAGCATACCTCGATGGATCGAGAAGGTATCGAGGATCTATCGAGCAGACAGAAAGTTTCTCGATCGATCCAGCAGGTGTCGAGGTATCTGTCGAGACTGCGATAAGAAAGAGTTTGAGGATCTCGACAGATAGCTATGTATCGAGAGGTATCGAGGAGGTGTCGAGATGCCTTTCAAAGCAGTTTTTCAAAAGAAGAAAAACACAGACATGAAAGCAATCATGCATGCAGTTCAACCAAAGATACAACCAACACATTAAGCTCTCAAACTCATCTCTCAACAAGAAATATGATGCACATGTATCTCAAAACACTCACACACACACTAAACAAGTCTAACCAATTTTATGTTTCAAAAACAAGTTATGACAGTTTAGTGATCATACATTAACGCATGTAAACCTTGTGATGGCCAAATCACATTGTACCTGCACATGTATCAAGAATAGCAAAGAGTATTGCGTGTTGTGTGTGAAAACATCGCAAGATTGCATAAGTGTCTCAATGTTATGACGATTTGAGATATGAGAAAACCACTTTAACTCACACACAATCATAACTGTTTGATGGGGACTATCACCTTTGAGGTACATCCTATAACTCCCACATCTCCTAGAAAACACGCTTGCAACCATATTTTAAAGAATTTTGATCTTTTTGCTTTTAATTTCTTTGCATATTTTCTTTTAACAAGCATATCATACATGGGCATACAGGAGAAAGAAAAGAAACATCCAATGATGTTAAGCTTTTGACACTGCACTTTTGCTATGCCGAAGCATACAGGTGTCCTTGACATTGCACTTTTGCTATGCCGAAGCATACAAATGTCATATAATGATTGGCGAGTAACAGTGGTGAGATGGTTATTTATGCCTTTCTCTTAGGATTTTCTAGTTCAACCCGTCAAAAAGAGTGATACGAGTGTTAAGAATAAGAGATTACTTAACCTTACTCATCACAAACAAAGAGCTACAAAGCTCACTCGCTTAGTTGTGCAAAAGAGTGCTCATCTAAACTATAGGTGATACAAAGTTTAGAAAACTCTGTTTCAATGGCCATTTTAAGGTTCACAAGAACCAATGTACACAAACACACACTGTTTTTGTATTTTTCTGGTTTTTCATTTTTTTTTTTTTATTTTGAAAACAAAACAAAATAAAAACTAAACAACCACACAAAAACAGACAAACATCATGAATGCATGAAAGAAGGATGCATATGCATGAAAGCAAGAAAAGAAATGCAAATGCATGAAAGCATGATTCTAAAAGCAGATAAGAAATCAAGCAAAGAGAGTCCTACTTTAGATAGAAAGAATTAAAGCAGAGGACAAACAGAAAAGACAATTAAGTCTTAGGCTCCTTTCTCACCCACATAGCACGAGTCTTTGGCCGTGAAGATGAAAAGGCACGAGTCCTAGTATGACTACTAAAGGACATAGAAGAATTAAAATTCTTCTGAAATTGAGTTAAAAAGCTCAAGACTTTTAATAACTCTCCAAACAAAGGTGTTGGTCCTTGAGAGGAAACCTGTGACCGTTTGGACAATTGCTTATGAGGATACAACTTAAAGCAATTAGGACGAGTGTGTCCAGAAACACCACAATGGTGACAAACATGAGCAGTTTTAGAGCTACTCGGCTTCCTAGAAGGAGGTCTAACCTTAGAGGTTGACAGAGTCCTCAGCTTAGGACAATTTGGCCTAATATAACCAACAATATGACAATGATGACAAGTGGGGACAAAAACAGATTTATCATTCAACCTAGGAGGAGTTTTAGACATAGGTTTAAAAACTTCAGCGTTAACATCAGTTTGTTTACCTTTGTCTATCCTAGCAATATTAGCCTTCAACTCTTCATTATTCCTTTTGAATGGGGGAATATAAAAATCATTTTCTTTTGAGTTAGGCTCAACAACAAGTTTGGCACTAGTTAATTTTTCAACTTCAGTTTTAAATTCAACTAGTTGCTCTTCCAAACTCTTAATTTTGTCCACCTGAGATGAAATTTGATTTTTAAAATTCTCATTCAAATTAGTGGCTTCATCCAATTTTGCAATCAAATCATCTTTTTCAAGCTTGACCTTTTTAAATTTAGCTTTTAATTTTGTAGAACACTCAAGAGATTTCATACAAAAATTATAAAGCTTGCAATAGGCATCATGAATATCATCATCATCATTCAACACAAGCTCATGCAAATTAAAACAATCAAGAGTTTCCATGACAACAGGGGTCAATGGATCACACATCAAAGATTAAAACCTAATCAGAGTGTGCCTGCTCTGATACCACTGTTTCTTGAAGTGTTTAACACATCCTAGATCTACCCAATTACAAGTAAAGTGCGTTTTGTCTAAGGATAAGCCAATTACATAAAATAGCGACATATGTTCACAAGCTTGAACAACTACATATGTCCTAACAATCTCCCCCTTTGGCAATCCGTGACAAAACCACAACACACAAATGAAGATATGAGAGAAGTCATAAATCACTCAACTCATATTCACTTGATACATACAATAAAATCTATCCTAACACAAACTCTTGAAAAACTTTGCAAGAAGAGAGTTTATGGCAAGAAGACTTTGACAACCTGTATTTCTGAAACACTTGTAAACAAAACACATCAAGGCATCTTTGTGTAAAACAGAAATAATAGATTGCATACAAGTAAAGAAACATGTGTATAAAGACAGAAAAGAAACAACACATGTAGAGGTAGGTGAAAAAGAAAACATACATCATCATATAGAGAAAGAGAATAAGTACAATGTATGTAAGTACATGATCAATGTATCTTTAAAAGATAAGAAAAAAAAAAAAATACATAGATCACCTCACTACATCCCTCAATCCACACTCCCCCTAACAAAAATGTCCTATGCTAACACTCCCCCTAAGTATGACTACTCTCATACAAAACTACTCCCCCTTTTTGTCACGAGTGACAAAGGGTAGAGTGTCAAGTAGACATCTCATCCGATGAGCTAGCATCTCCATCATCATCATCGTCGGAAGCATCATCATCATCGCCATCATCATCACCCTCGGTCTCAGTCGACACATGAGGTGGCGGAGGAGAAACCTCTGAGGCAAAGCCGCCCATGGTCGCCTGTTGCCTGGCGATGCGACCAACACGGACATTCACCTGATACAACTCTGTGGAGAGAGTATCGAGGCGAGCATCCATGCGCTGTAGCTGCGCCATGATGTCTCCTAACGTGACGTCGCTAGAGGAGGAAGAAGCAGACGCATGAGCTGATCTGGAGGTGGTCGGACGGGTGGAAGGAGTGGCAGCATCCAACTGTCGCGATCGGAACTGTGCCTCGCTACGTTTTACGGTAGCGGCGTCTATGGCAGACATGACATGGTAGTGATCGGACGAGGGGAAGGGAATGGAAAAACGACTCATGATCCTCGTGATAGCGGAAGGGAAAATGAGCTTATCACGGGTGGCCGTATCTCTATAGACATCTATGATAGAAAAGATGAAGTGAGAAGGAAAATCTATAGAGAGATCCTCAAGGAGGGATAACAAGAACCGAGCTCGAGGCTCTGTGATCGAGTTGTAGTGAGAGAGTGGGTGCAAAACAAAAGTCATCACCATGTTAAGGAATCTAGGACCTTTAGCAAAAGGTCTACATGGTGTGTACATGTGATCTCCCCAAGAGGTAGGACGTTCACAGAACGCCGAGATCATCTCGTCTTTGGACACAGTCCAGAGACGCTCACAGCTAGGGTAATCGGGATGATCCACCCTAGGTACATGGAGAACCTCAGAGACTAGCTCTGGGGTGACACAGAAGCGCGTACCTCTAACGCAAGAATAGAAAGAAGGTACTAAAGAATCTATCCCGTGGATGTTGGAGTAAAACTCCTGAATCAACACGAGAGGAGATGTGACCGGGACGTCACACAGTGACTCCCAACCCCGAGTGTGAATGACATAGGGTAGGTCAGTGTCGGCAAAGTCTGCCAGGACGACGTGGCGTTCCGAATGAACACCGCGTTTAGAAAAGTTCTCCGAGAAGTCCTTATGGGCTTTCTCATCACGGAACCGGACAGAGATAGGGGTAGAGTCAGAAGAAGACTGTCCCTTAGAATGCAGAGGGTTCTGGGACGGAATGGACTTACGTTTAGGAGCCATAGACGCTACTAACGCAATCATAGAAGAGGGGGAAAGAAGAGACAAACAGAAAAGTCCCAAGCAAATCAATATTGATAGAATGAAATATTGAAATGAAAAGAACGTATGCATGAAAATGCATGAGCATGTGAAATGCAACTCAAAAACATCATGGGCTCAGCCCAATCCAAACCTAACAGCACACAATAGATTTGCACACATCTAAATGCATGAAAATACAATTAGAATGCTAATGTGATGCAATGCATGTGGTTTTGAAGATTAAAACTAGAAAACCAACCCAAAAATTTTATGAAAACCCCAACATATATATATATATATATATATATATATTGAAATATCAAATTTTAGTTTTGTACATTCAATGTACATTTGTAGCCTTTTCAAGGTAAGATTAATTTTTTTTTAAAAAAAATCATGAAACCAAAAATAAATTCAAAAAAGTAATTAGATCATGAAAACCAACTAATTTGTGTTGTATTCACATAGTGCATACTATGAAATGAATGTATGTCCGACTCTCTAGTCATCTTCCACTCATTGATAGTGCGACATCAAAATAGGA